>JAWQEG010001001.1:10000-107500 GCA_033782935.1 Petrolisthes cinctipes | reverse complement strand
TTAAGATGACGTGAGGTTAGGTTAGGTTAAGTTGAGTTAGGTTATAATTTGGTGGATTTAGGTGAAATTAAGTTGGGTAAGGTTACGTAAGGTGAATATTTAAGGTATGTAAGATTAATAGGAAAATAAGATGACATGAGGTCAGGTTAGGTTAAGCTGGGTTAGGTTATAATTTGGTGGATTTAGGTGAAATTAGGTTGGGTCATGTTATGTAAGGTGAATATTTAGGGTCTGTAAGATTAATAGGAATAGTAAGATGACATGAGGTCAGGTTAGGTTAAGTTGGTTTAGGTTATAATTTGTGGGTTTAGGTGAAATTAGGTTGGGTCATGTTATGTAAGGTGAATATTTAAGGTCTGTAAGATTAATAGGAATAGTAAGATGACATGAGGTTAGGTTAGGTTGGGTCAGGTTATAATTTGGTGGATTTAGGTGAAATTAGGTTGGGTCATGTTATGTAAGGTGAATATTTAAGGTCTGTAAGATTAATAGGAATAGTAAGATGACATGAGGTTAGGTTAGGTTGGGTCAGGTTACGTTAGGTGAATATTAAAGTCTTAAAAATTAATAATCAGTAAGATGACATGAGCTAGGTTAGGTTGAGTCAGGTTATAATTTGATGGATTTAGAAGAGCGTAGTAGATATCCCATGAAGATAAATTACTGTAGTGGTTTATTTAATGTGTGTGGTTCTTAGAGTGGTATTATTAAACTTATTCTTCAAGGAAAAAAAAACTTGCCGTGGATCAGTTCATATTGCCAAAAAATAAAAATAATAATAATAATAATAATAAATGAGCAAAGAAAAGCCGGTTCCAAGAAGTAGTTTAATAATACCACTCTCAAGTTGACAATAATAAATAGAACAATGTAACACCCAATCATTAATTATATATATAGTTGTTGTTGTTGTTGTTGTTTTTTCCTTACATCCCTTGACCTTTTCTTCGTTCCAAAAATAAATATGTAAAAAAAAAAAAAAAAAAAAAGGAATAGAATCAAATCAAATAACGGTGCATTAATCTTCGATGCTCCCTGCTTCCAAAACGAGATATAATCAATCAAGGTCTTCACTGACAACTACAGATGATCATAATAGTCTCGGTCACTATACTCCAGTTATTTTTATTATTATTTTGTTATCCTGGCGAAAATGTACTTGCAGCTCCCTCATTTGATTTTCGTGGCCTTTTTATCGGTGAATGTAACGCCCCAAGGCAATTGCACCGAGTATTTACACAATTCGGTACTTATCTCCAACTTATAGAGACTGAAATGTTCGCAAAACTTGTATTTAAGGTCATAATTATTACTTAGATGGAAATTGGTGCTTTTTGCCGCGATAATCTTTACACATGTAACCCATTTAACCACATCCAAACAACAACAACAACAACTCTATGAACTGGGAAACCTGCCTAAACAAAATAATAATAATAATCTTTACATTCGTAGCCCTCCTTAATTAACCAAGTCCAAACAAACAACCATACAACCATACATACCAAAAAACCAACCAACCAACCAACCACACCAAACTGACCGACCATGAACTGGGAATCCTGAGGTGGTGTGTGTGTGTGTGTGTGTGTGTCACTCGCCTTCCCGTTCAGCTCACACGCACTCTCTGATTCACCTTTCCTTCCCTCCCTCCCTCCCTCGGCCTATTCCTGAAACTAGTTGTATGAATCATCAGAAAGAGGCTGAGAGAGAGAGAGAGAGAGAGACTGTATGTGTGTATGTGTGTGTGTGTGTGTGTACGAGGCTAAAAATAATGCTTATGGTATCAAATATATGTCACTTAAAGGGATATTACACTTTTGGTATATTAGAGCTCCTTCACTCCTCCAAATGTACCAGAAAACAGGACCACTGGTTAACAAATATAATGGTGGCCTGTTAATTGTTGCTAGGAGGAATAGTTTGGAGGAATCAGTTGCTCAAGATTTACCACCTATACTATATATTATATCCCCTTAAGGAGAGATTCATTTGTTGTTGGTGAATTGAAAGGTCTCTGCTGATTCCTCCAAACTATGCCACGAAACTGAAGATCCCCAATTAGTACCATTGAGAGAGTCTGCTGTTTTCTGGTATGTAATATAGTTAGGAGAAATCATCAGTAGCCTTCCAGTTCACCAACAAAAGAATCTCCCCCTAAAAAAATCTCGTTATCTGCCAGACAGGGAGAGTTGAGAAAGCACACGTGTATCTGACTACCTCGCTTCAATGATAATAATAATAACTTCTCTTGCTCAACTCGAACGATAACAAGATAAAAGTTATGATAAAAATAATAACTTCCTATGCTCAACTCGAACAATAACAAGATAAATGTTATGATAATAATAATAATTTCCCATACTCAACTCGAACGAAAACAAGATACAGCAGGTTATGGGGCCATATTATATGAAAAAATATCCGTGTACGTATGTATGGTGTTTACTATGACGTGGTGGTACCGGTACGATGGCTCCACAGACAAACAACACAGTAATCGTATCAGGATCACACCATCATCGTCAACACCACGGATGTTCATGCATAAATGTGTAAGGTTATATACTTTTCTGTTTGGTCTCAGTGTTGTGGACGGAATGGAGGCTCTGTTTTGATTCCTCCAAACCATCCCACAATACAGAGTGCCCGATTTTCTGTAGGTTTACTGTGCAATTATGATAGATTATATATTCTGTCACGCTTAATTTTTCTGTTGTAACACCTGAACGAGTAGATAATTATAAATACAGTAACAGTTGTGTATGTGAAATGACAAAAATTACGGTAATCTTGTATAAGTATTTGTGTGTGTGTGTGTGTGAAATGTCAAAAATTACAGTAAACTTTCGTGTGTGTGTGTGTGTGTGTGAAATGGCAGGTATTACGGTAAACTTGTGTGTGTGTGTGTGTGTGTGAAATGGCAAGAACTACGGTAAACTTGTTGTATAAGTGTGTGTGTGTGTGTGTGTGTGTGTTGCAAGGTGGACGGGTGTGGTTCATATGGCCTTCTTAATTAATTCAAACAGCATTTTATCTCTAGGAGTCAGAATTTATAGTTTTCTCAAAAAAGTAAATATAATCATTGGGTGTTAGCCAGGGGAAATATACAATGGGCAATATTATAATAAGAGAACAAACAATATACATAAACATAAAGGTTGCCTGCCTGCTACACATTACAATACAATACAACAAACGATATGTAGTTAGTTATGTTCAAGGACAAAGGGTATAATGTTACTATGATATGTTGGTAAAATGGAAAGGCAATTATTTACTATTTGCTCATTGTGTGTGTGTGTGTGTTCTTTTACTCTCCATGTATTATTTTTTTTCGTGTGTGTGTGTTATTCTCTTTAATGTGTGTATGTGTGTGTGTGCTTTATGCTTTTTCGTGTGTGTGTGTGTTATGCTCTTCAATATGTGTGTGTGTGTTTTATTCTCTTTAATGTGTGTATGTGTGTGTATGTTTTATGCTTTTTCGTGTGTGTGTGTGTGTTATGCTCTTCAATATGTGTGTGTGTGTGTGTTTTATTCTCTTTAATGTGTGTATGTGTGTGTATGTTTTATTCTTTTTTCGTGTGCGTGTGTGTGTGAAGCTGTATGGTAGTCAAACGGATACAGTTAAAAAATCTCCTGATAAACTGATAATATTGTTATACCATGGTAATTGGGACTGTGATGACGTATGTATTTATGTATGTACAGTCGGCGGCAAAAGTAGTGTCACCAATCTGCCAAGTCATGAAGTAGCCTGGCCCTACAGGATGGAAATATAAGCTTCACAAGGATCGTAAAATGAAAACCCAAGATTAACCAATTTGACTTCTGAATATTAATTGTAATTCTGTGTTGGTGAATGTGATGGTTCGATGATTATCCTTTATGTTATCCTTCAAGAAACGCTAAGTGAGGAAACAAGACTTTTGCCGCCAACTGTACCCGTGTGTCTTTAAATGTGCCGTGTGAATGACTGATTATGCAACTCTGTGTGTGTGTGTTTTTTTTTTTTTTTTTTTTTTACTGTGTGTGTATATACTTTGTATGATATGTGGGTCAGCAACTAGGTCTTTTTATTGTCGATCATTGTTTCAAAAATATCCCAAACATACGGTATTTTAATGTATCATAACTTCACTGCAAGCATTAGGCTATATATTGTAGGCTACGTAACAGTATACAACAGATTGTTCATGGGTAAGTAAGAATATATAACACAGTCGTGAGCTGGAGACTGCATGGATTTTACTAACTAGTGCATGATATAGTTATTTGTGTGATATTTTGTGTGTTAAAATAGCAAACTCTAAGGAAACCGTATTGTTAATATACGTACTCAACACAGTAAGTCACCGTATAATAATAATAATAATAATAATAATAATAATAGTAGTAGTTCCATTTGCATTGTTGTGGGTTACTATTGGTATATGCAGTAGGCCTATAGCTAAAAGTTCGAGTCATTGTTCTGATCTTGTTCATAGAAGATTATTAATTTATTGTACCGGGAAGCGAGTTGCAAGGTAAACAGGGAATTGTGAGCTAGGAAGGTCCATGGTTACACGATTATGATTCTGAGAAATTCCAGAAAGCATGAGCGAGCGTGGAAGGCAGGTTAGAGAAGAATCTGGAGTTATGAGAGTGTGTGTGTTGGTGAGTCATCCACGTACAGTACCTAAAATCAATACGTCTGTAGAGTTGGGTGTTAACATGGGGAAAGCTATGTACACCATGTTTTGAAATGGTTTTGTTTCCTTGGGATATACTTTTGATAATAATAGCTATAAGTATACTCGTGTGGGTTAGTGATTTAAGCAACTGCACGAACTCGGTGCTTTCTTCCCTTATTAATTATTAACGTACTTTTGTTTCCTAGTATTGTCTGTCACGTGGTTCAATCATTGCGTAATGTTGGTTTCAGCATTACTCACAACTTGCTCCACAATACCACAAGCAGATCAAATTTCTCACGTTTAGTCTTAAACCACATTTCGTCATGGTTCCTCTGCGCATGCGTCCTTGAGTAGAAAGTACCATATCAAAAGTTTGGGTGGTAAATGAAATCGCTATTACTTTGCACAATATATTTTAAAAATTAGTTATAGCAGTTTTATGGATGCGTGGATGACGATATATACCAATGAAATGCGAAATTCTGCATTAAAATAATAATAATCAGGTGGGAGGGGGGGGGGTTGTGTGTGGCGCATGCGCAGTGTGTCCACAGTTGCCATCAGCACCTCCCATAGTGGCCGAGTGGAGTGGCTCACACAACCCAATATCCTCTGTGACCGACTGATGCAAAGCCAATGCATCACCTTTGATATATCTCTTCGACGCACCCTTCTTCTGTGACCAGGAAGTTAATTGAAACATGAAATTTAAATATTGCGGCCACAACAAGGCACAGGTGAGGGAGATAAAATATGGTGTTGTTGGGCCTCGGCTATAGAGTGGCAATGGCTCATCATACATACATTCCCTCCCACAGTTTCCACCCTAGAGTATTATATTATTATATTCCATCGTTTCTGATATATTCCACGCCGCTTTTCCCGTCTTTCGATGCCCCTGGGAGTGAATAGTAGAGGTTAATGGAGTGTATATACGATAAAATAAGCCATATGTGTGTAGTGGTGAAATAGTGATGGAGAAATGGGTACAGCAACGAGAAGCAACACCACCCTCATATACAACCTAATTTCATACCATTGGGACTCCATATGCATTTCTCCCGTCCACATTGCTTCGGTTTGACTAATTTTGTGCCTCTAATATGCAGTGGTTGGAGTTATAATGGCCCAGGGAAAGGAATTTGTGTGAAAATATCTGCGTGGTGATGGAGGAGAGGATGAATGGCCTTGGGATCGTCCTAACACTGATCTCTTGCCCTTTGTCTGATCCCTTTGCTTTTATTTAGTCTCATTATTATTATTATCATCGCTGTGTGTGTTGTTTTTCTTATGCTTCTTTAGGTACGGTATTGGTGTGAAAGGTTGGAGTGTTTGGTAATGGTGAGGGGGGGGACTTGGGAAATCGGGTTACCGTACATATGTCTATTCGTTTTCTCACTCGTTTTAACCTCTTCCTGTTTATCATATGGTGCAATTATACCTTCAGATGTAGTGGATTGGTTACAGAAAGTACTGAGGCTCTCAAGTTAGTGTATGTTTATATTTTTTTGTTCAGATGTACCATACAAAGAGTGTTGTGCAAATGAATACAGGCAGGCTTCATAACTCCATTGGGTTGAAAGTTATGTGAATATATCATAGTATAGGTGGAAATAATGTTCATTTCCATCAGCTTAAAGTTCTTATCTGAAAATGAATTAATACTGTATGTACAGTAAAAGGATAATTATACCGGTATAGTTTATCATTAACAATAGTAGATGTTCTTGAAGTTTGAGTGATTAAAGACAAACTTATACCTAAAATGAAATTATAATTACTGTACTGCATATTCAATATGGCAAAGTACATCATTATCTATTTGCCTGGGTGCTGTTTGTGAAAATAGATGGGATTGTTTATGAAAGTTTTCAATGTAGCTGTTCCCCCCAGGCTTCTTAGCTGCTATGTACTGGCTTATACGTACCATTGCAGGGCTCCTATGTACAGTACAGTACCATGGCTCTGGTTTACATGTACCATTGTTGGTTGACTTTGGTGAGTGAACTATGTACTACGTCCTTTGTACCACTTCCAACCCACATCCTGAACAAAGGAAAACAGCACATGCCATGGTTGTACCAAAGGATAACTAAATGCAGGTTCACACTATACTAGAGTTGTGAAGTAACTGATGAGCAGGTCCACTGGAGTTTCGAAGTAATGAATGAGCAGGTCCACTGGAGTTTCGAAGTAATGAATGAGCATATAGTTGTATAGTGAAAACTAAATTTGTTTTATTATATACAATGTGTTGAAAAACCCTGCATACCCTATTTGGTTTCTGGTACATAGAAGACTGTTCCCCCCCCCCCCCAGATAGAAAAATATAAAAAGTTGGTTTAATTTTATGATAAAGTAAAGGAGAGTTTGACTGTTTGATCCATATGGTTGCCTTAGTCCAAAGAATACTTTCTAGTAACTTTGGTCTTGTTTGGAATATTTGTTAGTTAGAAAATAATCTTTGTTTACTGGTGTTACTGATGTATTAATACCATTATTAGGATCTGTTCCTACTGATATTAAGCTGCTTACTACAATATAGTTTTTTAAGTTAACCTGCTTCTGTTCTTCCAGCTGTCCAGTGGGCGAGGCTACACACTTATGGAGCTACTTAAGGGGTCTGGCGAATTCTGCAAGGCACAATATCACATCAAATAAGTGAAAAAAAGCACCGACTTCCTATGCCAGTTTATGCACGCATTTGTCTGAGTGTCCGAGTGTGACTAGTGGGAGATTTGAACTTGGTGATGGGGTAAAGTGAAGGCGTGTAAGGAAGCGGGTCCCCAGTGGCTGCGTGTTGTCGTCTAGTGCTGCCGCCGCCGCCTCCCTTCAGCTTCTGGGTTCTTGTAGGAGAGACCCCACTGTCACCCGTCTGGCACCCACCTCCCACATAATCAAAATTTGAAGTTTGTCTGCTCACCTGGTGTGTGTGTGGAGGGGCCTGCCTGTTGTCTCTCTCTTCCTTACAGCCACACTCCTCCCATTCTGTAATTTGTTCCATCAGTTCTTAAACCCATGAAGAGCCAAAGTGCGCATGTTCCAATCTGTGTGTATATAGTGTGATTGTGGAACGGTGTATAATATCTGATCATCACAACCTTTTATATATATATAAATATTTCACATTAAAAATAGAATACATATATATATATACAGTATATATATTTGTAATTACTGGAGAGATCTCACACGACCTCAATCCCAATCCAAGAGGTTTTTCTTGCGGGCAGGTATCATCCCACCTCGCTAGACCAATCCTTTTGCCATCTTCCCTTGGTAGCTCCAGAAGCAAGCAAGTATTGTACTTCCAGTTAGTCCCCAAAAGGTCGAGTGTCTTTGACAAAGCCTCTCGCACCCCTCCTCCCTGTAAACCTTCAGGAAGAGAACATACTCATCTTATTGTTTAGTTTTGAGCGTTATGAGTGCAAACAGCAACATGAGGTCGAAAAACATCAGACCCGCCCCCTCGGAGATCGAATACAAGAACATGCGCTTCCTTATCACGGACCGGCCAACAGATGCCACCATGCAGTCGTATATTGAGGTGAGTAGACTTACTATTCTTTCTTAATTTTTATATGACTGTAGTATTTCCATAAGAAAATGCTTCACACATGTTGGTACACCTCGGTCTCGTATAGAACGTCCAATAGGTCGATAGAAGACGTCGTTTTATGTGAAATCGTTCTATGTGATACACGTAACCTATGGGGAAAACGACAATTGGTCGATCAGTCACCAAATTTGTCCCTGAAATTAACATAAAATACTTTTCAAGGTTTTTCTTGCCTTAATCCTACAGGGATGTATGTAAAATGCATTTTACAATTCGTATTAAGGTTTTCGCAGGCGAATCGTGTGACTGAGACCGTGAGACGAGTCGGCGGCATCCGTGGTGGTGGAGGTGGTAGGGGGGGAGATAGCACGTGATGGTGGTGGAGGTGGTAGGGGGGGAGATAGCACGTGATGGTGGTGGAGGTGGTAGGAGGGGAGATAGCACGTGATGGTGGTGGAGGTGGTAGGGGGGGAGATAGCGCATGATCATCGTTTGTTTTCTTTTATTAACCATACGCTGGTGTTTCCTTCTCCTTTCTCTTTCCGAAAAATAACTTCTTTATATCAAAGGATATGGCCTTCCGTTTTGTAAATGCACGACCTGGCATGAGTGAGCGTTGAAGCTGGTGGTTAACTCGTAATCACTAAAAACGAGCGAGTCAAACACGAAATTTCCCTAACTTCAACTTTAGAATGTCCCTTTATGCCTCAATAATTCCCTGTTTACTCTTGAACATTGACGGTCTTTTGGTATTTGTTCTGGTAAGACTTTCCCTGTGTGGATTTCAAAATTTCCTTGCTCCTGGCAACACTGGGTAGGGGGAAGGAGCGGGAGAAGTGGTGGCAACACACACACTCACACTGTACAGACGCTAGTGATATCATTTCCTGACACGTTCATTATGATTTCGCTCGTTTTGTATAAGAACTCCTCGGATTTGCTTCACTTATTTTCCCCACCCGTTCTATATGGATGCAATCGTTTTATAAAATAATTTTAAGCTAATATTTTGGTCGCTCGTTCTATACGAGAATCGTTCTATGTGAACACGTTCTATATGAGACCGAGGTGTATGTCAATCAAGCATATTTCCTGATGACCTTAAAGAAATATATTTTAAAATTTCATATATCTTTTTCGTTTAAGTAAACTTATGGAATAGTCCCATAGACTGTTTATTTTTTTAATGAATAGGATTAATGTGCCTCATATATGTTGTAAAGAATAGTTAATGGAGTTATTGTTGGGGAAGGCATTTTCAATTTACTGTAAATTAGGAGTTCAAACACGATGGCCCTCAGTCCCTAACACACTTTAATTAGGGAGAACCAATGATGAGGGTGAGGGGTAGGTTACCAGGTTATTCCCAGTTAGTGTACTGTGCTTTAATCTCCTTGGTTATCATTTTGGAAGTCCCATTACAGTAGTGCTTCAGAAATTTTAAAGTACCATTGGAAGGCACAGTTAGCCATTGCATTGTCTATACTGCTGTATAGTTTAGAATATCTAGTCACAAGTGCCTGAGTGTGTCCTGTTAATGAACTGGTTGCTGCATATTTAGTAGTAATGTAGAAAGTAATTGGATCCATTAACAAGATGATGCAATGATGAATATTGTTTTAGTATCCCCCACCACTTAAAAAAAAGGGAAATAGAGTATTGATTATGGTGATGATAGGTGATTGCATCAGATTGTATTTACCTGGTAGTTGATTGTGCTAGTAACCATGGACAATTGTTTGGGAATTATTTTTCCACTTGTACCAACTTACTTCATTTTCTGTCCTTTATCTTTTGTTCTTGGATAAGAAATAATTTGGGGGTACATGCTGTAACTTGGCTTTGCAGTAGTGCTCATCTTGGTCACCTTGGCCTTTGAGCCTGTGACAGGTTGTCGTATGTCACTGTCTAGAGATGAAAGGCCACTGCATGATCCATATGATTTTGATGTTTCCATTCTTGGGTCTGTTTAAAATGGGATTATAATGACTCGAGATACTTTACTTCCCCATTCTTTCATTGAAAATTGATTCATATCTATGAGATATAGTAAACTGGCTTGAAAATGATTATGGGTAAGTGTTAAATTTCACTGATACTTTGATTGCAGGAGTTGGTGAAGCATGGTGTGCATGATGTGGTTCGGGTATGTGAACCCACTTACAAGATAGATGAACTGAAGAAGGCTGGCATATCTGTCATGGACCTAGTTTTTGATGATGGTACCTTCCCACCTGCTGAGGTAAGCATGGCTGCTACATGATCAGCATACTCTTGTTCAATTTTAATTTGTCAGTGGTAGTGATGATTTTAAATAAGTTACACTAGATTTTTCCATCAATAAATATTATTTATTAGTGATTGGGTTTTTTATATTCGACATATGAATAGTATTCAAGGATGTGGGGCATTATTGTAAACTTTTTATTATTGTTAGTTGCATCAAGCTGACAGATGAGTATTTGTAAAGTAATAAAGATGCCGCATGTCCTTCCTCGGAAAGTTCTAGATAGGACAGTTGAGGATACTCACTGACTAATGGTAGAGAATTTGTTCTGGCTGGGGTTACTGGAAGTGCAGGCAGCAATAAACTTATAAGTATTTATCTTCACAGGTGGTAGAGGAGTGGCTGGGGCTGCTGCGGCGGAGGCACCGTGAAGACCCGGGCTGTACCATTGCTGTGCATTGTGTGGCTGGCCTGGGCCGGGCACCTGTTCTCGTGGCCATTGCACTCATTGAACTTGGGCAACGCTATGAGGATGCTGTGGAACTCATCAGACAGTCAGTATCCATCCCTTTGCTTTGTTTATTCAAGTCTAATTTTACATTTATTATTATTATTATTATTGTTATCATTAATTTTTTTTAATGCCTTTAATAGATATAGTACATTTAAGTTGCAGCATTTTAGGTGGGTGACAGTGGCCTGGTTAAAAATTTTTGTATTACAGTGTTACCAAACTAATGAACTATTTACAGGAAGAGACGTGGAGCCATCAATGCCAAGCAGTTGGCCTACCTGGAGAAGTACCGTCCCAAGTCTCGGCTCAGGCTAAAGAATGGCCATAAGACGGGCTCGTGCTGTGTGCAGTGAATTGAATGAATGTTCAGAGAAGATACAAGACAAGAATACACTCATATTGGCACTCGCACTATCTCCACCTTGTCGAGTGATCTGCTTCATGTTGCCATGGTGAAATGTGTAATCTGGTATATTATTTTGAATTTTGGTTTTCATATTTAATAATTATTACTGTGCTACTTTTTCTGTTTCCATAGAAGACCTCCTGTTGAAATATTGGCTCTGTTGACTTGAGTTACTTGAGCAGGATGCTGGTAAAGTAATACTGTATGATGTTTAATTGGTACATATTGTGGAATTATAGTGTGACTCAGAGGCTCCTCGTCTCTCAGACTTGAAAAGACATTGACATCTAAAGACCATGGGCAGGCAAGTAGGTAACTCCATTTTAAGTTTTCCAGCTAAGTAGTGAGAGGCTTCATGTGTTAAGCCCAGATGTTCAGGACTAGGACTTATACAAAAGTTGTCAATTATTGTTATGCTTGTCATTTTGATAGAGGGCCGGGTATAAATTATACTGCCTTCACTTTTTAAAAAGCTATAGATATTTTATATCATGCATCTGGAGTTTTTGCAGGAAAAGGTATAGTACCACCAATTTGGACCTTCCTCCCTCTGGAATTATGCAGTTGCTTCTGACAAGCAGGAATTTTATCAGTACATAACTTCTTGAATATATATATATATACCGGTATCTTTTTGTTTTGAGACCTGTCTGTCTTGGACATGTTATTCAGTTTTCGAGCCCATGACATTTGCTGCATACTCAGTAAAAGTTGCATGATAATTAGTTAAATATTTTTCAACTTATGAAAATACTTTAATGATTTTTGTCCCACATTGCTAACAAAATGTATTTTTTGCTAATTTAATCAAAGGGGAAAATAGGAATGTATTATTTTTATGGATGCTCTTGAGTTATTTCTGATTGCATCAGTTTAGCCCCTGTAGGAAGTTTTGCATGTAGAGAATGGATTAATCCCTCAAAAAGGCACAAGCATTTGATGTGGCTAATAGAATTCACAGTACAGGTTGCATTCCTGTTGGAAGTGGTAATAGGACAGGCAATGGCAAATTGGAGGCAGGCGTGTATAGTCTTCAGTAATGTAGCCCTGTTGAGGAACTGGCTTTCACTGTCCGTTCTCAACCTACCAAGTCGATCGTTCTATGCAGCTGAACCTGTTTTGTGAGAGTCAGCTTTTCATGGTGAATTCTTACACATGAGAGGAGAGAGCATGTATGTGTATATGGTTGGTATTATGAAAATCAGGAGAGGTACTGTGCCTTTTCTTCATAGTGAAGTTGATGATGGGTTATTCATGTGTTACTTCATTTGGGTAAGAATATTGTGACCTAAAAAAAAAAAAAAAAAAAATGAAAAGAAAATGCTTTACGTTCCATAGGTTCTGCATGATACAGCTGGCAGGTGTAGTGAAGGGAAGCTGCAGTACCTCCCATTTTGATACTGATAATACAGGCATCAGTCTTTGGGTTCTGGACGTGATGGCAGATTCCAGATCTTGGTGCTGTAGGGTCCATCAGACATTGGTAAGGAAGGGGAAGATCATTTCAGCATCGGCTATTTAATTTTTGCTATCGAATGAAGAAAAGATACATGTAGTTTCAGAAGATTCTTCATTGGGCATGTTCATATCAACTGCAAAAATATTTATTCAATTTTTAACTTCATTTTAGCTTAATTGGTTAAGGTGTTATGAAATTAAAGTTCATGGATTATACTCTTAAAACAATAAACATAAATACAATAGCACTAGTTTCTAGACATTGTGTCATCAGCTGTTATAACTCCAGTACTCCCTCCTGTCTTACACAAGGTGTCTGGGGAAATTGTAAGGGGTATTTGTGGATTGCAATTGAAATGTAGAAGCAGGAACATTTGTGTTGTTTATCAGAGTAAGATGCTTGTCTCCCACTGAATTGTAAATTTTTTGTGTAAGTGAAGTGAGAAAGCATACAGGATTTGAAAATATTGTTTGAAATAAGATTAAGTTGAAGTTTTGAGTTTTTAGGTATAATTTTGCATATATGCTTTAGTTATATATTGGCTGGTCATGCATAAGTGACATTGCTGTCAAACTTTTGCAAAAGTTGGTCATATAAAGTATTTTTTACCCAGATAGACTTGTTCTATATTTTCCTTGTCTCTGTTGATGCAATTCCATGGCTGTGATAGGATGCCATACTTTGCTACCCACAAGCACCCTCCACCCCAACCCCTGCTTTTTAAGTGTATGAAAGATCTGCCAAGTCCGAAGTACGAGTGTTATCGTTTTCTAAATCTACCATCATACCTTGTTTCTTCTGGCCTCAGGGAATATGAATAAAAAGAGGAGGATTGAAGTAATGGCTCTCATATTTTAAATCTTGGTAGGCTTCACCAGTTACAACGCGAACCTTATAACTACCGTGATGCCATTGCACCAAGTTTATTCAGCGTATAAACACAGTGAACAAGTTACCCCACCACTATGTTGAAAGTGTATTTGGCTATTGATTGAAATTAACTTGCCTGACATTTCTGTATGCTGATGTCCGTGCGATAGTGTTCTGTCTTTTCACAAGTGGGTCAGATGTTCTGTTATATTGTCATTCCTCCAAACTGCCATGAAACATGATTCCTCATAGTCTTACTTTCCTGGGTTGAGAATGACACCCAGTCCCTCTGAATCAATCGATCCCTTTGGACTTTATGTAGTCACTTTGATTATTATTATTGTGCTGCCTACCACTTTAATTTTTTTTAACCCATTGTTTTATGAGATTCAAGAATAGTTGTTTCTTAATGCCACCAGATCGATATCAGTATCTTTCTGTTGGGATTTGAAGGAATGGGCTTGCTGACCTTCTGGCATACTATATTGCCACTTCTTGCCATATCACCACTTGTCCCATTTTGGCACCTGACTATCTTTGTCACACTCTTCTTCGCCCATTGGTGGCAAGTCAAGTCGTCACGTGACAAATAATGAAGGTACCTCTTGGGAACTTACTGTAACTCCCTGACAGTCCCCTTCTCCTCAGTGTAGATATGAGGAAACTGCCTCGGCCTGCTTGTGACTTTGCTCACAAGAATCGCCCATGGCTTCCTGATGGCAGGGGATGTTTCCCTTGTTGTCTGTGCTAACAGTTTCTGGTCACAGTCCAAATATCTTCTGGTTGACTGGTTCTGTCCTGCTTATCAGCAGGCCTATTCCCACTCATCCTTGGTCCCTCCCCCATCCCTACCTGACTTCCATGCATTTTTTGTTCCGCACCAATCATTTTAACGTTTGCTTGTAGTTGTGCCTTCTCCCAGTCAGCTTTGCTGATTCTGTACTATTTCCATGTCTGTTTCAGCGGCACATGGCCTTTCTGGGCTTGGTACCAATCTTTAAGGAATTAATTAGTGGTTTGATACTAGAATTACATTGTGCATAAACAAGAGTGACATTGTATTGGCTCAGTTTGGAGGAATTTATAGCCTCCCTCCCAATAGGTGAAAAGGAATTGGATGTAGACTTTAGCCCACTGCAAGATTCCACTTGTTTAGTATAGTAGTAATGTTCTCTCCTCGCATCAAGTTGGCCTGAATTCAAGGCTTGTCATTGCACATAAGCTCAGTGGAAAGGGGTAGTGCACTCCTGTAGTCAAAGTGAGATACATAAGCACTATATCTGGCTGGAAATAATTCCAATTTCTCTTATGGATAGCGCTGCTTACTGTTCATCACCTAACACTACAATATCTTTTATTGATTTAACTCTCAGGGAGGGTGAAAACCATGAGAATTTATTGGTATGGAAAGAAGTAGGATTCAGTCTTTGAGTGGGGTAACTTGTTCACATAGGGTTGAATTAACAAGGTTTGAGTGTTGCTAAGCATGCCAGGATGAGAGGGGGAAAAAAAATTTCTATTAGGACTGGAGCACAAAGGTGAGGTCATGGAACAAAGTAGTCTGCCAAGCTGTGGCAATTTCCAGGAGTAATATAGAATATGTATATAGTTGAAAATGAACAACCTATTTCTAGTGGAGCATTTATTGATGACTCAGTCACTGCTTCAAGTTATTTTCCTAAACTTGATAAAAGTATTGAAACACAATTTCTGCTCTGCAAATATGTTCATTTTCTGCTACAACTTATCAAGAGACAACCTTTGGCTCTGGTGTTAAAAAATGAGGAGGCAGATGTGAGAGAAGGGAAAGATATTTTCTAGAAGGGTTGTTGATATAGATATTTGACTTGTATTTTGTGAATTCCCTTCAAGAAAAACTTTTCTACTTTCATCTGTTCCTTCAGAACATCATCCATGAGTATCACGTGAGATGATAATGGGAACAAATTTTTAAAGTTTATGAATGTTTGTAATATCTGCCATTGGGTGTGGAAGCTGCAGCCCACTGAGTTTGGGGGACGTGGAGTAGGATTTACGCTAAAACGGGGCAGAAATTTTTTTGTTAATGTCTGGAAAGCTTTTATTGTATAGTATATTCATATACAAATATATAAATGCACTGTACATCCATATACGTGTGTGTATAGTATATATATGTGTTTGTGTGTGTTGTGTGGATTGGCAACTAATAAGTTGCCACCACATATCTGGGGATAAACTGGAACCTAACTTGTCTCCCCAGGGCATTTCTGAATTGTGGCATGGCTCTCCAACATTCACTGTGATATTATTAAAACGAGAGGTACAGCTGGACACAGTAATCATTGAGAGAGGTTGGTGTTTGTAATGTCATGAGCTTGTATGCAATGTAATATATATAATTGATCAACCTTATACAACGTCTAAAGGGTGGTTTTGTTATACTGTACTACAAGTTTATATAAGCATAGTCATTTTTATGCAGTACGTAAATCAACCCAGTCACTGTTCTTACTATTATTTTGTGGCCCACTATAAACTCTCAACCCTTATTTTCCAGCACAGCCAAGATGAGTTAAGTGGAGCAATCAATGGTCTATTTTATATGATGGACTATATTATGTGTTGTTTAATGACGTTTACATTACATAGCGGGAGCTTCGTATACTCTTAGGTGCGGTGGCAGCATACTCATCACTTCTTCCATCTGGCCCAGTTTTGATACTTATCACTGCACCCAACCCTAGTGGGGAGGGGTATTGCCTTTCTGCAACCTCAGTGGGCTGTATGCCTCGGTAGAATTTAATTCTTTAAATGACTGTTTGTAATAAATACTGTAAACATTGTATGAAATGAAATGATTGTGTTGACTCCACTTCACTTGACTTGAATGGGCTAGTAGTAATGGCTTTCCACTATATTGCTCCTTCTCATCCCCACACAATGAACGAAGTTGAACATAAATAACCGATAATCTTGACAAGCTGATCATATGGTTTAAATCAATAAATCAACTAACTATATGTATGAATGGAAGGGTAGAGCTACACCTTTCTAGTGTTGTGATATAGGTGGAAGATGATGTGCCGTATATACCTCTAGGCTTTAATAATACCACTGGCAAACTTTTATGCCCCCCCCCCCCCTTTTTTTTTTTTTTTCTTAATACTGCCTAGTAGTGGACAAGTGCTATGCTCAGTTTTCTGTAGAATTGTCAGAAAGTGACAGTTATGTTGACACTTATCTCTTAAAAGTTTAATTGGATATGCATATCATTGTTTGTGTTCAGTTGCATTTCTCTAACCAGATTTACACATGTATGGTATAAAATTGTCCAAGATTATGGTAAGGCCTCACTACTTTCCTCTAAATGTGTATTTTAAGGTCTACTGTCAAGTGTATTATGGATCTGCTGCTCCTTGCAATCTGAATGTTATCATCCATACCATTTTTTTTTTTTTTTTTTTTTTTTCTTATTTTCGGTTTTCACCATAGGAGCAGCAATCTTGACTGTCAACTTTGCTTTGAAGGGAAGGATGGACAATTTTACCTGTTGTTGCAGGACAGGCAGACTTGATTAGTCTATCCTTTCTGTTCATTTTCAGTCTTGCCGTGCGATATCCTTTAAACACTATATTCTCCTAAGGATTGAATTTGGTAAGAATTTCACTTGTACTTTACATTCAATCCAGAGCTATAGTGAGAAGGTTTTATAAGATCTTTGTAACTTAAAACAGCTATGGTGCCTATTTTAATTATCTTTAAAGTCCTATATTGTATTTATCATGTACTCCTATGGATATGAAGTTATGTTTAAATTAATTTCCCGAGTATGATCATGTAATTGGAAAAAAAATCAGCCCAGCAGCCACTGGTACTTGGACCCAGTAAAGACATATTTCATAACCTTATATTGAAATGTTTCTCTACTGCAACATAAATCAGCAATCTCTGGTGCTGCTCCAGTTGCACGTTATGCTTTCCAGTGTCTTCTACCCTTTGTTTTCCTAGTCGTCCATCCCATTCCATTTACATCCCTGTCCATTCTTCTTCCCTTCTAATTTCCCGCTTGTCCCTTGCATTCCCTGTGAACCCCATTTGCTTCATTCACCCATCCCATTAGTTTATTTTTGCTTATTTTATTGCAGCACCTACCCTATCTAGACTTGCCCATGACCTCTCCTTCCCCAAATATCCCCTTATTGTTTCCCAATCTTTCCCTATAACCAGTCTTCTTGACATAGAATTCAGCCTACTTTCTTCTTTGAAATATCTCGTACCTTCTCCTTTCATCTTCACCGTTCTGTGGTCTTACTCTTTTCTTCTTATTTTGCTGAAGCCTTTCATCTTGTCCTTTTATTCCTCGATCCCAACTGTCCCCCCGGCCATGTCCCCCTGTGTGGCCAAGAGAGTAAGGCAGCCTGGCTCTCGGCCCGAGTGTGGCGGCTGCGTGAGGCTCCATCGGCACGGCCATTTCATGTGTAAGCCCTTGTGGAGCGGGCCAAGGCCACACACAGCCTTTGTAAGTGTCTGTATTTTTGGCTAATGATAGCAGTGTGAACTTGTTCATAATAAAATAATGGTTTTTTGGTATGAGATAGTTTGTATCCTCCTGCACGGTATTGTAGGTGGACAGTATACAGTATATTACATTATATAGTACTTGAGAGGAAAGTGACACTGGGAAAATAAGGATCATAGAGCTGGTGATATAACAAACACGTTCGGTGATCAAGGTGGTTTAGTGAGGGTGGAGGGATGGAGGTAGTATCTATTGCTTAGGGTAAAGTAGCAAAGTCAGGTCTGGTGCCACAACACCGTCATGCCACACACACCCTAGGAGCATTAGGATTTTTTTTTTTTTTTTTTTCACATTGGTTAAATCATATAGAAAACGTTACTGGATCAGTGATTATTTATTAAATAAATTAAAGTGCCATAAAAAAATAGGTTCTTTAATACCCACTTAAGTAACTCTTCCTCAATACAGTAATGCATTCTACCAAGTATTATACAGCCAAGTACAGACAATATAGTAGCCTCCAATACATCCACAGACCAGGACACTTAACCACTTTGTAAACCCTGTGCCAAAATAACAACCTGCCTTAGTAGTGCTATATGGACCAGGTGATAATGACCAGTACAACGGCTCCATGCAGTGACATTAGAACCATTTTCCCATTCATTAACACTAAAGCCCACGACTTCTCACTTTTGGCTTTAAATTTGAGACGTTAACTTTTCCTCCTCTTCTGCCTGTGCAATTTTATGTTCTTTAGCTGTTCACTCCAGTCCTGTGGCTTCTTTCCTTTTAGTCGAGGGTACAGCAACCAAAATTTCAACTTTGTTTTAACTCTGCACAAAGTGGCTGATTCATCTTCAGTGGTTTGCTTCCCTGTTTTTTCTGAAGACACAAGTTGTAGAAGCAAAGTGTTTTTCAGTTCATTCCAAGCTTCCTTCTTTATATTCAAGGATATCCTATCATCACTTTTATCACATCTCCTTTTCTGTTCTAGTTTAAGAAATTGTCTAACATCTTTATGAGAATTTAGTTTACCTGTAGCAGCCTTCACTTTTTTGTAGCGAGTCACAAATGCTGAACTGATAGTGACTTCTTGAAATGATGTTTTACATTTATCTGTAGTTGTTTTTTCATTTGGCTTCAAATTTTCACTGTTTCTTTCCTTTTTTTTCTTTGTGAGCTTGGTTTTCTTTACATTTTTGCAAATTTTGTTTTGGTCAACATAATCTGAAACAAGTTTTCTTTTTATATCTTTCTTGATCTTATTCACAGGGGTTATAATTCTGTCTCTCATCTCCTCTACACACATTCCTATATCTTCTTCTGGGAGCACCTGTGTTGGTCTCACCTCGCTTGCCTGCATCTGTGTTTTCTTGCTGTTGTCTTTAGCCGTTTGCAGTGCACTGGACTTGTCTTTAGTTTCCCTGGATAGAAATTAAATTAGACATTGGTACTTAATTAACCCAATAACAATAATACAACAGTGGTAACTGGAGGACTATAACACTGGTGGGGTGTGGACTAGAGATAATGCTAGCAAATTAATCAGGAAATATTTTGCCTCCAAGAAGCAACTATTATTTACACTACAGGAAGAACTCGTTAAATGATGTCTCCTTATCTGAAATTTCACCACATTTTAAGGTTTATATGTTTGCATGATAGAAGTGCCAGTGCTGGGTCACCCTCACAAAACTGGAGCTGACTGTGCATAAGCCAAGAAAGAGGTGTAGCTCTTGATGTTATCTTATAGGCCTATTCTGTATTTAGTTTTTATATTTTTAGTATCTACTGTGACCCAGGTTCAACATTTCAAGGTAGCAGACCAAGGATGTGCAGGTGCAAATTTTGGTCATGATACTAGTTTTTCATACTAGCTGTAAAATTACCTGAAGTTGATGAAATTCTTATTAGTGGAAGGATTTACTCGGCTCGGCAGGATGGGGAGTGATGAAGGAAGAGAGCTGAGGGATACTAACTCTGGAGCATCACTACTCTTAAGTTGCTGCAGGCAAGGAAAGATGGTATTGTAGAGAGAAATTAGTTGTCCACACAAATCCACAGCTAGTGCTCTGAAGATGAAAAGATTCAAATTAGTTCACATTTTTCTGTTATGAAACAAATATATTATTTCTTATTTCTTTACTTGGCATTGGTTGTTGGTTTAATTTTTTTGTACCCTACAATTGGTGTATCATGATGGCCGGCCCCAGTTACACAACAATAACATCCATGGAAATGCAACTACTGTACAGTCGGCAAAAAAAGTTTCGTTACCATCCCTAAAACAGTGTGATGTAATGCTGGTACGCCTGACTGGTGAGTGTCGTACCTCCGCCACCCTCCGGCCTCCATAAGTGCGTGCCCCAGGCCAATGCCCCTCAGTGTGTCATGGGCAGCCAAGTAGGAATGACGTTCTTTCAGCCAGCGCTATATTTTCTGAGTATTTCACGGTTATTCTTGTTCTAAAATACTCAAACGCATTTCCTTATGTTTAATAATGAATAGTTAAATAGTAAGAGTTCTTCAACACTCAAAATTTAATTTAAAATCAGGTAAACTTTTGATATAAAAAAGTTGACACTGCCGGGGCAATGACGATTCCCGTCCAGCATGTCCCGGATGACACGAGTCACAGCTACCCAGTCGGCGGAGTACCAACCCTACCGGGCTTACCCATGTTAAAATTAACGTAGGGGTGGTAACGAAACTTTTTTTGCCGACTGTACCTTGAAAGGTAACCAAATATGTCTGGGGAAAACCTAGAAACTACCGTACTGTACTGTACTTTGTAAACTCTTCCCAGGCTGTATTATCCATGGACTGCTACCATAATAATGCTAATAACTGAGATTGTATATCATCTGGTTGTACTGTTTGATGTACCTGATCCGAGCAGCGTTGGCCAGAAAGGCCATGGCAGGACAGAAGAAATGTCCTGATTTGATCTTGACCATGAGGTAGACTCCAGCCTCTTTACAATAATCATCAAGTTTCTGCAGGAGATGATATCCACCCAGTATACGTACCACAAGATACACGAACATCTGTCTAGAGGGCAGGCGCACAGCTCTGTTTGGGTAAAAACAGATTCTTAAGCAAAATATCTTAGTACAATAATATAATTTCTCACAAAAACTATGATACAGTCACCATTAAAAATAAAAAGATAATTATTCAAGAGATCTCTGTAGCTTCCCCTAAATATCAGTCATATGTTTTCATAAGAGCTATTTAATTTCACATAATACAATACTGTACTGTACAGAACAAAGTATGTATGGTAATTAATTATTACCCATGAATATAATTAATCTTCCTATGATTATTTCCTCATAAACACTATTTAGAAAAAAGCTTTGCATAGGTCCAATAAGATAATAAGCTCTGGATGCGTAATATATATGAGCTCTTTACCTGCGATTCAGGAGAATTGAAGGCATGAGACTGTGCACTCTGTCCATGATTGAAGCTAAATTGAGCTGCTGCCAATGCTCCCCACATTTCTGTATCTATAAAAAAAATAGATATGTACCATAAACAATCTATTGTAGGTAGTATCCTCACTGTAACACTCGTCTGTTCCCTGTGTATATAACTGTAAAGGCTGTTTGCCCACTCAAGGCATGCCCACAATGAAGTGTGAGAATCTAATTAGCTTCTAACATCCTCTCACCAACTGTAACCTCCTTGTTGGAGTGTTAAATTATACAGATTGAGTAGTTTACTCACGATCTTTTTCTATGATTAAGTGCCACATGGTCCTGGGCTCCTGGCTGCCTAGTACTAGTTCTGCATTAGTGTTGTTGTGGTGGTGAGGTCAGGGGTTGGACAGATGTATAAACATATTACCTTTTGTTAATACAATACTATAAAGCTCAAAAATACAAAATTTTTGGTTATGTTATAGATAATATATGAACTACATCAGAGGTACCCACTTTCTTCAATGCCCCAAAGAATTTCTCTGGACGGAATCTGCCATTCTGGTAGAGTGATGCAGCAAGAACAGCAAACTCACTCTGGATACTATTAATCACTTCACCACTCAGCAATGCATAACCTCTTTCAAGACACTCCAGCAATGCCTGTGTGTATACATCTGTAAGAAATACAAAAGTATGGTAGCAGTGCAAAACTTGTACCACTAACACAAGATGATGGCTGCTCTATGAAGTTGTCTATTTGTTTTTAGCATTCTAAGCATTACAGTAGTTTCTGAGATATGTAGTTCTCTCCTTTAATGCATTAATTATTAATTTCCTATGCAATAAGCAAGTGTTGATCCTGTGAAAAACAAATGACGACTCTGAATGGCTAAGTTATCATTGTTTATAGTCTTTCAAATGTATTGCAGAAAATATACATCAAAGAATAAATCTGTCTGAAAATGGTCTAATCTTCCATAAAATATAATTACTTCTTCATCAAACATCACTGGGATTGTCCATAATGGAAAATAATTATTGCTAAAAATATACTAATACTGTACCATGCAAGTAGCCTACATATATACTGACCTAACTTTCTCTTGGCTCTTTCTTTAGGCGAGTACTCTATGGTGTACTCTGGAGGACTGGGAATTTCTAAGTTGTTCCAAACATCCATACTGAAGCTACACCTGTCAATTTTATAAACTTGTATGTTTTTGTGTTTACCATTTCACTCTTATTTCTTGTGGAAGACACATTACAGTACACAATAACTAGGGCAGTATAGTCACATGAGACAGATGATTACTATAGTATATATCTAATATATTATTTGGACTTGGCAGGTTTATCTTCTCTTTCTCATTTGACTTGTACACATGACTACAAACTGTAATTTAATTTTCCTTGATCTTTTAGTTATCCAAACTATTCCAAGTAATGTAGTAATTGCCAGATGTGGAGCCACTACACCTGCACATTACTACCTGACTATTACATAATTACCCTCACCAAATTGAATAGGAAATATACATGTATGACATGCACCAAGTAGAGTCACACAAACTACAGTGATTTCATCAGTGAGCTTCAAGAAAACAAAGAAGCTGAAATAGAGGACCAAGAGGCAAGGGAAAATCAACCCAAGCCAATTCAACATCAGACTCAAGAGGCAAGGAATAACCAAGAGGAAGCAGAAAAAACTGACTCTGGGACTTCTAACCAACCTGAACAAACTCCACACCAGGAAAAAGCTGCACCAAACCAGGTCCACGTACCAGTATCTGACACCCAAATACAAAGGAAGACCTCAGCAGCAAAGGTTAGTCAGTCAGTCAACACCACTAAAACTGATGTAGCCAATGACAAAAGTGAGGGTGCAGGTACCAGTGCTGTTATTACAGCTAAAACAAGTACCCGGAAAATCTGCAGTTTCTACAGAAAAAATAATTGCAAGTATGGAAGGAAGGATGAAGGATGTAACTACAACCATCCAAAAGTGTGCCCTAAACTTTTGCAATTTGGATATGATAAAGCCCGTGGGTGTAACCTGGGGAACAAATGCCAAAATTATCATCCAAAGCTATGCAGACACTCTGTGCATAACAGAACATGCAGCAACAAACAGTGCCGCTTCACACACTTACGAGGCACTCTGAGAAATGCATCACCCAATGATACTCAAGCTCCGAAGGAAAACTCAGAAGGGCCACAGAAGAAGCTAAGCACCACCCAAGAAAATCCTGCAAAAAAGATCGACACAGATGGCAGAATTCAGGAACCAGCTCCTGACCCTAAGACAAGCACCACAACCCTTCCCAACTGGGCACTACATGGTCAGGCCTCCAACAGGGCCAACAATGGCTGTAACATACTAGAGAATATCCTTACTGGTAATATACAAGGGCTATTCCCAGTGAACAAGCCAAAGATCCCCTACCTCACTGAATTTGCAGAGGAAAAGTTCATATTAATAGCCCTTGCTGAGTCACATATAAATAAATGGTGGCATAATAGATGGGTAAATATCAATAGAATACTACAGTGCGTTCCGAGTAGATCGAAATGAAAGTTCTCATGGAGGAGTGATAAACTATGTGCGAGCAGACCTAGCTATAAACACCAAACAAGTGATCTCTTACTCAGATGGAACTTGTGAATTGATAGGTATCTCAATAAGTGGAATGAACACCCTTGCTTTCACAATATATCGACCACCAAACTCAAGTGAGCAGGGCTTCCAAAAAATTATGGACAAAGTGTGCGAAACAATAAATGCTCACTCAAGCTCATTGCCTGAAATTATCATTCTTGGAGACTTTAACTTTCCCCAGATAAACTGGAAAGTTAGACAAATCCAAGGTGGCACTTCGCAGACCACCATTCAAGCTAAGTGCCTGCTTAACCTAATGGAGGACTGTCACCTAAGTCAGCATATTCAAGAGCCAACCAGGATTAATAATGTTCTGGACCTGGTACAGTACTTACAAAAACTCCCGAACTGGTGCACAGCTACAAGATGCAAGACTCAGTGCTATCAGACCACAAGCTAATAACTGTCACTGTTTACTCACTGAAACAGGCCCATGCCCAAAACACCAATTTTGGGAAGACCCTCCAAGGCCTAAGTCGCTTAAATTTCCACAATGCTGATATAAAATGGGAGAAAATACAAGAAACCCTTTGGAACATAAAGTGGGAAGAGGAGCTAAGAGAAAAAGACCCAGAGGAAATGATATCATCTTTCCTAGATGTATGCTACAAAGGCAGGAGCAAGAACGTACCACCCAGGAGAAACAAAATGAAACGGGGGAAAAAGATCCCTCAAGGCAGACAAATCCTTATGAAAAAAAGGAAATACACATTGAGCAATCTCCAACAAGCAAGGACCGAAAGAAGTCAACAATTCTTGAAAGAAAAGCTGGAAGAGACAGAAGCTATGATTCTGGACTCTCACAGGGAAGAAAAGATAACAGAAGAGATCAAGGCTATCTCTGCAATCAAAATAAATAGCAAATACTTCTTCAACTTTGCAAAGAAAACCAGGAAAGTGAATGCTCAGATTGGACCCCTAATGGACGAAAACGGTATTCACATAACAGACCACTATGAAATAGCAGAAAAGCTAAGAATACAATATGAGAAAAGTTTCAGTTCTCCGCTCGAAGCAAAGATAATAAAAGATCCACATGAATTCTATATGACAAGCTGAATTCTCAAGAGGATACAGTGTTACTGCAAGAGGACTTGAACACAATATACAGGTGGGCAGCAGAAAACAACATGCTCTGTAATTAAAGCAAGTTTGAGGCACTAAGATATGGCAGCAACAACGATATTAAAAAGCACACCAACTACAACACGACCCATGGTCCCATCAACGTTAAGAGCGACCTACGCGACCTGAGCATAACAATCAGCAGTGATGGCAGATTTAACCTCCATAGTCATATGATCACGGAATCTGCAAGAAGGCTATCTTGCTGGATCCTGGGGACCTTTAGCACCAGGGAATCGGAATGTCTACTAACCCTATGGAAAAGTCTGGTGTTGTCAAAGCTCGAGTACTGCTGTCAGCTGTGGAGCCCAACAACAATTGAGGAAATTGAGGGTATTATTACAGAAGTACTGTGTTTTTGGCTAGGGCTGCATAGTGTTACTACATCCAGCTAGGTCCCAGGAATTTGCCCCAGTCACTTTATGATAGTTTACACAGGTTATATTCCAGTAGTTTGCCCAGGTTAGGTCCCAGTAGTCTACTGTGGTCTAGGTTAGGTTAGGTCAGGTTAGGTCAGACTAATTTCCAAATTATGTTTGTAAAATCTCGAAAACGGGGCATCTCCAAGAGAAACATCATAGATAAAAAGTGTCTTAGAATGGTCCAAAATAGTGGGGGTGAATTTACAGAAGAACTGGGTTCACTATATTGTATATTTTAGTATCATTACACACTATTTTGGACCATTCTAAGACACTTTTCATCTATGGTGTTTCTCTCGGAGATGCACCGTTTTCGAGATATGCCCCGTTTTACAAACATAATTTGGAAATTAGTCTGACCTAACCTAACCTTGACCACAGCAGACTACCGGGACCTAACCTGGGCAAACTACCGGGATATAACCTGTGTAAACTATCATAAGGTGACTGGGGCATATTCCCTGGCCCTAGCTGAATGTGGTAACTGCGCAATCTTAGCCAAAAACCCAGTTATTCTGTAATAATACCATAGTGGGTAATGATTCTAATATATACAATATATACAACCCAGTACTTCTGTAAATTTACCAAATTGAGGAGCTAGAATCCGTGCAGAGAAGCTTCACCAGCAAAATATCGTCTCTCGATGTCATGTACTATTGGGAACGGCTGAAACACCTAAAGCTTTTCTCCCTCCAACGAAGAAGAGAAAGGTACCAGGCTATCTACACCTGGAGAACCTTGGAAGGTCTAGTACCAAACATTGGCATACAACTAGGCCCCAACCAGACACGAGGAAGGACCTGTTATATTGAAGGCCCCAAAACAAACTCCCCGAGAATGAAGACACTTAGGACCAATACCTTCAGCAGGACAGGGCCTAAACTCTTCAACAGTCTTCCTCTATACCTGAGACATGTCAGCCTGCAGTGTGGATGTCTTTAAGAGACATCTTGACTACTTCCTGCAGAAGATACCAGACACACATCCGCTGCCCTCGTACCAGACGTGGCCCCACTACAATAAGCCGGAGCACCGCATCCCATTATACTTGAGGCAGAACAGGGGATACAGCGGCACTTCATGTAGCTGAGGGTGTTAGCCCGAAATCCTCACAAGGTAAGTAACAAACCACCATATTTTTGGGTAAAGGTACAGAAGTGGACCTTACTGTATAATAGATATTTTACTGTCATTACCCACTATTTTGGACCATTCTAAGACACTTTTCTTCTATGGTTTTTCTTCCTCAAATGCCCCGTTCCCAAGATAGGGCATATTCAAATGGGGCATTTTGAAATTAGCCTGACCTTACCTGACCTGACCTAACCTAACCTAGACCGCATCAGACTACCGGGACCTAACCTGGGCAAACTACCGGGACCTAACCTGGGCAAACTACCGGGAAATTATCGTGATAAAGTACAATAAATGACAGGGGTAAAATACTAGGACTCAGCCGGATCTGGCAACACTGCTGCAGATTGTAATGAAATGAAATAAATTGGTGAATAATATATAGTATACGACGTAAATTAAGGTAGGAAGTGTATTATAAAGGCAGAACAATAGTAAAATGCGTGTTTCCCCCACCCGTCAACCCCCGATTCCCATCGGGCCCCCCATGTTTCTATGGGTATTGGGAATAGGGCATATCTCGAAAACGGGGCATTTGAGGAAGAAAACCCGTAGAAGAAAAGTGTCTTAGAATGGTCCAAAATAGTGGGTAATGACAGTAAAATATCTATTATACAGTAAGGTCCACTTCTGTACTAATACCTATTTTTGTTCATCTGGTCCTGTTTCCTGCCATACTTTAGAGGAATTAAGGCGCTCTAATGAACCAAAAGGGTATTTATTGAAAGAATTACCGTTTTGCAGCAGTGTTGCCAGATCCGGCTGAGTCCCAGTATTTTGCCCCAGTCATTTATTGTACTTTATCACGATTATTTCCCGGTAGTTTGCCCAGGTTAGGTTCCGGTAGTCTGCCCAGGTTAGGTCCCGGTAGTCTGATGCGGTCTAGGTTAGGTTAGGTAAGGTCAGGTAAGGTCAGGCTAATATCAAAATGCCCCATTTGAATATGCCCTATCTTGGAAATGGGGCATCTGCGGAGGAAATGCCATAGAAGAAAATAGTCTTAGAATGGTCTAAATAAGTGGGTAATGAAGGTAGAAAAACCGTACGCAATAACGGTAATTCATTCAATATTTACCACCAAAAGTTTTATTAAGCCCCTTAAAAGAAAAGTAGAACTCTAATCAGAGCTGCCAATAACTCCTTGGTTGAGTTTGGCAGCTTAAGGAAAAAGCCTGGTAGCAGCAGAGGTCCACCTTAGCTGTACCCTTGCAGGGTGAAATACAACAAAGTAAACAAAGCAAGTAAGTAAGTAATCACTCAACCATTCAACAACTCGTGGTCAAAATAGGTAAACAAAACAACAGTACAGGCCTATAGTCTATTGTAAATCTGTAATATTGAAATCTGAAGGCATAAGTTAAATAAACGTAAATTAAAGGTACAAGAAAATAGTGTAAGAAATAATATACAACAGATAGTAATAGGATAAAAGTCCAATAATATAAGATATCTTGGTTATTAATAAGATTCAGCTTTGATTTCGGTGTGCAAGTATTGTTACTATTATACAGTGTTTGGTTGTCTAAATTCACGTACGATCAATACTATGGTAAATCGAAAAGATAATAATACATATAAGTTTATTTACAAAAGAAATTAGAAAATTAGAAATAGGTTCGTGGTTCCCGTGGCTCAGCTGGACAGGTGTTGGGCCGGCATTAGAAGTGGAATATTATCATTATAATGTAAAAACATTGCCAATTTTTTCAATAACAACAGAAGGAAGATAACAACGGTCATTCAGTGGTTATATCCAAAGCTAATTACTTACTTTAGCAACAACAAGGTGAAGGTATATACAGTTAGCAATTGTTTTCATAATTATTTATTCTATTCTAATTTACTTGTCAGGAAGTACTAGTCAAGCTAAAAGCCGTGAGGACTGACAAATCTCCCGGCCCAGCAGACGGGTTACATCCAAGGATTCTGAAAGAGCTGGCTGAAGAACTAACGTTAGCACAACCCATTACAATTCTCGGTAAATATTGAAAGAATTACCGTTATTGCGTACGGGTTTTCTACCTTCATTACCCACTTATTTAGACTATTTTCTTCTATGGCATTTCCTCTGCAAATGCCCCATTTCCAAAATAGGGCATATTCAAATGGGGCATTTTGAAATTAGCCTGACCTTACCTGACCTGACCTAACCTAACCTAACCTAACCTAACCTAGACCGCATCAGACTACCGGGACCTAACCTGGGCAAACTACCAGGACCTAACCTGGGCAGGCTACCGGGAAATAACCGTGGTAAAGTACAGGAAATGACCGGGGCAAAATACTGGGACCTAGCCGGATCTGGTAACACTGCTACAAAACGGTAATTCTTTCAATAGATACCCAATTCTCTTCAATGAAAGCATAAAAAGTGCCAAAGTGGGGTATTTATTGAAAGAATTGCCGTTTTGTAGCAGTGTTGCCAGATCCAGCTAGGTCCCAGTATTTTGCCCCGGTCAATTACTGTACTTTACCACGATTATTTCCCGGTAGTCTGCCCAGGTTAGATCCCGGTAGTTTGCCCAGGTTAGGTCCCGGTAGTCTGATGCGGTCTAGGTTAGGTTAGGTAAGGTCAGGTAAGGTCAGGCTAATTTCAAAATGCCCCCCAAAAACACATGTATGTATCTTGGAAATGGGGAATTTGCGGAGGAAATGCCATAGAAGAAAATAGTCTTAGAATGGACTAAATTAGTGGGTTATGAAGGTAGAAAAACCTTATGCAATAACGGTAATTCATTCAATATTTACCCAAAGTGGTGATGTATAAATAACCGTACCAGGAACTGACCGGGGCAAAATACGGTAAATATTGAATGAATTACCGTTATTGGGTATGGTTTTTCTACCTTCATTACCTACTTATTTAGACCATTCTAAGACTATTTTCTTCTATGGCATTTTCTCCGCAAATGCCCCATTTACAAGATAGGGCATATTCAAATGGGGCATTTTGAAATTTGCCTGACCTTACCTGACCTAACCTAAACTAGACCGCATCAGACTACCGGGACCTAACCTGGGCAAACTACCGGGAAATAACCGTGGTAAAGTACAGAAAATGACCGGGGCAAAATACTGGGACCTAGCCGGATCTGGCAACACTGCTACAAAACGGTAATTCTTTCAATAAATACCCAAAATACTGGGACCTAGCCGGATCTGGCAACACTGCTAAAAAACGGCAATAGTCTAGATAAATACCGATATAAACAATGACACAATGATCCACCCTCGCATTCACTTCCCCTATTTCAAGCCCCTCAACGTCACAGTTATATTATGATTTCTGTATTTGTTTATTTACTGTATTTCGGTATATAATACTTATTTTTGTATACAATTTTTTTTCCACCATTTATTTTTGTTACAGGTATGGGGAGATGGATTCGTATGCCTCATTTCTTACGCAGGTTCATACGGAATAGAACTAAGGAAATGCCCTATGATTTTGCACAAGTTTCAAAGTAAGTGTCTTATGTTGTTGACAAGAATATTTTTAGTGAGATATATTGGGCCAAACCACCATAGTTCCTGGGAACGGCTTCTGTCACCCGGGCAATTACAACTAGCCATCTCTCACCCGCTTTGCGAGCTCCACCACTTACCACACCAACATCTCAACACCTTCGCTACCCATTACACATTACAATTACCCACACTTCACATATCTTCACTACCTACTACACAATCCTGTTACCCCCTCTTCACACATATTTACTACACATCACCATTATCCTTGTTTTATATATCTTTACTACCCCCCACTTCTCACATCTTTACTACTCCCCACTTACCACCATTACCCGTACATAACACATCATCATCACCCACCTCCATACATCTTTACTACCCCCTACACATCACCACTACCCACACTTACCACACCAACATCTCTTCAACACCTTCACTACCCCATTACACATCATTACTCACAGTTCATCCATTTTACTCCTGAGTGAGGAAGCAAGATTTCAGTGATTGACTGGATTTATATGTGAAAATATGAGTTTATACTGGCATAATGTAAGTCTTTTCCTTTATATGATACAAATCTCTCTCTCTCTATATATATATATAGGTTGATTAATATTGAATAGTAAGCAAAGTTTTATCTTTTTATCATCTTCCAGGCGGAGGCTTTCATTCGTGTACGCATTTTGTATGTGGAACATATTTGGCTTTATTGCATACAAAATGCTTTTAAGGACTGATAGTGAGAAGGAAAATAAAAATGTGTCTCAAGGTGAGTGCAGTGCAGTTACAGTGATTTTTTATTTGCTGTATTGAAAATAGGATTGACATATCATAGAAGGATGATGGGTTTGGGATAAAGTTGAATGACCTTAAAACTACTGTATAGTTTTTGTTGCTGAACATAAAGCTGTCACAATTTCTATGATTTCTCAGCAGAAGTCAGCTTGAAGGTGTATATGGTGAACTGCCAGGGAAGCAAACATTGTTCACTTTGGTAGCTCTTATTATGTCATCATGTCAAAGAGGTTCACTCACCAGTATTTCTTGTTAAAGTTAAAATTAAAGTTGCACAGGGTTTTAGTTCTGGTATCAATCTCTGATGAGATACTCACCAGAACGTCAGCCAGGCAAGCCCAACTCCCCACCATAGTGCCCAGCCATGGCAGTAACCCCCCAGTAAACAGTTTTAAACTCTTGAGCCTGGGCGAGGCTCGATCTGCCGACCTCACAGATGCGAGGCCAGCGCGTTACCACTGTACTAGCCAGGGGCTAGTTAGAATGAAGTATTATTGGATTTCTATGACTGGATAATCTTAATTCATTGGCCTTATCCCCAAATACAACTTTAACTTCTCCCTTGCAAAAAAGGTAAAGAGAGAGCAATGCTCAGGACTGTTTACCCTGTAGGTTTGTGTGTTGGGGTTGGTGTCAGGAAGAACATCCATTTGTATATACCTGTACATTATTTTCCTTTAAGTAAAATTATTAGTCTAATTCAGTGGTTCTTAAACTTCTTTGCCTCACGCCCCCCTCTGCATTATGTATAGATCCCGCGTCCCCCTATCCCTTAAATTGTTTACCAAACAGTATACTATAAATTTCAAATTGCTTACGGTATGGGTGGGGTGGCGAGCGAAGCGAGCCGTATCAGCTGGGCTCGGTATAGAGAGAGAGAAACTTGTGGAAACAGTGGTAATGTTTTTGGCAATTTTGCAATAATTAACATCACACATTATTTACCAAAACCCTGCTTGCGCCCCCCCTAGAAGCTTATGGCACTCCCCAGTTTAAGAACCACTGGTCTAATTCTTCCATTCATTATAATGCTCAAACTAAAAGAATAAAGTCCAATTCAACCTATCAACACATTCCAGAGTTATTGTTGTGACATTTGAAACCACAGCTCTAGAAGTATGATATTTTGTAAAGAGTGTTGGATGTTGAATGCAATTTTGGTTTAGCTGGACGTATGTGATAGAATTGGAGCTATAACATCAGGACTATTTCAGGTCGCCACTACATGGAACTTCTCAACCTGAAGAATGCTCAGCTGTACCATGTCAAAGGAATTAGTTCAATTCAACGTATTGACACTGAGAAGGAAGCAGATGGAGTGGAAACTAGTGATGAACATAAGGTTTGAAGACTGTTTGCACCCGACTACCATGTCTGACAGTCTTAACAAAATAGAGGGTCTGTGACTCTTGGGAGTTTGAAGTACTGTACATTGTGTTTTTATAAGCAAAACATGCACCGTTTTGTTATTTAATAGTTTGTTGGTGTTAATCAGTAGTATTTTTAACACTTACGATATACTCTATGAGGTCTTAAGTTTGAACATTCAAATCATTGCAATATATGATTCAATAAATTAGAAAGTTTGGATTTAGAGTGAAATATTTGGAATGTCAGTTTTCAAAATGATTAAACAAGCCAGGGCTTTCTGCCATGTTTACAATGCAGCCATTCCATATGGTGCTAAAAGGTTATGCACTTCCAAGTTAATTGCGACTGATAGGGCACCAGCCGCTCTCTTTGTACCTGGTCATAAAGGAACAACCACTGCTAGTGTGGTATCCCCTCACTTGGACTTTAACAATCAGCTTGAAAATTTAAGTGACTTGGAAAACAACATTGCCTTACGTGGTTTGAGCATCAATGTACATGAGACTGCTAGTAAGTGGACAGAGTGGAGAACTGCTATGGGCCTCAAAGTCGAGATTGAAGAGAAGCGATCCGTGGTTACCAAAGCTCTGAAAGCTCTACAAAAAAATCCAAAACAAAAAGATAGAGCTGAAGAACTGAAAGAACAAGGAAGAAAACTTAGAAGTGAGGCAAAAGTAGTAATGGAAAAAATTTGGGATTTAGAAGAGACGGTAATCATTCCTCTGCTCCAGCTACCTAATATTTTACATCACTCAACACCCAGTGTGGACGAGTTGCTATTCAGTTTTCTTGATAAGCCTACATTTACTTTCTCACCTAAGAGTCATTTAGAACTTGGGAAAGTAAGTGGAGAAGTTGAATTTTTGAAGAATTCTCCTACCTCTTATTATCTAAAGGGACATTTAGCTCTCTTGGAACTTGCTTTCAGTGACTATTTTCTGTCTGCATCCAGAACCCATGATTTCTTGACAATCTGCAATTCAGATTTTGTCAAAGCAGCGGTTGTAGAGGGCAGCGGAGTGCATTGTCAAGAAAGACATGCATATAATAAACTGTCATCACAGGAGAAGAGGGAAGACCCTTTGCACCTGGTAGGGGGAGGCTCTGTGCCAGCATTTGCAGCATTCATCACCAAACAGATTGTGGAGAAAGCCGAGCAATTGCCGCAGAAGTTTGCCACCTCTGGACGCAACTACCTTCCTGTTGGAGAAGAGCATCAAGGTTTGTTTGGGTGCAGGCAGAGGCTAGTGGTTGATGGCTTTGTTATGTATATTGACAAGGAGGGTATGGATGACAAACAAAATGTAGATAAATTACTGATGCTGCTTATTCAGAGCTACTCCAAATTGGGGCTTCATTTTCGTGTAGTTCAGTACAGTGGAAGGAGTCTTAGCATGGCTGAGTCAGCGGCCTTTGGGGTTCAGATGTATTCCCCATACTTGGATCAGTATGAAGAGGTTGGCAGAATTACACTGTGTGGAAACTATATCAGCAAGAGGCTTTGGACTTTATGCAAGCTGGAGAAAAAGTGTGCACAATTTACATCGAGTATTCACATAAGATTCTGTAATATAACTGGGCTGTTGGGGCTACTGATGGAGAACTCTCAAACTGGACATAGTGCTTATGTCATTCCTGAGTACATGCAATCATTAATTAGTGAGTATTTAAGCCATTGAGAATCACTAGTAATTCAGATGCTTATACAATACTGTGTATAACCTAAGAATAAAAAATACTATACTGATCTGTAATCTTATAATAATAGTGTGTGTTATCTATCTATATCTCTGATGTAACATTTACCTCCATTCCCCAATGGGTGGCCATGGCAGAAAAATTTTCCAGTTTTCTATGTTTTGACATTCTCTCCTTGCATGATCAAGCCCTTCCCTTCCACTCTCATAATTATTTTCATGGATAATGTGTTCAGCAATAATTGTGTTGACCCTCCACCTCTGAGTATGGTTGACAACAACCTTGCTGATGCTCATACATAGGATTCCCCTTTGCTTTCCACCTGCATTCAAACAGTGTAACTTTGCAGTGCCATAAAAAGTTCCTTTTTATAATAATAAACTGTACTGTATTTAACATTTTCCATGTTCCATCTATTAATATTATCATGCACTTGATTTATATTTATTCTAAGGTTAATTTCCTCACTCAAAAAGATTCATCATACACAGTAAGTTAACCTAATCATTAAATTTATTGCAGTACACCTCATAAGACAATCAAGGTTTAGTACCAGGCATCAAGACTATGTGGTGCAAAGTCATTTTGAGAAGGTTATTCACTTACAAAAATTCAACTAAAAATATACTAGTGTCATAATATAGGAAATAATAATATTGTCCTAGAACCAGATAACAAGAATATTGGAGTACCAAGTCTTATATTGAAAGGATATCTGATTACATTCATTAATCAAGACCTTGTGGAATAGTCAAACATCAAGGAAACCAGTACAATACAGTGTAGAAAGAATATTAAATGGGCTGTATCCCTTAACTAATGAAAATATTGTCTAACTTTGTTGAGTGGCAGTATTATAACCACTGGACTTTACTGAATGCCATTCATACTGCTATGACCTTAGATTTTAATATATAATAAACTACACCTTCCATGCAACAATTAACCATTACAGAGGTGTCAAGACTGACAGTCTCAGGGAGTAAAGTAAAATTGGTGGTTCTCTTACAGATATCTAGTATCAATTTCTTTTACTGTAGTTTCATGTGATGGTGAATTTCTACATACTGCAAGGTCGAATTATTGTTTATTATTATTTTACTTTTTCAGTTTGCTTCTCACAATGTCTCTAAACTGAGTGAGGATTTTGTTTTCTCTTTTCTGCCTTTCTTCTTTACTGAACATAGCCAGTGCTCGCTTCTCATCAGCTGAGTATATCTGGTTTTCCTTTCTAAGTCGCACAGCCTCCATGCGCCTGTGTCGGGACCCACTCATCACGTAGCCCACATCCTCGAACTTAGCGATCTCATCTGAGGTGAGGCCAATTTCACCTCGACGGGGGATTCTTTTGCCCTCTGCCACATATGCTGCCATTGCTGCACCCTCACCTGGCAGTAGAGCCTGTTGGAGGTACAAATGTTTGGTTATCAGGGTTTGACTTTCATTTGATACAATGTCATAAATATTTCATGTGGTATTTGGCTTGTCTTTTGATTTGTAGTAGAAATTTACATAAATATCACAACAGTTTTCACTGCAGTCAAATGATGGTGAGGAAAAAAAAAGAGAGAAAGAGAACTACTGAACAGTTTGGTAGGAGAGTGAATGATATTGTGAAAACGAAGGGAAGGAAGACATGATTATAGCCACGATTTGTCCGACTTACTTTTCCGTAGTCCTTCTTAGACAGCGTCACTTGAGGTTTGGGAACTGGACCAACCACATCACTCTCCTCTAGTTCTCCGTCACCAATATCTGGAGACAAGGTAAAGTTAATTCTAAATAATATTACCATAACTGTATTATAATGGACAGAACTAAGGCATTGGAGGGGATTGTCTCGATGACACATGAACTGAGAAAGTAATAATGAGAAATTCCCATGACACCAGGGCTCAAGAGGTCAAATATATCCAACATTACTTTTCAGAGTATATTTATTGTTCACGTTTCTGTTAGTTTGATTATAAAGAACAAATGCATTATCATCTTACTTTTCTCGATCCATTGCAGCTCCTCTTCAATATCTGAATCAGAATCACTCTCGGAGGTTGTTGTCTCCAATTCCCTTTTCTTAGCTGCTTTCTTTTTTGCCTTTTTCCTCTTCTTTTTTTCTTTCTTGTGCTTCTTCTTACTCTTCTTCCTTTTGGCTTCAGTCATTGTGCTGCCATTACCCTCTTTAGCACCACCTTTCAGCTTCCTTTCATCGTCCGAGTTTAAGGCATCCGAGCTGAAAAACATATTGGAATGCATGTATTCTGGATAAGCGATGGTTAAGTATAAATACACAAAATAAGGTCAGACTGGAAAATCTGATAAAACACCCATTATTAAATATTTGAATACTAAGAATACTAACACTGCCCCCTCTAATAACTTGATTGTAAACACATATTCATAACCAACCAGTCAAGTAAGTTAGCCTATAATCAGACCCATCCTCTTCTGCAGTACATGATATATATAGAAGTTCTTTATTTCACATATGCTAGAGGAAGGGAAGAGTGGGCTTATTGCACTAAGTTAAAATGAAAAAACTAGTACAGTATATGAATATTTTTCCACTCACTCGTCTTGATGAATTGTTGGGGTTGTGCCCCAAACCTCTGATACTCCCTCCTCGGTTATTTTTTGTCTCTGTGCACGACGGATGGCAAAGTAGTCATCATTCTGGTCATGTCGCCTGCTTCCACCACCTGAAACAAAGATTTAGCTTTAAATATGTATGTGACTGAATTCATGACATTATTTACATGCCAAGAGATAACACGTTAACTGCTTGTGTCATAATGGGGTCACAGATTGATCTGCAGATAGTTATTCAGTATTAAAGTACAGGTACAGTACTTACCTCTATCTCTGTAACTTCCTCCAGTCCTATACCCATCTCTCTCTCCTGGTGGTCTATGGCTACCCTCACGCTGCTGCTCAAAAAATTTCTTGTGGCCCCATCTATCATCTGGTGTGGGTGGAGACCGCTCCCGATTATTTTTCTGAAATCCCTGACCAATTGGTATCATGTTTGGAGAGTTTGCAAATCCACTCTGTTGTAGAAGATTTATTGGAATATTGCTGCCTAAGTAAGGCTTCTGCATTTCCCCTGCTGGGTCTCTCCTATTTGTCTCTGGATACTTTTTAACCTGAGATGTGGCTCCCAGCTTTGGTGTCTCCTTTTTGCTAAACTTCTTTCTCCTCTCAGGTGACTGGGAACTAGAACTTGAAGATTGGGAAGATGATGTGGAATTTTTTCTCTCTTTCTTATGGGACTTCCTAGATCTTGAAGCCTTTTGACGCTCTGGCGATGATGTATCTGGTCTGTCCTTTTTCTTTCTTCGGCCACTTCTCTCATTAGACATTGACCTTCTGTTTCTGTCCTGGGATTTCAAGTGCCTATGATTGTCTCTTGATCTTGAGTGGGATTTTCGCCTCTTTTTATACTTTCTGCTTGGAGATGAGTGTGATTTCGAGCGTCTTTTTCTGACCCGAGACTTGGAGTGCGACCTGCTTCTGTCACTGGATGTTGAGTGTCTATTCCTGCCCTTCGATCTTGACCTTTCCCTCGACCTTGCCCTGCTGTATTTATCACGTAAGCCTGTCCTACATTTTCTTGAGTGGGAATTTTTTTCTTTGACGCCTCTAGTCCTTGATTTTGACCTGTGTCCTTTGCCCGGTGAACGTGACCTTGATCTTCGCCTCTGGTCTGGGAAGGAGTGGGACCTCGATCTATGTTTCCTGCTACTATCATTCTTCTTCCTACTTGGGTTTCGACCTTGACTTTTTGTCATATATTTTATATTTTCTCTCGAGTCTGAGGACGAGCATTCAGACCCTGACTCATCACTGCTGCTGCTGCTGCTGCTTCTTCTTCGTCCCATTCTGCCTGAAAATTAAATCATAGTATTAGCATATAATAACAAATGTAAACAATGTATGAGGCAATGTTTATACAATACCCTGGAGTTTGCTAATAGTGTGTGTATTCTGGCACTTGAAATGATGTTCATAATCACTTAAAACAAAATAATACTCCAGAAAAACATACCGGTTATATTATGGTGTAATGCAGTTATACTGATCACAAACATTGGGGACCCGTGGGAATGCGGGGTTATGGGTGGGGGAAAACACGCATTTCACTATGGTTCTGCCTTTATAATACACTTCCTACCGTTATTTCCGTTGATTATAGTGATATTCCACATTCTTAAAGACCCATGCAATCATGGGGGGGAGTTGGATAACGCGGGTATCGGGTGAGGAGACTGGCTACTCCTTAAACCAGTGTTTCCCTAACTTTTTTTGTCGTGACCCTGAACATAAATTTATTTTGGCCTGGCGACCCTCAAGGATGAAATATTATTTCAGTATTATTACTAATGTTACTAATTATGTTTGAATTAGTTTTATTTCTAATCTCTCTCTCTCTCTCTCTCTTATTTATCTATTTTTATGTTTTAATAATTTTGTAACCATCCTGCGACCCTCAGGAACACCCATGTGACCCTCATTTGGGTCGCGACCATGGGTTTGGGAACCACTGCATTAAACTATTGGCTAGGGCCGTGCAAATTCTATTCAAATTTCATTTGAATATGCTTTATCTTGGAAATGGGGCATTTGCGGAAGAAATGTCATAGAAGAAAATAGGGTAAATATTGCGATTATCTGCGTCCTCGATTTTCACACATTCTCGGAACCAAAATCGCCCGTTTCTTTTCCCTTTTTATTTTGTAGACTGTTTTCTTTTGTGGAAATATGTAAAAAGAATAAATATTATTTGTATGTATTTACTTTGAAACGGGAGGGCGGCTTTCCTAGCGGGGTCCCGATTTCCCGCCTCTGCGTGCAGTGTTGCCAGATACAGGGACACTTCCAAGTTTTAGGCTAATTTGTCCATACTTGGGAAATCGTATGAAAAATGTACAATAAGTAGCCCAATTGGGTGGGAAATTCAATAATATTAAATTAGGATAATTAATTTTTTGATCACCAGACGAAATAACCTGACCTGACCTAACCTAACCTAGACTGTGGCTACCTTCGGGACCTAACCTAGTGTCCTTCGGGAGATTTAAAAATAAATTAGATTCTGTGGATAGTGGCTAAAAGTATCCCGATTGGGTGGGTCAGGCATAATATCCACAACTGCATAGAGGCCCTTTCATTATTTTGCCAAGGGGATCTGGTAACACTGTCTGCCCGACCGCAGTTCGTCCCTCCGCGACAGAAATAAGTCGTATCTTAAAATTGAAATATCTAACAAAGAATACATTTCCACAAGATAATTCCACTGAGTATTGATAAAGGTAACTAAACCCTACCTAACCCAACCTAACCTAACCTGTAGCTCGCTGGCACAGATACTCGCAATATTAGCCAAAAATAGGGTATTTATTGAAAGAATTACCGTTTTGTAGCAGTGTTGCCAGATCCGGCTGGGTCCCAGTATTTTACCCCTGTCATTTATTGTACTTTATCACGATTATTTCCCGATAGTTTGCCCAGGTTAGGTCACGGTAGTTTGCCCAGGTTAGGTCCCGGTAGTCTGATGCGGTCTAGGTTAGGTTAGGTCAGGTCAGGTAAGGTCAGGCTAATTTCAAAATGCCCCATTTGAATATGCCCTATCTTGGAAATGGGGCATTTGCGGAAGAAATGCCATAGAAGAAAATAGTCATAGAATGGTCTAAATTAGTGGGTTTTGCAGGTAGAAAAACCGTATGCAATAACGGTAATTCTTTCAATATTTACCGAAAATAGTCTTAGAATGTTCAAAATAAGTGGGTAATGAAGGTAGAAAAACCGTACACAATAACGGCAATTCTTTCAATACTTACCGATTTCCCTAGCAAAGGGTTACCTCCACCCTGGAGATGAAGGCCAGTGTATAAACAAAAAGGATAACAAAAAACACTTTCCTTCGTTATTCTTTCATGCATGTGGTATCGTTCGTTATTCACAGTGTACAATTTACCTTACCTTATCTTTCTCTGATCCTTTCTCTTTCTAAATAACCTAATGTTGGAGTGATATCTCTGTGTAAACGTCTATCAAATATAGGCTTAGTTTTGGTTGATTGTGTAAAAGCAAACATAAACAGAAAGCAGTAGCAGCCTGCTACTAGCAGGTATTTTGGTTGTCTTGTATGATTGTGTCTTGATGGTGGTATGATTTGGAATTTGCAACAGGCAGCTTCTATAATATTACATTTTTAATAATTTTCCCCCTTCATGTACTATGAATGACCATGTATAACCCTGACGGTATTTGGAGATTAAGAGTGAGAAGTAGAATGCCATTTGTGTTAACATGGATAAATAGAAAGGTTTGGGAGGTCACCCGTCCACATAAAAGTCGTCCGTATGAGGGTTGTAGATAGCATCCCACCACCGTCCACTGAAAAGTTACCGTATAAAAATAACTTCCATAGGAATACATAAATACATACAAATTTACATATAAAGATGCATTGGTAGCCGTTGGGAGGTATAGGGGGCCGTTGAAAAGGCAATCCCAACTTATCAACATGACGATTGACGACGATGACAGAGCAGACGACGTCATCAACTCAGAAGGAGGTATAGTATATTCGAAGTTTCGTACTGTTTCTTATTTTTTATTATATTTGTGGTGCATACAACGGTGTAGTACCGGTACGATGGCTCCATAGACAAACGATGCAGCCATCCTACGGTTCGTACCGGTACCACGCCATTGTATACATCACCAATATGCGGTAAATATTGAAAGATTTGCCATTATCGCGTACGGTTTTTCTACTTTTGTTACCCATTATAAGTCTATTTTCTTCTATGGCATTTCCACCGCAAATGCCCCTTTTCCAAGATAGGGCATAATCAAATGGGGCATTTTGAAATTAGCCTGACCTTACCTAACCTAACCTAACCTAGACCACAGCAGACTATCGGGACCTAACCTGGGCAAACTACCGGGTAATAACCGTGGTAAAGTACAGGAAATGACCGGGGCAAAATACTGGAACCTAGCCTGATCTGGCAACACTGCTACAAAATGGCAATTCTTTCAATAAATACCCAATGTTCTTGAATATGGCCCTTAGCATCAATAATGTGTCATGTAGGGCAGTATGCAAAAACCTCCGTGGTGTTGACGATAGCGTAGGTCCAATATGATGGCTCTGTTGTGTGTCCATGGAGCCGTCATACAATACCACACCATCGTATACACCATGAATGTTCTTGAATATTAGTGTCATAATATTAATAAAATTTATATGACTTCGTACATGTTTCAAGGTATGATGATAATTACAATCAGCTTCTGATAACATGACAGATGTTTATCTCAGGTTATCATGCCTCGTCTCAGCAAAACTATACTGGACTGCAAGAACATATTTGGTGTATACAATGGTGTGGTACCGGTACAATGGCTCAATTGTTTATCCATGGATCCGTCTTACCAATATCACACCATCGTATACACCACAAATGTTCTCGAATGTGGCCCAATGCACAATGCCGTCAGGAAGATTTTAGTTCTAGTTATTGCGTATAACACGTGTCCTGTCTGGTATATTATTGTAAATTTACCATCTGACTGATAATGGCAATCTAACCTAACCTATTGTCTTCTAACCCCAGTTTCAATTAAGGCATAATTGGGTTGGTTGGGTTAGGTCAGGTAAGATTAGGTTGGGTCAGGTAGGTCAGGTCAGATTAGGCTAAAGATTATTTACTTACAATAATTTTGTCAAAGATTAATTGAACTCCCCATAATTTGCATGGGAAACTATTTTATTCAAGGTTGGAAAAGTTGAGGTGGGAACCGTTTTTCAGAAATACCGGATATTATTCAAATGTGATATCCATTTTTTTTTTTTTTTTTTTTTTTTTTTTCCACAAAACATTGTCTACCTCCCAAAGTACCTTTACACTGTGTTTCAGATAGTGAAGATGGAGAGTGTAAGCATACGATGGAGCCGAGAATGTTAGGGATATCCTGGTTCCATGGTGGGCAGTGGTTGGTTGGAATTGTGTTACTGAGTGTGATGGGCAGCAGCAGTAGCACCTCACCTTTGTCTATCTCCACTCCCACTCCAGCCCAGGTCTCCTCATCCCCACCAGCACCCAAGTTAGATACTATGGAAAGATGCAAGGTATTTTGTAACCCTAAGATCCTATACTTTGTCCAGGGGATGCAGATATTTAATGACAGCAAGCATTTTTTAGACTTGAAGCTCAAACACCCTCCACAGGAAGTTGAAGATAATTTCACCCACTTACTTAACACAACAAAACACAACCCGAGCAGACAGCAAGTGAAGGAGTATCTTGAAGAAAACTTTGATGATTCTGAAAGTGCTTTAGTTCCTTGGATTCCAGGTGACTGGAATCCTACACCAAAGTATGTTAAAGATGTTTATGATTTGCCTCTCAGGAATTGGATTCAGGAAGTCAATGCTAGGTGGAAAGTCCTCGGCCGAAAGCTTTCAGAGGATGTAAAAATAAATGAGGACCTCACATCTCAAATTTATGTTCCAAACCCGTTTATCATCCCCGGGGGACGATTCACCGAGATGTATTACTGGGACTCATACTGGATCATTGAAGGACTCCTTCTTTCTGGTATGCATGATACTGCAAAAGGTATGATAGAAAACTTTATTTATTTAGTTAATAAATTTGGATATGTTCCCAATGGAACCAGGAAATATTATCTTGGAAGATCTCAACCACCATTTCTAACCATTATGGTGAATCTTTACTGGAAGCATACTAAGGACATCAATTTTATAAAGCAATCTGTTATGGCTTTAGAGAAAGAATATTCTTTCTGGATAAAAAAACGGTCCATCACTATAACTGTAGACAATAAAAGGTATAGAGTCTTTCATTATAATGTGACTACAAGTGAACCACGTCCTGAGAGTTACCATCATGATGAAGAGTTGGTGGAAAACTTGCCATATAAAGACAAAGTCAGAGTTCTCTCAGGCCTCAAATCTGCTGCTGAAAGTGGCTGGGACTTTTCATCTAGGTGGATGTTGACAGAAGATGGAGTACGAACAAAAAATATGACAGATTTAAACACCATGGCTATTGCTCCTGTTTGTCTCAACAGCCTGATGGGACTCAATGCTCGCCTATTGTCTGAGTTCTATGATATTCTGGAAAATACTACAAAGAGCAAGATTTACAAGTCCCTGGCTGATGAAATGAACACAACTATGAGTAGAGTGTTTTGGAGTGAAAGAGATGGAGTATGGCTGGATTATAACCTTCTTAAACTGGAACTGATACCAGGATTTTATCCTTCAAACCTGATGCCACTTTGGACAGAAACTTATGGGTCTGAGAGATCTCCAAAATTTATCATTGAACAAGTTGTAGCATATCTGGACCGAAATAATATAAGTAGTTTTCCAGGAGGCATTCCAACTTCTTGTGTAAATTCTGGGGAGCAATGGGACCTTCCTAATGGTTGGGCTCCTTTACAGTACATTGTTGTCATGGGGTTACACAAAGCCAGCAAGTACAGTCATCGTGCTGAGACCTTGGCCCGTTCTTTTGCTCGTGTTTGGGTGTTAAATGTTTACTACACCTACCTCAATATGACACCACATGAGCTGATGGAAAAATACAAGGTTACTGAGGTGGGGTCAGCAGGTCATGGAGGGGAGTACATCACACAGATTGGCTTTGGTTGGACCAACGGAGTGGTGATCAAGTTCCTGAGTCTGTACGGCCACAAGATCAAGACAAGAGAGACCTACGATCCCGTGCCTTTAGCTGTGGGTATTGTATTGGTAATAGTTGCTCTGATTTCTATAGCTTGTTACATGCACAGAACAAAAGTTTTTCAGAGGATCAGGTGGGATGAGTCAGAGAAGGAGGAGCACAGACATGTAGTTCCTTGAGATGTCTATCATAGAATTTTGTTAGTGCCTGTACCTGATAGTGTCTTAAGGGACTAGTAAATCATAAGCCTTTTTAATATCTGTGGTAAAATTCAGTTGTCTTCCTTCCAGTTGTTCCTTAACTTATAAAGCATATTTTTGTAGATTCCAGCATTTATGAATTTATTTTTGCAATTCTTTTGATTTGTGTTCAGTTTACCCCCAAAACAGCTGAGAAATGTGATGAGGGAGCCAATGCATTTTTGCTAGGTTGAAGAAATGCAATTCATTATACCACATTTGACCTTCATTCACCGTCCCTCTTTTATCTACCACTGTCAAGTCAGAATTACTCCGTCCAAATAAACAAGTGTCTTCCAGTGTTTTTAAAAGAGATGGAGGACAGAGAAAACCTTAGATTAACAAGAAATAAAGAAAATGCACCATGTGATATCCTCTTTAGTACTGCATAAAGTTATAAACTGAAGCAGTTCATAGGGAATTTTCAATCCTTTGATGCAATTTGTGAAGTACAGTATTTGGTTGTAAACTTAACATATACATTTTACATATAAAATATATATATATATATATATTTTGAATACTTTATATTTTCTTTGAGTAGGATAAAAATTTTAATTGAAATTCTATAAGATAATTCTATGTTCAGATAGGCTCAGTGCTGGACATAAACATATATTTTTCAGTCTAAGATATATATAATTTTGTGGATGTATTTTTCACTGTATGTACAATTATTCAACTCTCTCACCATGTCAGTTTCAAAACCAAAGAAATTATAATAAACATAATGATGCTGTAAATAATGTTGACGCCGAGTGAAATGTGTTGTACAGCACCTCACTGGTTTGTCTTACATTGTGACTGGTGATGAATTAACTCGTAAGGGGATAGTATACTTTTGGTACAGTGAAGCGCCTTGATTACTCCATATTATGCCAGGAATTTGGACTAGATTGACAGAAATAATAGATACCTGTTGCTTGGAATAATATGCAAGAATCAGTTGCTCCAGATTTACCACCAATACACTACTTATCCCCTTAATGATACATTCCCCAGGTTTCACATCAGGTTGTAAGCCCGTAGGGAATCAGGTTCAGTGCTATGTTATGAAGATTCTGTGTAGTGTTTTTGAGACAAATGGGTTGGAGTGTATTGTACTGTACTATATATATTTATAGGAATTACTTAAAAAATTGGTGCCCTGGCCTGAACATGTGTAGATTTGGGAATTATAGACATATACTCAATTTACCATGCCCTTTTTTTAAATAATCTAAAAAATGAAGTTTGTTATTACATTCAAATTTTGTGGTAGATTTTTATAATAATGTCTACTGTTTAATCACCTTGAAAATAATGAGGATGGACTTCATTTTTAAAGATGAACCAGGCAATTGTTTACATATCTATTATATAAAATGGTTTTAAAAGGAGTTAGGACAGTTATTCAACCAGACACAAAATTTTGTTTCCCTTTGTTCAGTTAATGAGTTGAGTTTCTTCAGTACATCAGCCTCCATTCTGAAAAATTAAAATTACTCTATGTATACATGTTGTAAAGTTATCGCAAATAATTACCTCAGTCAAGAGGTTACATTTTATGGTTTTACTGTGCCAAATGGCTTAAGAGTTACATGACTCGCATATGACATTCTAATGTGAATTGAGAGGGAGCTGTGCGATGTGGGTGTAGTTGAGATCTAGTTGCAAGGATAGAAACATTAAGAGGTTTTCCTGCTGTGGTCACTCCTATTGAAGGATATGGCATCTGTGAATGACCAGATGAGCAGGACCAGTAATAATAATAGTAATTAGTTCAACTATTGTTGAACTAATTACTATTATTATTACTAGTTATTGTTATCGAAACTTCCACAAGAGCTACCAGTTTTCATGTTTTCCACTGTGGGATACGTAGAATGTCTTTTCTTTAAGTTAAAGGTTGTGTAATGCACTATTTAATGAGGGTTATTGTTAGCTATAATATCTTTTAAAACTTTTATTGCAAATTAGTGCCTTTACCCCTGTATGTATACTATATTGTCGTGAATATGAACACATGTTTAAGCAGTGGTACCACACAGATTATATGGATAGAATTCCCAATATGTAGCCTTAGTTGTATCCCTCACTACCAAATTCATTGCATTTGTATAGAAATATCTTCAAGTGGGAGGGAAGTGATAGAGTTGGGAAGGTATGGGGCTACTTTGTGTACTGCTTATGTGATTCTTAAGTGCCTATATATATATACACTATATATGGATTTTCATCATTTTGATGAATATATTTAGGGATCCTGGAGTTTGGTTCCCATGAGGGATTCCTATGAGCAATAGTAAAAATGCATGAGTAGCAAAGATGCCCCCCAAACAGACATTTAATCTCTACCCATCCACCAATGGGGAGTGAGGTTGTTGACTACTGGTTGTAGGGTTATCCTTCCCTAAAATAGGGAGGGATGGTGTAAAGTCATCATCTGCCAAATAATATTGGTTCAGTATGGAGATGAATGATCCCCTATGGTAACCCATAAAGGGAGTAGCTGAAATTAAAGAAAAAATCATAATGAAAATGGTAAAAAGGTACAGTATATTGAGTTCATAAATACAGTACAAGTATATCACGTTTAGGGTCAAATTCATGTGCAGTGGAATTATTCTATTGTATATGCATATATTTAAAATTGTTCAGGTTGTTGAAAAATTATAAAAATTTATTAAAGTTCATTGTTTAATTTAATATATATAAATTTGTGTGCTTCATTGTTGACCAGTAGACTGCTGTATTGTAAAATATTGGTCAGTGTAGTCTATACAGTAGTTGAAAGCATAATTTCTACCCAACCCCAATTTAGTGTGAAGTAAGGGATCTTCTCCAGATGATGATACTAAATACAGGTTTGAGGTGTTTTTTTTTTTTTTTTTTTTTCCAAACTAGCATCTTTTCACTCCACTAATATGTATCATATTGGTCACCAGGTGCAGCTTATGTCCATTCCAATAAATGCAACTGGTGTTCTCCATGGTTAATAGGGGTGGGTTGGCATGTAAAAGAAAATATGCCTCCAATTGCACTCATATGTTAAATTGAGCTTCCTGTTGAGTAAAGCTGGAATGTGGCAACCTTCAGTAAGGTATATATATATATACATGTGCCAGTTTGTAATGTACTCTTAGACACGGAAGACTCTGAAGCCTAAACGGCCTTCACTGTTTGGTTTTTGCTCAGGTGTTTTCACAGTATGTTTGGATACCCTTTTATCCCTGTTGTTAGAACTTTCATTCAAAGAAGGTACAAAGGCTTACTACAGTCAAGAATTTATCTGCTTCCAGTGGTTGTGTTTGGGTATTTTGGAAGTAAGAGCTCAAACCTTACTAGATTTAGGTAATGAAAGGTATGTGTTTAAGTGGTTCCACATTTCAGGATTACTTGTTTTTCTTCCCTCTCTCTTTTTGCTCATCTTAGATACAGTAGTGTATGTCATAAGTTATTGACTCTTCTCAGTTGTATGTTTCTTAGACTGAATACAAATGAATGCTTCGTAAATATGATTTTTTATAATATGCCCTTATGATTTTCTGTTCAGTACATAATGTGTTTTATTTAATTTCCATTTATCCAAGTTTTTAGTTGGTACAATAAGGCATGATAAGATTTTAATAATTGGATTAGCCCCAAAAATCAAGGTCTACTATGGATTAGTATCGTTTCCTGCCTTGTCATCAAGGAGTACAAGGTTCCTGAGAATTATAATCATATCAGATTGGGTGTATAATCAGAAATGTTACTGCTTCCTTTCAACTGTTTATATCTTAAATTAACATTTTCTGTGATAAGTAACATTTGGCATAACCAAAGTGAAAGGAGTAATTGATGGATAGTTAGTGACAGAGTGGCAACCCAGGAATGAAAGAAGACAGAAATGTTGAGCGAGAGATGAGATAGAAAGTTGACTAGAGTGGGCTGGAATAGACACACAACAGACAGAAGTGGAAAGTGTTGGGAAGGCTGTCATCCTCCAGTGGACTGATGGTGAGGCTTACGCTGTATTACACAACACAACATTTGAGAACCGTTCATACCCACAGCTTCTCACCATATCCTGTGATGAGAGAGTGTATAAGGGGAAGGGGAGTAAGGATGAGTGTGGTAGCTATAGGGGAATAAGCCTTCTTAGTGTACCGGGGAAGGTGTATGGTAAGGTTCTTATTGAAAGACTGGTTGAAGTAACAGGGAATAAAGTTAGCGAGGAGCAGGGAGAGTTCAGAAAGGGTAGAGGATGTGTGGACCAGATATTTGCATTAAAATCAATATTGGAGAGATATATTGGGAAGGGTAGGAAGTTGTATGCTGCCTTCATGGACTTGGAGAAGGCATACGATAGGGTTGATAGGAGAGCTATGACAGGTGTTGAGAATTTATGGTGCTGGAGGGTCATTGCTGAAAGGCATTGAGGCCTTCTATGCAGGTGCAAAAGCATGTGTATGAGTAGAGGGTGATCTAAGTGAGAGTTTTAATATTAGTGTAGGACTGAGACAGGGGTGTGTTATGTCACCATGGCTGTTCAATATATATATATATATGGATGGTTGTATGAGAGAGATGAAAGCCAAAGTGAATGGCCTGGGGGTGAAATTGAGGCTGAATGAAGCAAATTGGTCCTTGGTGGCAAGTTTATTTGCAGATGACACTGTGTTGATGGCCGAGAGTGAATGGGAATTGCAGAGGGTGGTAGACGAATTTCAGTCTGTGTAAACGAAGGAAACTGAAGGTGAATGTTAGTAAAAGTAAAGTGATGGTATTTGAGAGAGCAGAAACTGAAGTGATTGACTTTGCTACACCTTACAGAGTAGGAGTACCTACTGGAACGAAGTGTGAGATAACTCTGAGGGGTGAGAGGCTGGAGGATGTGAAGGAATTTAAGTACCTGGGTACAGTTCTGTGTAAACATGGGAGTATGGAAGGAGAAATTAGGGAGAGAGCAGTGAAGGGTAGACAGGTCATAGGATCACTGGGGAGGATTATGAAGGGTAGAAGTGTGAGTATGGAAGTAGAAAGGGGACTACAAAATAGTATAATCCTGCCAACACTGACATATGCGTCGGAGACATGGACATGGAGTAGGGCTCATCAGTCTAGAATAGGTGCTGTGGAAATGAGTTAATTGAGAGGAGCATGTGGACTTACTAGGTGGGATGGAGAAAGTAATGAGTGTGTGTATGAGAGATGTGGTAGGAGTGAGAAAGCAACGGTATTGAATGTGGAGTGCTTGAGTGAGTGAAGCGTAACACATTGAGGTGGTTAGGACATGTAGAGAGAATACAGGGTGTGGAATTTGTAAAGAAGGTGTATAGAAGTGAAGTTGTGGGACCTGGTGTGAGAGGCAGACCACCGGTTAGGTGGCAGAACAGAATGGAAGAGTATATAAAGGAGAGAAGCATGAGGGGCAGGGGATGCTTTGACCAAGTAAGGTGGGAGTGTTGGAACAGGGACAACTGGAGGCACTTGTGACATGGCCATCCCCTTGGGGGGAGTTCCCAGAAGGAACGAGGAGTCGGAGCTATAGATAGATAGATAGAGAGAGTGGCATACCTGAATTTTGACCTGTCACCTTATACTGTACTGTACAACTACAGCAGAGTACTTCTGGGTACAGTACTACAATATTGCAGCATATACTGTACTGTATAACCCTTAGTAGTACTGTAGCTAAACTGTATATCTGTATTTGTATATTCTGTAGAATACTGTACTGTATGTGTACTTTTGATTTCTTACCATAATTTAATTAAGGCATTTTAAATCTCCAAGCTAATGCTTTCTCTCTCTCCTGCACGCTTCCAATTCCATATGGAAATAAGGATGTTCATGAAGGATTGTAATAAAAGAAGACAAGATAAAAATACAGTGCCCTAGAAATGATAAAGTGATTGATATAATATTATACTGTCATTCCACCCTCTTCAAGGTGGTAGTGAAAGACTGTGACTTATGGTGCTGATGAAAGAGTGCCAGCTTCTACTTAAAATTAATTTACATCATACAACAGGTAATGGACAGAGGATTGAAAGCAAAGTGTTTGGTATAATATTGATAAAAGCTTGTTCACTTTTATCTGACTGGGACAGAAAGTGCAAAGTAGCCATGATAGAATAAAAATGTTGCTCTTAGTACATCGTTGTGCGAGTGTTGAAACAATGAAGTGTTCATGAGCACTGTATACCGGCACTGTACTTAAGATGTATTTTTCCAAGATTTCTATCCTCCGGCAGTGTAGATCATGGAGCCGGAGACGGGGACTAATGTATCTGGTGCTGTGTTTGCTGGCCATTATGTTAACTGTCAAAACATATATACAAAAACAAAACAAGGAAGTAAATGAAAATACTTCTTGTATTGTGCCAAAAGAACAGAGAGACATGCTATACCAGCTCTTATCCACTGTCTCGGCAATATTATCAAAACTTGCAATTACTCATTTTCTCTGCTTTGACTCTCTATGGGGTGCTGTACAAGAATCAGGTCCATTGCCTTGGGATGCTCATGCTCATCTGTGTGCACTTAATGAAAAGGTTGCTGTACATGATGAAGCAGAATTACTAAGAGCATTCAGACGACGTGGCTTGGCACTTGAATACAGTTCAGCCGAGGGACAATATACCATTAGAAATAAATCTTATGTGTCTGAAGAATTTGAAGCACCAACAGTGCGAGTGGTATTATTTGAAGAAGATGAACGAGTATTAATGTTGAGACGTGTTGGATGGCGAAGGAGAGTGTTACCACCTGACTGTGATGCTCATCCTAGTCTACAATGTTTTCCACCAAGTCTTGCTGCTGTTCCACTGCCCACTCGCCCATTTGGACCACTCAGTATGCCTGCCCCCCGTGAAGACATAGATCTGCTCAAGTTTCACTATCCTACAACATGGTGGCATCCTCTTCTACCCAACTGCTAATGGGAATCAAATATTAGAGTTTATCAGGTATGATTTTATAGTATACAAAATTCCGAACCGTATTTTAAACTCTCAGGTAATTATACCCTTGCCAATTGATTTGTATAGTTATTCATTGTTACTACCCCTTATTATTTTTTTTTATATAGAAACAAGCAGCCAGTCAGAGTATCTATAGAGTGTTAAAGGGAGTAATACACTTTTGGTGCATTGGAATGCCTTGATTCCTCCAAAGTGTGCCAGGAAACAGGATCAGATAAACAAAAATAATGGTGTCCTGTTGCCTACATTCAATTGGAGAAATCAGTTACTCTACTCCAGATTTACCAATACTGTACTATCCCTTTAAATTTTGTTCTGTGTGAACAGCCTGATGAGTAATGCAGATTGAGTCATACATGCAAGGTTCGTGAAAAGGGGGACCGTAAGTCCGTAACATGAATACGTACGTATGTGTTCCTTCATGAATGTTAACAGTCCCCCGACTGTCGTAGGGACCATACAGCAACGTGTAATATTCTCTTGACATCTTCACTACCCTCCACATGTTTCTCAACCATCTGGAACCACGGTGGAAATGTGATCAGTCCCATATTGGTGGCACAATAATGGTAGTAGAGTGTAACTGATTTTGACAGTATTGTAGTTTGTAGTTTACAAACTTGTTCACTACTAGAATATGATTCTAACTTATGACAAATACTGTATACCCACACTATGAATATGAGAATGGAAGGAGAGTGGCTGGCCCATTCACTATTCAAACCCTCTGGACCTGGATTGGCCTGGTCAAACTCAAGATAATAAAACCAAACTACAGTATTAGGGGCTGCAGAGAAGTAGCTGAAACTATATATAAAGGTAACACTACTTCAGTGATAACTTAATCTGGGTTGACTATAAGAAATTACCTTATTTTTGTCCCAGAACTTTTATAGTGAAAATGTTGGACCTTACCCAACTACATTCTTAATCTAATTTGGGGTATGGGGTAATGATATTCATAATTCTCACCATCTTGGGTAGCAGAGGCATATCACTGAGTTCCCCCAACACTTTAACTCACACACAATCACTCCAGCCAGAAATACAATGTCGAGTATATTGCAACCCCTAGATCCTCCACTACGTCTAGGGAATGCACATTTTTAAGGACAACAAGCAAATTGTGGACATGAAGCTCAAATATCCACCAAAAATTGTTAGCAATTAGTTCGACCAATTACTTAAGGGAACTAATAACAACCCAAGCAGGCAGCAAGTGTTGTAGTTTGTGAAGTTGAACTTCAATAATTCTGGCAGTGATTTTGTTCCATGGGTTCCTGGCGACTGGAATCCCACACCAAAGTATATTGAAAATATTCCGGATGATGCTTTCAGGAATTGGCTCCTGGAAATCAATGCTAGGTGGAGAGTCCTCGGCCGAAAGCTTTCAGAGGATGTAAAAATAAATGAGGACCTCACATCTCAAATTTATGTTCCAAACCCGTTTATCATCCCCGGGGGACGATTCACCGAGATGTATTACTGGGACTCATACTGGATCATTGAAGGACTCCTTCTTTCTGGTATGCATGATACTGCAAAAGGTATGATAGAAAACTTTATTTATTTAGTTAATAAATTTGGATATGTTCCCAATGGAACCAGGAAATATTATCTTGGAAGATCTCAACCACCATTTCTAACCCTTATGGTGAATCTTTACTGGAAGCATACTAAGGACATCAATTTTATAAAGCAATCTGTTTTGGCTTTAGAGAAAGAATATTCTTTCTGGGTAAAAAAACGGTCCATCACTATAACTGTAGACAACAAAAGGTATAGAGTCTTTCATTATAATGTGACTACAAGTAAACCACGTCCTGAGAATTACCATCAAGATACATAGTTGGTGAAAAACTTGCCTTGGAAAGACAAAGTCAGAGTTCTCTCAGGCATCAAATCTGCTGGTGAAAGTGGCTGGGACTTTTCATCTAGGTGGATGTTGACAGAAGATGGAGTACGAACAAAAAATATCACAGATTTGAACACCATGGCTATTGCTCCTGTTTGTCTCAACAGCCTGATGGGACTCAATGCTCGCCTATTGTCTGAGTTCTATGATATTCTGGAAAATACTACCAAGAGCAAGATTTACAAGTCCCTGGCTGATAAAATGAACACAACTATGAGTAGAGTGTTTTGGAGTGAAAGAGATGGAGTATGGCTGGATTATAACCTTCTTAAACTGGAACTGATACCAGGATTTTATCCCTCAAACCTGATGCCACTTTGGACAGAAACTTATGGGTCTGAGAGATCTCCAAAATTTATCATTGAACAAGTTGTAGCATATCTGGACCGAAATAATATAAGTAGTTTTCCAGGAGGCATTCCAACTTCTTGTGTAAATTCTGGGGAGCAATGGGACCTTCCTAATGGTTGGGCTCCTTTACAGTACATTGTTGTCATGGGGTTACACAAAGCCAGCAAGTACAGTCATCGTGCTGGGATCTTGGCCCGTTCTTTTGCTCGTGCTTGGTTGTTAAATGTTTACTACACCTACACCAATAAGACACCACATGAGCTGATGGAAAAATACAAGGTTACTGAGGTGGGGTCAGCAGGTCATGGAGGGGAGTACATCACACAGATTGGCTTTGGTTGGACCAACGGAGTGGTGATCAAGTTCCTGAGTGTGTTCGGCCATGAGATTATTTAGGAAAATAAACGCTACCCATTATGATGCTAGGACCAAAAGCCTTGAAAGTTTAATAATCTATGGAAAAATTCCTCAGTGGACTGAGCTTCCTTAAGGTGAATTCAACTAAAGGAAGCTCATGATAGAGACATCAAGAATGTTGAGAGAAGAGAATCAGATTATGTGTCACTGAAGTGATTGTAATGTGGAAAATTTTGTTGACCAAGTTGAAAGATGAAAGAACTTTTATTGGAGGTAATGAAATCCAGAAGGTTATTCCTGAACTTGCCAGAATTGACAGGTATTTCCTGTGAGGATGTGGGTATTTCCAAGGATTTTAGTACTGGGAGAAGGATAGGCCACTCAATGTTATTTTCGTGTCATTGCTCTGGCTGGGATTCAACACTCCAGCTCCCATTTGCATCCCATTATGCTGATTAATTTTCAAGTCTGATTTTCTTTGCTAGTAATGCACAGGACCTTTAATACTAATTATATGGCTATAGAATGAATAATTATATTCACTATGCTCAAATAACATTTATTATGATAATATCTATGGCAAAGTCCTAATATATTGCAAAAAAATCCATATGTATACCTACCATGTACATATAGTAACTCCAATGTGCGATGATTCTTGCCTGTTTATGACCTCTACAATTATGTTTCTCAACAATATGTTGATGTAAAAGTACCAAAATAAGACATACATATAGTTTATTCTTAAAACTATTAAGTAATGAGCTATAAGTACTGTACTGTTCAACACTGTTATCCCCACCACCACTATGTGAGAGCATTCTTGCTTTCTATATTCTTTCTTGCTGTGAGAACAACACAGTTATATTTACATGTGCTTGAGAATTAAAGTATATTGCTTGGTGTATGTATTAACCGTTATACCGCAGGTGACGAGAATTCTCGTCCCCAGCAACAAATGTAGAGGATCACAGGTGACGAGAATTCTCGTCAAAGCAGTTATTAAAATACACGGTCCTTAAGAAGCTAGTTTTGGGCTGGCAACACTGAGGGTGAGAGCCAAGGGACTACCCCCAGCCCTGCCAGCCACCTCCACTCAGTTTCCTCTAATTACTGTACCATATAATTATGTACGTAAAACCGACAGTGACATTACATTTCATATTGTTGTGTTGAAAATGGTGATTCTGACATGTTTTATAACGAAATCAGAGCATGAAAACATACTTATGTAAATAGTGTAAAAGTGAATTTTGAGTTGTGGTCATTCTGAGCTGGCAACCCATCTTAAAAGATGACCACTTAGTCTTCACAGGTACATCAGGAGACAGCTAAAGGTGTGTACTTCAATATCCTATATCATTAATTTATGTAGCGCGAGTGGTTTACAAGCTATTAGCCGTCAAATAAAATTGTGTTGTTTACATAGTGACCGCGAGTGTGGGAGAATGGCCCGTGCGAGAGAGCTGCCACGGTAGATAAGGCCCGCAGCTAAGTGGTTAAGGTCTTAAGGAATGGAAAGAACTGCACATGCACCAGTTAGCCAAGCCGTGGATATGGCCAGGCCCATTCAGTCCCTTGGCTCTCACACACAGTGTTGCCAGCCCAAAACTAGCATGTTATGGGGTGCACAAATTTAAAATCTGCGGTCATATTATGTTGTTGATGTTCTCCCGGAGCAGAATGGCCTCCTGCCCCACAGACTCCTGGTACACTCTGGTTGCAGTGAAAAAACAAATTAAAATAGAGGGGCTGGCCCTATATGCCTGGGCTACCGAAGCACATCCCAGGGAAATGGGACCAGAGCTTACTAGACCAGGGAGTTTGGGGGCCTCTGACTGCCAGGGAGATTGGGGAGAAGGTCTTTGATACCACAGCCAATGCTGTGGGCCCAATTCCACGTTACCACAAGAGCTACAAGTGGGGCCGCACCTTCCATGAGACCAGCCCTGGAGGGACCATAAGGGGGAGGGAGTTTACCCTGCTGGCGGTCCACACAGCAGTGAAAAAAAAAAAGAGCCTCCGGTTGCAGTACACCTCACGTGGATTTTTAATCCTTGTGGGCAGATCTCGTCAAATCCACTAGAAAGTGACTAGATCCTACAACAATCTTTATTCTAGCCCTGTGGAGGATGACTAATATTCACAGAGAATAAAGTCCGCCCCCCTGGGCAGGGTCATATTATGTCGTCACCCGCAGTCCTCCACACTTGGTGTCGAATTATGTCGTCACCCGTGGTTAAGGGGTTAATAACATTCATGCATAATATCTAAAATGAGTAATTATTAGCTGTTTATATCTACAATATTGTTTCTCAATAGTATTCTGATGTATAACTGAAGAAATGTACAGCCATACAGATTTTATAAACCATACTTAAAACTACAAAAAAATGAACTACTGTATAAGTACTGTACAATACGTACAGTGTCGTATTGTCATCACCAGTACATGAGAGCATCATAACCTTACTATGAGAAGCTGTATACTATGTGTTTTAGAATCAATGATTTCTTGCTTTCTTTCTTAGCTTGAAAGGTATTAAAAATCAGGAGTTACTTTCATTATATCTTAATTGTGGTCTGCAAGTGTAAATCCTTGGTTTAAGTCTTGGGGTATTGAAAATATAAATGCCCATCCTAACTAAAACAAATAGATACACAGACAACAGTACAGTACCGGTACTTAAAAAAACTAAAGAAATAATAAGGTAGGCTATTATCATCGGTATTTATCTAGACTATTGCCATTTTGAAGCAGTGTTGCCAGATCTGGTTAGGTCCCAGTTTTTTGCTCCGGTCAGGTCCTGGGTACTTTTACCACAGTTAGGTCCCGGTAGTTTGCCCAGGTTAGGTCTCGGTAGTCTGCTGCGGTCTAGGTTAGGTTAGGTAAGGTCAGGCTAATTTCAAAATGTCCAATATCTTGGAAATGGGGCATTTCCAAAGAAAATGCCATAGAAGAAAAGTGTCTTAGAATGGTATAAATTAGTGGGTAAAGAGGGTAAATTAATCGTAATAGAAAACGGCAATAGAATATCAACCAACACCAGTTAATATGTCATTACCACCAATATAAATACTGTATAATAATAGAATGTATAAGGTATCATCACTAACACCAGTTTATATTAATACTGTACAACTATAGAAAGGATAAGGTATCATCTAACACCAGTTGTTCTTGAAGTTCCTCAAGCTGTCTAACCGAGCAGCCCGGCCACAGAGCTCCTGAGGAAGGCCACTGTTTGAACAGGGCTTTCCCACATTTTTGGATGGACTGGTGAGTGATTTGGTTATGTACAGTTGAGCAAGTAGAAAGTGCAAGTAAAATATGATTGTATATGGCCACATCTGGCTACCACTCAAAATTTCAGTCAGTCACGTTCCACTTTACATTTGCTCTGGAGTCTTAGTGATTCATTGATAAGGTACCAGGGTATACTACAAAGAAGTGAAAGATATTGCCATATACACTCCTATTTTTCTTGCACTTTCTACTTGCTCAACTGTACATGTTTCTGCAGGCTGGTTTGAAGTGGGCTGCGGGCAGAGTGTAAGAGATGATAGTATTTGTGTATGATATCCTGTACTGGACGTTGTTTTGATGTTCCTTGACATCTCTGGGTGTTTTTACCAAGTAGTGTAGTGGGTGGTGTGGGTTTCTGGAGGCTGCAGCAAGTGTTTGTGTGCCTCTCACGTCAAGGTGGTCCTTGATCTTGTGGATTTTGGTTTCGTGGTGAAGGTGGTCTGGTAACACCAGTTAATATCAATGTCATTAATTTCCACCAAAATTAATACTGTATAACTATCACAATAAGGTAAGTTTAGTTTGCTAAAGTATAAGGTATCATCATCAAACACCAGTTGATATCAAATTAATACTGTATAACTTATCACAAACAGTCAAATCTGTGTACTCCATGGCTTACTACTGTAACTGTAATTACTGTGTTGTAAAAAGTAAAACCTCGCTTTTTATATCTTATGAAAAGCGGAAAATTTATGTCCTTATTCCACTTTAATATTATAGTTGCCTGTAGTTTCCGTGTCGCCGCCAGCCGGTACACACAGGCTACTCTGCAACGTCCCTCAGTTAAACCACAATTAATAAATCGCCGTTATCAGCCATGCAAGGACCACTCGTGTGGATGTAGTTCTTGCTTGGCGAGTCTGGCGACCCGTGTGTTTCGGTGCCTGGCCATACCATACAATGGCTGCATGGCATAACACAGTACTATATGACAAATTGACAATTGTAGATGTGGTGGTGAATGTCAAACTATACCCATCTTTTCCCGCCTATTTATTTATGGAATAAATGGCTTAAAAACTTGCATGTACTTTTATGTTTATATATAACCATATTAAGACTTCTTATTCAGTTATTAATACTCAAAGTTCTAATCCAAAGAGATTAAATACGAGTGTATGGATTTCTACCACCTCTGGAGCAGATAATTTTACACCTTTATTTACACCTCTGACGTCGTCAATGAGGAGCAAAATTGCAAATTGCTTTTGTGGATACCGGTGTATAAGTCAGATGGAGGAGTACCTATGATTTACAACCGCGTAAGTGCTTTGTGGATCCCGGCCGAGTTGTATAAAGAATGTGAAATTGATTAGGAAATGATAGTGAAAGGCAGCAGGATTCTTATTTTACAAGGATAACAAAACGGCAAGTGCTGGAACTAAATAGTGTACCCCTAAAACTTTGACCACAGAAAATTTGTTTACATTCCTCCTGGTGATAGAAAATGTTAGGATTATTGTTATTGTCAGTGTTTGTGTGCTACGTGGCAGCCACAGTTCACAAGGCGTTGCTCTGGACCAAATTATTTTATACGCTCCTTTGTGTGATTGAATTATGGTATCTGGACGGGCGTTTTGTATTTAAGATGTATTTTTCTAAGATTTATATCCACCGGCTGTGTAGATCATGGAGCCGGAGACGGGGACTAATGTATCTGGTGCTGTGTTTGCTGGCCATTATGTTAACTGTCAAAACATATATACAAAAACAAAACAAGGAAGTAAATGAAAATACTTCTTGTATTGTGCCAAAAGAACAGAGAGACATGCTATACCAGCTCTTATCCACTGTCTCAGCAATATTATCAAAACTTGCCATTACTCATTTTCTCTGCTTTGACTCTCTATGGGGTGCTGTACAAGAATCAGGTCCATTGCCTTGGGATGCTCATGCTCATCTGTGTGCACTTAATGAAAAGGTTGCTGTACATGATGAAGCAGAATTACTAAGAGCATTCAGACGACGTGGCTTGGCACTTGAATACAGTTCAGCCGAGGGACAATATACCATTAGAAATAAATCTTATGTGTCTGAAGAATTTGAAGCACCAACAGTGCGAGTGGTATTATTTGAAGAAGATGAACGAGTATTAATGTTGAGACGTGTTGGATGGCGAAGGAGAGTGTTACCACCTGACTGTGATGCTCATCCTAGTCTACAATGTTTTCCACCAAGTCTTGCTGCTGTTCCACTGCCCACTCGCCCATTTGGACCACTCAGTATGCCTGCCCCCCGTGAAGACATAGATCTGCTCAAGTTTCACTATCCTACAACATGGTGGCATCCTCTTCTTCCCAACTGCTAATGGAAATCAAATATTAGAGTTTATCAGGTATGATTTTATAATATAAAAAATTCCGAACCGTATTTTAAACTCTCAAGTAATTATACCCTTGCCAATTGATTTGTATAGTTATTCATTGTTACTACCCCTTATTTTTTTTTGTTTATATAGAAACAAGCAGCCAGTCAGAGTATCTATAGAGTGTTAAAGGGAGTAATACACTTTTGGTGCATTGGAATGCCTTGATTCCTCCAAAGTGTGCCAGGAAACAGGATCAGATAAACAAAAATAATGGTGTCCTGTTGCCTACATTCAATTGGAGAAATCAGTTACTCTACTCCAGATTTACCAATACTGTACTATCCCTTTAAATTTTGTTCTGTGTGAACAGCCTGATGAGTAATGCAGATTGAGTCATACATGCAAGGTTCGTGAAAAGGGGGACCGTAAGTCCGTAACATGAATACGTACGTATGTGTTCCTTCATGAATGTTAACAGTCCCCCGACTGTCGTAGGGACCATACAGCAACGTGTAATATTCTCTTGACATCTTCACTACCCTCCACATGTTTCTCAACCATCTGGAACCACGGTGGAAATGTGATCAGTCCCATATTGGTGGCACAATAATGGTGGTAGAGTGTAACTGATTTTGACAGTATTGTAGTTTGTAGTTTACAAACTTGTTCACTACTAGAATATGATTCTAACTTATGACAAATACTGTATACCCACACTATGAATATGAGAATGGAAGGAGAGTAGCTTGCCCATTCACTATTCAAACCCTCTGGACCTGGATTGGCCTGGTCAACCTCAAGATAATAAAACCAAACTACAGTATTAGGGGCTGCAGAGAAGTAGCTGAAACTATATATAAAGGTAACACTACTTCAGTGATAGAATCCTTGATGATACCCATATTACAATGTTGTGTAGATTGATTTTGAAATATTGTAACTTAATCTGGGTTGACTCTATATATATATAAGAAATTACCTTATTATTGTCACAGAACTTTAATAATAGAAATGTTGGTTAGCTGTCCTCTCCCGATTACATTCTTATTTTAATTAGAGGCAATGGGTTTCAAGCTGATCGTATTCATAATTATCGCCATCGTGGGTAGCAGAGGCATATCACCGAGTTCCCCCAACACTTTAACTCACACACAATCACTCCAGCCAGAAATACAATGTCAAGTATATTGCAACCCCTAGATCCTCCACTACGTCTAGGGAATGCACATTTTTATGGACAGCAAGCAAATTGTGGACATGAAGCTCAAATATCCACCAAAAATTGTTTACAATTAGTTCGACCAATTACTTAAGGGAACTAATAACAACCCAAGCAGGCAGCAAGTGTTGTAGTTTGTAAAGTTGAACTTCAATAATTCTGGCAGTGATTTTGTTCCATGGGTTCCTGGCGACTGGAATCCCACACCAAAGTATATTGAAAATATTCCGGATGATGCTTTCAGGAATTGGCTCCTGGAAATCAATGCTAGGTGGAGAGTCCTCGGCCGAAAGCTTTCAGAGGATGTAAAAATAAATGAGGACCTCACATCTCAAATTTATGTTCCAAACCCGTTTATCATCCCTGGGGGACGATTCACCGAAATGTAGTACTGGGACTCATACTGGATCATTGAAGGACTCCTTCTTTCTGGTATGCATGATACTGCAAAAGGTATGATAGAAAACTTTATTTATTTAGTTAATAAATATGGATATGTTCCCAATGGAACCAGAAAATATTATCTTGGAAGATCTCAACCACCATTTCTAACCATTATGGTGAATCTTTACTGGAAGCATACTAAGGACATCAATTTTATAAAGCAATCTGTTATGGCTTTAGAGAAAGAATATTTTTTCTGGTTAAAGTATCGGTCCATCATTATAAATGTGAACAAAAAACGACATAGAGTCTTTCATTATAATGTACTATCTACAGGTGGACCACGTCCTGAGAGTTACCATCATGATACATAGTTGGTGAAAAACTTGCCTTATACAGACAAAGTCAGAGTTCTCTCAGGCATCAAATCTGCTGCTGAAAGTGGCTGGGACTTTTCATCTAGGTGGATGTTGACAAAAGATGGAGTACGAACAAAATATATGACAGATTTAAACACCATGGCTATTGCTCCTGTTTGTCTCAACAGCCTGATGGGACTCAATGCTCGCCTATTGTCTGAGTTCTATGATATTCTGGAAAATACTACAAAGAGCAAGATTTACAAGTCCCTGGCTGATGAAATGAACACAACTATGAGTAGATTGTTTTGGAGTGAAAGAGATGGAGTATGGCTGGATTATAACCTTCTTAAACTGGAACTGATACCAGGATTTTATCCTTCAAACCTGATGCCACTTTGGACAGAAACTTATGGGTCTGAGAGATCTCCAAAATTTATCATTGAACAAGTTGTAGCATATCTGGACCGAAATAATATAAGTAGTTTTCCAGGAGGCATTCCAACTTCTTGTGTAAATTCTGGGGAGCAATGGGACCTTCCTAATGGTTGGGCTCCTTTACAGTACATTGTTGTCATGGGGTTACACAAAGCCAGCAAGTACAGCCATCGTGCTGGGATCTTGGCCCGTTCTTTTGCTCGTGCTTGGTTGTTAAATGTTTACTACACCTACACCAATAAGACACCACATGAGCTGATGGAAAAATACAAGGTTACTGAGGTGGGGTCAGCAGGTCATGGAGGGGAGTACATCACACAGACTGGCTTTGGTTGGACCAACGGAGTGGTGATCAAGTTCCTGAGTGTGTTCGGCCATGAGATTATTTAGGAAAATAAACGCTACCCATTATGATGCTAGGACCAAAAGCCTTGAAAGTTTAATAATCTATGGAAAAATTCCTCAGTGGACTGAGCTTCCTTAAGGTGAATTCAACTAAAGGAAGCTCATGATAGAGACACCAAGAATGTTGAGAGAAGAGAATCAGATTGTGTGTCACTGAAGTGATTGTAATGTGGAAAATTTTGTTGACCAAGTTGAAAGATGAAAGAACTTTTATTGGATGTAATGAAATCCAGAAGGTTAATCCTGAACCCGGTAGGTCAGACTCTGTAGTGTGATATTTCCTGTGGGATACTTCCTAACTAGTTTTGGCGCCTCTTCGTACACAAGCCCACCCATTTTCTCTCACTACCTTATCACATTATAAACCCTCTCTGTTTTTTCATCCAATATTGGGGGAGACCATTGGGCAAATTTGGGAATTTGGTGCAGATCTTGAAGAAATCCGATATTTTAAGAAAATCCGGTTTAAATATCATGTGAAACATGATGTAATAAGATATAATTTTTAATAAGCAGACGAACCAACTTGTCCTAACCTAAGCCAACGTCTGAAGGTCGATTCACATGACCTTTTTTCTTTCTGACAGGCAGGCCGCCAGCTGTACGCCATCAAGAATTCTTTAATGTATTTTAATGTAACTTTTCACACGACCTGTCTCCCTGCCGACGGCAGCTATCTGTCTGCTGCCCGACACAGATCGGATTCCTTCTCGAGAATCCCTGGCCCATTGAACGACAGCTTGACGGTGTCCTGGCGGATTGGTGATGAGTCGTGTGAATATGGACCCGTACAACATCACCCGTCCATCTAGCTTACTTACCTTACCCACAGTCCCACTCTGATGGAACACTGTCAGAGTGCCGGGCGAATGATTGTCTGAAGTGATGTAAGCTGGGCCGCGAATGGTCAGTGTGAATACATAGTCGTTAAACAGCAGTGAGCTGGCGGCCTGTCTGTCGAAACCAAAACAGGTCGTGTGAATCGGCCTTAATAAGTAATATGTTGGGACACGCGCATCGTGGAGAGGGACAATAATTATTAGGTAGGGATGGGAGCAATATGCGGGGTTTACACCTGTCTGTTTGGCCGTATCCCTCTCCAATCATCACTCGAACAAAGACGTCACTACTCCAATCGGAACCTGTAGTCGGCATCGGGCTACTTGGCTCAAGGAAACGGATGCTCCTCCGTGCCCGGACGAGATAAACTTAGTTTAACTTTTCTTATACAGTGTTGTCCGTGCTGATGATGTATATTCTTATATACGATGTGAAGTAGTTTTGACATTATGACTGATTTTCAATAATGCATACCATTGTAATATGAAAATAATTGTATCAAATGCGATTGTTCAATGGCAAATTACAAGTGAATTAGTAATTTTATATGAAATGTGGCACCACAGCAGTAATGTACACAAGCAGACGACATCTCTCGGAGACTTGACCGCGCTCAAACCCTTTGTTTACACACGTGACCACACTGTGCCGGACTGCCGGATCCGTCCAGTCCATCTCCTCCGACTTGTCTGTGGTCGGGGCTGTGATGTCAATAATGACGTCACTGTTCGAGTCACGATCGGAGAGGTATCCGGCAAACGGACTGGTGTGAACCCCGCAATAGGGTAGAGTGACTGACAGAGCCTCTGTGTTGCCAGGTCTGCTTGGCGAAAATCTCAATATTCAACATCAGAATCCCCCTTTTTACCTCAAAAATTCCCTGTTTACTCCTGAAGATAATCGCACATCTACCATCTTCTTCATATTTCGTCTAGTAGAAATTATTACTCGTTTACTCTTGAATGATCTATATATAATTTCCCCATTGGTACCTTTAATTCCAAATGTCTTGAGAAAATTCCCTTATTTGACAACACTGTGAATAATTGTTGGTGGGCGGGAAGGGATGGTTTTATTCAAAAGTGTCCCATCATGTTAGGCTACATATTAAACGTTGGCATCCTTCGGGATTTAGAAAATTGTCTAGGAGTAGATTTTAAGATGCATTTTATGGCGTAATTACACAAGAGCGACAATTGAATCCTTCATTACAGTATTGTGTATGATATGAACTACATGTTTGCTAACCTTCATTAAAATACGTTAGGAGATGTAATTGTAAACCTTATCTTTTTTCTTTTTCTTTCAGGTGGTCAGTATGGGATGATTGGGATCACATACTCTAGTCATGGAAAAACAGTGTATAATGTTGAAGGTTTCGCCCTCACAGACATATTCTGATCTTCAGCGACCCACCAATTGGTAGTTAATTAAGGATAAATTGTTTCGTTGGTGAATTGGAAGGCCTCTCATTCATTCACTCAAACTATACCACGAAATATATTGATCCCCTGTTAGTACCATTGAGGGCGTCTATTTTCGGTAGAGTTAGGAGGAATCAGTAGCCTTCCAATTTATCAACAATTAAAAGAATCTCCCCTTTAAGATGTTCACTTCTGGTTGCAGAGGTATCATGTGTTAACGTCACTGTTAACCTTACAATATTATATCAAAACCCCTCATCAATATAGACACAAATTATATACAGGTGTTATCGTAGGCTGAGTATGTATAGTCACGAGCACTAATAAGTATACAACTTTGGTTGAAGCTTTAAACAGTCCAATTCACCAACGAAATATTTCTAATAGAGATCTTATTGTGCATTTATTTACTGTCTCTAGGTATTCCAAGAATACCTGAATACTTATTAGTGCTCGTAACTGTACCAATTGAAGTGATTCGGGTCATTCAGGACAGAATTATTGACCCCCAATGTACCAGTCATCGTACGTCATTGCCTTTGTCCTGTGACGTCAGAATCATACAGTCGAGTAAAAAATGTAGCAATAGCCTATTAGTATTAGTAATTTGTGGATGGTGTAAGTTAACGGATTCCTCCAAACTATGCCAAGAAACAGACGCCCTCAATGGTTCCAACAGGGGATCTGTTTCGAGCCATAGTGTGGTGGAATCAACAGCCCTCCAATTAATAATCCCAGGCGATCCAAGCCTTATATGTGTGTATATAATATATTATGTACTGCCATAGGTTTGCTTGTCGTACGTACAGTCGGCGGCAAAAGTCGTGACGCTACCTTTGCCAAATAATGAAGTTCAGTACTGGACATATGAAACAGAAACAAATGAAACGGTGCCCCCCATTGAGCTATATAGGGTAGGAAGGGACGTTGTGTGCAGAGATGCTTCCTACTCCACGCTTGATAAGGATCCTGTTTGAAGTGTAGCCGATTCATTTGTCCGTAATTGTACACTATGGAAATATAAGCTTCACAGGCACGTAAACTGAAAGCCAAGAGAAGAGTATTTAATGCACCCTGAATATTAATTGATTGTATAGTTGTATGGTGAATGAATGTGTTCGATAAGTAAGTATAGCCTCTTATGTTATCCTTCAAGAAGGGCTGTATAGGTTAGGCGACAGGATAATTATTGCCGCCGACTGCACATAAATGCTGTGTCATATGTAAATTTAAGCAATCCAATACGATTAAGGACCCTGTAAACGTATATTATGAAAATTGAAGGCTTTTGATTCCTCATGACCATGCCACGAAACAAGCTCCTTCCATATAGGTGGTGTTTCGTGGCAATATTTGAAAGACTCATTTATCTCCATTTTTCTGACTACATCACAGGGTCCCTTAAGTTATATTAAAAATATTACCCAATTATAATGTACAATTGTGGACATATAAAACAGACACCTCTGAAACGGGGGCCTTTTATTAATTAAGCATTTAAGAGGAATCAAGACGCTCTAATGTACCAAATAAAAATGTATTACCACCCAAAGGGGATAATTATACTCTCTTGTGGTCAAATTGGAAGGCTACTACTGATTCCTCGAAACTATGACACGAAACGACACATCCCTAGTTATTAGTAACATTGAAGTTATTTGTTTCCTTGCATAGGCCTAGTTTGGAGGATTCAGTAGCCCACCAAAATGACCACTAGAGAATATCCCCATAATAAACTTTGATATATCGGCCCAACACGACCTGGAAAGAATACCCCTTGATTACTGTCCCTGTTGCTTATACCCGCTCAGCTTTGTATTAATTAAACGAGATGGAAAAAAGGTTCTTCCCGGCTCACTTAATCTTATTATTATTATTAGTTTTTTTTTTTTTTTTTTTTTTTTAATATATAAATACGAATGAAGGGGATAAGTACAGTCATATTATATAGTAGACAAAATATTCACAGATAATTATTAAGACTACAGTAGGCTTATGAGAAATTGCTGATCAGTCATGAATATAATTATTCATTTGTTTTTATTAGTGTGTGTTCTTTGCATATGTTTTCAGTCATTCGTTATGTTAATATGCTAGTTATTGTTATGTAAAACTTTAAATGTGCAAAAATAAATTATAGTCAGTATGCAAGTGCTCAATAATCATAATAATAATAATATAATTATTTTTATATATTATTAGTTTCTGATGGTTGAATGTGTTGTGTTGTAAGTAATAAAAGAAGCTATAGAGAGTATACAGTATAGTTTAATTACATACCTTTCCCCCGACTCCTTTTAATTAATTAAGGGACCCCGTGATGTAGTAAGAAAATTGGAGGTTAGCGAGTCCTTCAAATATGCCACGAAACACCACCTATATTAAAGGAGCTTGTTTCGTGGCATAGTCAGGAGGGATCAGAAGCCACTGAGTCTCATACACGATCACAGGGACCTTAATAACAAAATATTCCAACAGCAACACACCAATTCCTTCCTTCCTCACACATCCTTATTCTTTCCTCACACCCTATCTATCCTTCTAGCCCTATAAGTATGGTAAGAGGAAAGGAAGGTGTAAAAAATATACAGGAGGGAAGGAAGGAGAGATGGATAAAGGAAGAAATTTTATAATGAGGGATGGAGGGGATATGGGGAGGAAAGGAAGGAGATATAAGAAAATAAATTATAATGCATGAGGGATATAGGGCAGATGGGGAGGAAAGGAAGGAGAGATGGAGGAAAGGAAGAAATTATAATGAGAGATGGGGAGAATAGGAAGGATAGGTGGAGGAAAGGAGTAAAAGAAAGGATGGAAGGATAAAATTTTGTAGAAGGGAAGGCAGGCAAAAAAACGAAGGAGTTGGGAAGATGAAAGTAATTAATTAAGGAATGTGAGGGAAGGAGAGAGAAAAGGGGAAAATTATGGAAATGAGACTGAGGAAGGAGTATATAGGAGGAATAGAGGAATAAAATAAGGAGTGTTATATTGTATGTGTACATGAGCAGGAAGGGAAGGAAAAACAAAAAAATTTACATCTACCTATCTACTGTGCGTGTGTGTTTGTACAGGTGAGATACTGCGTGTGTGTGTGTGTGTGTGTGTGTGTGTGTACAGGTGAGATAATGTGTGTGTGTACAGGTCAGATAGTGTGTGTGTGTGTACAGATCAGCTATCTTCGTAGGTATTTTTAGGCTTGCTTTTAGGGTTGATAATGGCGTGGGTCCTCCTCAATAACAAACATGGCAACTCTGTAAAGTCTTCAGTCTGGGTTATCCTCTTGTGTCTTCCTCCTCTAGTCTCCACTCCAGTCAGTCTCCGAGTCTCAGACTCTCAGACAGTCACTCAGTCAGTCAGTCTGCCTCAGGATGCGGGAGGAAGAGTACGCTGTGAATATCCCTCTCAACCATGACTGAACATTTTTATTTTCCCGATAAACGAAAGCCGAGATTCATAGTGACTCTCAGCTTACTGTAGTGAATTTGTGTTTTGAGAAGTTAGAATGAGTGAACAGTGCATGTGTTGATTTAATTACAAGGATTTTTTTATTTGTCAACAAAGGATAAAAATGTATTTCAATCGAAGAAGCCTGTACTACCAGAACTATCCTTACTTCTCTGCGTTTGGATATTCCCAACAAGTAAGTAAAGTTTGTATATATATCATTATAATATATTGGTGAATCTGGACTTTGATTCAGGATTAGGTATCTGAACAATCAAACCACCTTCTAACGTTAGTCTTGAGAGTATTCCATTGGGTGTTGAAGGGGAACCACCCCTTTATGGGTTTTTATGTCAGGTTATGTGTTCTGCTGATAGTTTAACTAGTGTATTGTATCGAAGCTTGTTTCTGTTGCATTATTTCTACTCTTAAGAGATCCTGGGATCTATTCAGGGCTTTAAGAACATAACTTAGGTCTAATTGGACTTAACCAGATCTTACCATGTTATTAATTCCCAAATTACCCGACTATGTAAGTTAGCTATGTTAAAATCGATACAGATAGGTAGAGTGATAATTGGTACAAAACATAATTAAACGGGTGTAATGTTTAATGATGTGTTAAGTAGAAGTGCTTGCTGTTATTCCGTACTACTAGTTATTCTGGCAGATTGGCCTGAACATGGGCGTAGGATGTCCGTAATTGCTTCCTCTGGTCACTGACCACACCCTGCTTCCTGCGGGAGCTTGGAACCTTGTATGAAAACACAGTTCATGGCCAGACATTCTGTAAATATATCCAGCCTATAATATAATCCAGGTGACTATCAGTTTTTTGTTTGTGTACAGCCGTCTACCCACGTAGACAAACTATCATCAGGGCTGTAGCTTAACTTACAATACCACTGGACCATCAAGTACAGTACTCACACTATATACCGGAACCGATGGTATAGGTGTAGCCTACCATATGTAAATTATACTGGGTACACAATGAAATAAACTGAATCAATAATCACGTGAAAACTTGACCCACAGAACTACTGGTAATGTTTATAATTGTCCAGACTAAGTGACACATTTTAGTAATGTTATCGAAACAGGACACGAATATTGTACTGTAGTAACTACGTCAAACAATTAACACATACCGTTACCTTCAATATTTTTTTTACTGCGAAAGGCAAGAGTTCTGGATATTCAATTTTTTTTAAAGTCGTTAATTATAGTTATTGTGTCTTATTTCACACAGTAGTTTAGTGTCATCAGGCCATGCCATTTCCTATCTACAGAAAGTTCATATAGGCCTACTTCACCACTACCACCTTCAAGTACGACAGTATAGGCAAAGTTAAATGAATTATATGGTTAGATGTTTGGAGTTACCGCATGAACCAATATTGTGCCCAGTACTCAGGGTCTGGCCAGCTAAACCATTCTCACTGACTCAAACACGACACACTCTGAGCACAAGCGATTTATAACTACAGTAAGGTATATGAATCACAGAGGACTGGTGAATTATTGAAGAGCGTGTAAACGTCACAATCCTGACAGTGTTACTGACTGACGTATTGCATTATGTTACCAGACTACACACGGGTTAGCAAGAAGTATTGTAGCCTACACAAGTAACCGCCAAAGGAATAAAATATATTACAAGGGTGTTTTTTTATAACTGCACACACACACACACACGGGTAAATTATTATGCTCTTAGTTTTTTTATTATTATTAGAACCTTTTATTTCCCTATATACGACGGAAAACTTTGGCAGACCCTAGTTGTAGACATCTAGAGTGTTTACCATCGACCCCTCATAGGTTACGTCCCTTCCTTGATGCAGTAAGAACGGTTAAATGATTACACTCTTAGTTATTATTACCGTACATATATTTTAGAACAATTCTTCCCATATGTTCGGAAAACTTTTCCCCACCCTGTAGACATCTAGACTGCCTACCAGCGACCCTTACTAGGCTACGTCCCTTCCTTGATGCAGTAGGAGCGGGTGGTAGTGGTAGTGGTGGGTGTTGTTGACCTAGAGTGTGAGACAACGGTACAGGCGCCCCACACTGACCCACTTGGCCCCCACACCTTCCTCCTCCTCCTCCTACTTCACCACCACCTTCACCTCCAAGCGTTATTTAAGCGTATAGGATATGAGTGATTGAAATGTATCTGCTGTGGACTATAAAGTTGCTTGTTTACTATATATAGTTTCGTGGAATCCTAAACGAAACGTGGGGTAACCTGACAACTAAAAATTACTTTGGTTCAGAACTCCAGTTACGGATCAACCCAGACACTAGGAATGCAGGATCCAGCCCCAGCCCCCTCCTCTCTCTCTCTCTCTCTCTCTCTCTCTCTCTCTCTCTCTCTCTCTCTCTCTCTTAAGGTGAGTTAGGGAAGGATATATAATCACACGAAGGTTACTGGATGTAGGCTGTGAACTCTGATCAGGTAAGAGAGTGTCAAGATCGGGTACAGTAGCCTGTAATCTGAACTGGTTTGGCTACATGGAACGATGGATAGTGAGAAGCTAAGAAGGCGTAGGCTAAGCTATGTGAACTAGTAACGTGGAAAGGTGGGAAGGGGGGGGGGACTAAGGCTATAATATGAGGTGTAGGAATGGAGTTGCATGGGAAGTGTGTGTGTGTTTTATAGTTTTTTTCTACGATTTGCTAGAACGGAATTAAGACAATGCATGTAGGAAGGAAATAGCGAGTCTGTAGCATAGTCATAGTGGGACGCCTGCTGGGAGGATATAATATATGGGCATGACTCCGTTACTCATAACTTATTCAGTCAGACGACCGTGTGTGGTTGCGAGTCAGAACTCTAAAACTAATGTAAAACTTGGTTCTAGAGCCTTGACAGTTATGAAGAAAGATGGGAATGTAAGACTACTAGTAGTTCTAGAGCCGTGACAGTGATGAAGAAAGATGGGACACAAATGGCTGAAAGTTTATGTGCAATTGATTCGAACTGTGTAGGTTACTGCGGTCCAAAGCTGAAAAATAGACTTTATGAATATATCTTTATTTTACTAGTGTATTTAATTACTACATTGAGTAAGAAAACCAATAACAGTGGGCTGTGAAGCAATGTATATATACCGGTATATATTTATATTATTGTCGCAACTTTAAGTAAACTGTTATGGATTATTTTCTCTTTGAACAGTAGCTTAATGAGTCCTACTAGGAAGTTTTTGTTTGAGTCATAGTGGTTATTTGTTATGACAAAGTGTGTATCCTTAATTTCCTGCTCAACTCCATACCCTGCCCAATGTGCCTTGTATTTTCATGAGGCTTACTAGAAAGCTTTTACTTGAGTCATTGTGGTTATTTGTTATGACGTACCATAGTTTGTTTATTCTCAATATTCACTGAACCCTTGCCCTTCCTCACCTCCACTCCATACCGTACCCTGCCCAGTGTCTCGTAGCCTAGCCTAGTCTTATAAAGCTGACCCATCCGGTATTCTTTGTTCGCCATCTGTTTCCTTCCTATATACCAACCAACCTGCTTGTCTGGAGGTCACTCAACTCTAATGCCCTCTTTTTATTATTTTTTCCTTGTTGCGGTACACCCGTCAGAGAATTTATAATGTTTTTTTACAGATTGACAAAAAAATCATGTGTGGAATATTACTTGTCTTCATTTCAAAATAGGTCTTGCGATCCATGACAACAAGTGAATAGATAGATTTCAGGAGAGAATGAGGGTGAAATATTCTTGCTTGGTTCTCACTGCATACTTTCACGATCATTATAGGCCTACCGGCATAGCCTACTCAGCCTTGGCCAAAGTTTGCGGTCTCCGAAAGTCTTGTTTGTCATATATATTTTCTTCAATTTAGTTTATCAAATTATTGTACGGTAACTGTAATTGCTAGACATACCGACAGTATTCCTTGAAAAACGTCTTTGAAGTTTATGAGCGTGTGAAGGTGTTAAAGATAGCCTACAGTTACAGAAAGAAATGCATACTTCTTGTCAAATAATGTTAAGCATAATATAAGCTTAGTAGTATTGGTGGTGAGGGCAATAACACTTAGTTGCCGTTGTGATGATAGATTAATTATTGTATGTATAACCCTACTTACGTGTTTTATAAGTTGAACCTGTAAGCAGATATTAGCATTCAGTACGGTAATTTAGCTTAGAAGTAAAGAGTTAGTCACGAGTTGAAGGTGATCTCGACTACATTAAACTTTTGGCCTGGACTGTAAACTACTTGTATCTAGCCACACCCGCTCGTTGGTTGGTGAAGTGAGTGAGTGGTCAGGGTGATGTGATGGGACTTCTCTTGCACAATAATATACGTGTGCTGTAAACACTTCATCGTACGTGTGTGTTGTATAGATGGCTTTAACCTTGACTGTGTATTTTTGTGTGGTGTGTACTGTTGTGTTGATGATTGAAGACAGAACCAGAGAGAGATAGGCTACCCAGACAAAGAGAGAGAGAGAGACAGAGAGAGAGAGAGAGCGAGAGAGAGACACACAGACCCGCAGAGTCAACTCGGATCAGCGTAGCACGTGGCTTACGGTACATAATTTGACATTAATCGACACGAATTACTTCTTGCTTCACTTTGGGGGCAATCGTGAGTTGAGAACCGTAACCAGTGTAATCGGTCAAGGGCAAGGAGGGGAATAGTCTCTCTCTCTAGTAACTCTCTCTCTCTCTCTCTCTCTCTCTCTCTCTCTCTCTCATTATTATTTATTTTTAGGGGATAAAGCGCAAGTGAAAGTCAGGTTTTGCGTGAGTATGTGTGTGTTTTACCCGCTCATGGTCAAGTACAGTACTAGACTTATCACCACCCTTTATGTGTCGGTAGAAAAAAAGAAAAGAAAATGTTGACACGATCCAAACTCGTGTTGAAATTCGAATCATCTGACACACCAGCGAACCAATAGTAACGTTTATCCTGTCTCATAATAAGTTTGTATCCAAGTATTGTTGAAATTTCGAATAATCTGCAACGAAGAAGAAGATTTAGGGCTTTATGCCTATCAACTCATGGTGTTGGTCATTAAGGCAGTCAATGTTGTTACATCAACATATCTTCCCCCAGCCTACAAGGTTGCTATCCTTGTTTTTACAGCCGGGTACCTACTTACTGCTAGGTGAACAGGGACGTAGGGGGCTAGGAAAATTGTCCAACAATTCCACTGACCCGGGAATCGAACCCTCTCGCGTGCTGGGCGAGTGTGCTAACCATTAAATGACACAATTAGCACGCCCTCTGCAACGTAAATACCAGCTAACGAATGACAACTTAATTAGCGCTATTCCTGTCTCATAATATTTGCTGTAGCTCATTTATTTATTTATTCTTTAGGTGTATTCCAGGCAAGAGAGCTGGATAGGCTACGGTACATATTTTGGCTCGTGACTGTTCTGTACTTACTGGAGATGAAACCCGTGTCCCCAGAGACAGAATATACTCTATGTAAAAACGATAGTATATAATATTTCCTGAAAGTTTAGAGCGTAACGTAATGGTTGGCTGCGGTATAGCTAGGAACCACCAACCGGAAGTCTGTCTGTCTGTGTGTGTGTATGTTTCGACCAGTAAACTAGCTTTGTGCTTTTCAACATAAAAATAAATACGGTAATAATAATAATATTAAAACTTTCGACCGTGGTTCTTAGCCTTCATTTATGGTGAATAATTTAGACTTTTTTTCTTGTATAAAAAAATCGAAATTCGTGGCTGGTGAATTTTTATAATACCACACATAACACAACGGACTATTTCTAATTCTGTTCCATCAAGTGATTCTTTCTTTTTGACGTCTGATAGTTTAAAATTTATCAGCGGAAAGTTACAAAAACAAACAACAACAACAACACATACGCACACACTCACATACACAGGCCTAACGTTTCGGGAAACTAGGTTAGGTTTGACCCCAGTAGTGTGTGTGTGTGTGTGCCCTTGCTTAGTCAATATATATATATATACTAGTAGTAACCACGAACCACAAACACGTGCATGGTGTGTGGAATGTGTAATGAATGACTTGGGTGTTGCAGACTTGCTTTGTGTGGTGCAATGTGTATACAATCACAAGGAGTAACTAATATTAGGTTCGTTCCTCTATTTGCATATGTGACAACGATTATTATTATTATTTTGATGGTGTATTGGTAACAATTGAATACCGTATAGGCTTCCGTATGATATTAAGGGGAGATTCTTTTGTTGATGAATTGGAAGGTCTCGGATTCTCCCAAATATGCCACGAAACAGATCCCATATTAGGCTATTACGCTTGAGGGAGTCTGTTTTCTGGCAAAAAATTAGTTGGAGCCAGTACGTAGTCTTTCAATTCGTAAATCCAAAACGTAGGTCAATTTCGGAAGTGTGTGCATGAAGAGAGAGAGAGAACGAGCAGGAAATCCACAGCTAGACCGATAAATATATAATGACCACCCACATAAGTCCTTAACGTGACCCTGACCACGAGAGAGAGAGAGAGAGAGAGGGAGGGAGGTTTGGCAGTACAGCAAATTCGAGAAAACAAATTGAAGTGAAGGAAGGAAGGAAGGACACAGGAAAACGAGAAGGACATGGGGTAGATAAAGTAAACAAGGGCAGGAAGCAGAACATTAGGCTATAATACAGTCACTGGTATGTTCAGGGGAGATTGTTTCTTTCTCTTGTTGGTGAATTGTAAGGTCTTTGTGATTCCCTCTCTAGTTCTAAACTATAATTATATGCCACTTGGACGGCTGTGGTTTTGCTGTCAATATTGCTTGGCGTTTTAGGAGTCTCGGGATATTCACCATGCATGCAGGCTAGTTCCTCTGTTTGGTGATTAGTGTGGGTTCACTTGACGCGGCTGAATTTTAACTTTCAGATGTCCAAAAGAAAATTCACCTCTCCATTTTTCCCTTCCCATATTCTTACCTCTCTTACCCTTCTCTATATCCCACCTTCCCCTCCCTCACTTCATACCTTTCCTTCCCTTCTCTCTCTCCTTCCCTTCTCTCTCTCCTTCCCTTCTTCCTTCATTTCCCACCTCCCCTTTTCCCTTCCTTCCGTATCCCTGTCACACCACACCACACTTGCCTCCACGCTTTAAAAGTCCCTCCGCTCTTTACATTCACGGCCACGGCTTTCCTTCCTACCTTCCCCTTCTTCTTTGGCGAAAAAAAATAACAACTCTCCAGTAGGTTATTTCACCCTCTGCTGCTCAGGACGTATCTGAAGACGAACATGTGGAGAGAGAGAGAGAGAGAGAGAGAGAGAGAGAGATTCCACTGAGCCACACACCCCACCTGATGCTCTGGGGCCGTGTGTGTGTTTATAGCAACTAATCTGCTGACCTAACCTGACTTAACCTTACCTAACCTAACTTAACCTAACCTATCCTAGAAAAGAGCCAGACAGGTGAAATGAGTGTAAACAAACAAACCACTGTCTGGTCAGCTCTGAACTTGGCAATGAAGGAAGGATCTTGCCTGCATCCTTTCTCTTTTTATCATCTTGTTTCAACTGTTTTCATCCTTCCTTATACTGTCTCCATTCTTCCTTATATTATTTCCATCCTTACTTATACCGTACTGTCTCCATCCTTCCTAATACTCCTCCATCCTTCCTATACTCCTCCATCCTTCCTAATACTCCTCTATTCTTCCTAATACGCCTCCATCTTTCCTAATACTCCTCCATCCTTCCCAATAACCCCCCATCCTTCCTAATACACCTCCACCACTCCATCCATCCTTCCTTATACAAATAGCATAGCCTAATAGGTTATTTGTCACACAGACGAACGAAGACGTGAAGGAATTCAGGCAGGGAAGGAAAATACTATAAAGACACTAGAATAATACACAAGTCACAACATACGAGTAGGGTAATAATATTCCTACACCTCTCCCTCCCTTCCTTCACAACACAACCAACCAACCACGATTAGGCTGATAATATTCCTACACCTCTCTCTCCTCCCTACCTCACAACCAACCCAAACTCCCATCATGTTTTCTCACTTTCTGAGTGACGTGACGTGATGATAATGCAGTTGCATTATTATTTTTTCCTCTCTCTTCACTTGTAGGTATAATTCTGGAGATTTTTTTATTGCCTGTATGTTATCTCTTTTCTTGTTCGTTTTTCTTTTCTTCAATAAATGTTACTTTAATATTTGTAGTTTTGTACTATATTACTACTACTATTACTATTATTATTATTATTATTATTATTATTATTATTATTATTATTATTATTTTTCCACTCCCTTCTATTTCATTCTCCTGATTCCCTAGCTCCCCCCATTTCCCCGTTACCTCCCCCCATTTCCTTATTCTCTCCACCCCCCTATCCCTCCCTTCTTATTACATCATTATCCACCCACATTCTTTACCTCCTCTCTCCTCCTAGTCTCCCTATTTCTCATACTTTTCTCCCCCCCCCCTCCACCCACCCCAAATGACCTGACCTCTAACCTGTGACCTGACTTGTATTGTCTTACCTGCACAGTTAGGTCAATAGCAGCATTACTGAAGCCCTTCTTTCCCATCAATATTATACCTCTTGCTGGCTTGATCGTTCTCTCGTTCTCTTTCGTTTGTTTTCGTTGTCTTGTTCTTTCGTTCTCGTTCCGTTTGTCCTCGTTCTCTCGTTCACGTTCTCTTGTACTTTCATTCGCTTTCTCTTTCGTTCATTCTCTCGTTTGTTTTCGTTCTCTTGTTCTTTCGTTCTCTATCTTTGTACAATGAACTTGAACGATATGATTTGATTAATAACAAGTCATTAATATTGATTTGAGGATATTTAAAACTACTGATTCATCCAAACTACCCCAGGAAACAACAGATTTGGCTACGCGAGTATGGTATAGGCTATATTGAGAGGGGATCTGTTTCGTGGCATCGTTTGGGGGAATCAATAGCACTCCCAGCCAGTCATTCAGTCAGTCAGTCAATTCCCAGGCCTAAAACACGACTCCCATAATAACGTGTGAGAAAACCGCTACACACACACACACACACACACACACACACACACACACACACACACTATAAGGAAGATTATGAAACAGTCAAGGATATACATAATGCACACACGCACGTATAGCTGCAGTCACGAACACACACACACACTAATAATAACCCTTCACATACAAACACACATAGGCTACATGCAATAATAATAATATTTCTTCGCACACACACACAAGCACACATACATTGCATAAAATTAAATCCCTAAAGCACACACACAGCTACAGTCACGAGCACACGCACATGAGCATAGCAAAAAGTAGAATTCTCTAAAACTGCAAGGAAGAACACGGAATGTATATACTGTATAATTATAAACTTTTCAAACGGTTCGCTGATTCTCCATTGGTACCTCCACCCTTCTGAGGGAAAAGAAAAACAAGACTAGAAGAAAATAGAAAAAAAAAACTGACAAGTGCGATAAACCTGAATTAAAATAGAAATAGAGAGGAAAGTGAAAATAATGTGATACTATAATGGGCCGTTATGCAAGATCATTCGTGGTGTTGTCGATGGTGTGATACTACAGGTATAGCCTACGACGACTCCATGGGCACAGACACACACTACAGAGTCATCGTACCAGTAATAATAATAATAATAATATAAAACAAATTAATGAAGTTTTTAATTTTTTTTTTACGACAATCCATTTCTCGTTTACCACAGGCGTACAATAATCAACCAGGACCAAGAGAAGTACCGGTATATATATATATATATCCTACTACTACTATCTTGCTATTAACAAGGGCAGCAGAGGTTGTGTTGCGTTGGTGGTAAACTGGTTAAGACGGAAATGAACAGATAACGGGGGTTGGAGAAAATTAACGGCACATTAATAGTAGTAGTAGGCAAATCAAAAGAGATAACGGTAGAATGCAAAAAAAAAAAAAAAAAAGAGAGAGAAAGAGAGGGAACGCAAAAGGCAAATTAACACACACAAAAGAAATATAAAAAGAGAGGGTATCATTGCGTATTGTATTATATCAATGACAGACAGTATACTACTAAGTGGTTAGGCTATTTTTTATGCTCTACTGATCATCCCGTATTGTAGATGTGGCACATGCGCAGAACGGTACTCTCGCTGACTAGGCTACCCACGTTAAACATTATAATAAACAAATAACTGATTCAGCATCAAACTTAATTTATTATATTTACACACATCTTCCATGATAACAAAATGGATGTGTTTTTATGTACAGTAATATATAGTGTTATAATGTTCTACCAAATGTGTACTATTTATTCTCATAATTATAATGGCCGGTGTTTCAAATGTATAGCCTAATAGTATAGGTTTGTCTGTATTTTTGTTATCGTTTATTATTAATGTTTCAAGTGTGTATGTAGTTGCCTATATATTATTTATCTGTATTTTGTTATCGGTCATGAAGTTTATTAGCCTAATGGTGTTTCAGGTGTGTAGTAGTAGTAGTATGGTAGTAATTAATTTGTGGGTGATATTCATGGTTCAGTGGTTCCATTTAATGTTATTCCATTGTCTCTTTTTATAAGACTAATTGTTTCCGTCTCTCTCTCTCTCTCTCTCTCTCTCTCTCTCTCTCTCTCTCTCTCTCTCTCTCTCTCTCTCTCTGTGTGTGTTTTGTCCCGCCTACCTCTCTTCTCCCATGTCCTACAGAGTCTTTCAGGCCTCTCTCTCTCTCTCTCTCTCTCTCTCTCTCTCTCTCTCTCTCATGAGTAGCCTGGATCACTCCTGTCGAGAGGTGAAGCCGGGTGCCTGCTGTTGTATCAGGGGTGTGTGTGTTCCCCAGAGTTGCTTTGCTTCTAGGGCGTAACGGTGCTCTCTCTCTCTCTCTCTCTCCAAGCCATGTCTGTTCTCCCCACTCTTCCTCCTTGACACACACACACTAATCAAACCAATGACTTCCCCCACTTGTTCACTAATTAACTCCCCCCATGATTGTTGATATTAATTAATCAATTACTGTATATTATGATTATTATCTCACATCCCATGCCGCTACTATGCCGTACTGTCACTAAGTGTATGCAATATGTACAGTCGGCGGCAAAAGTCCTGTCGTCTCATTTGCTTCACCGAGGCACGCAATGTTGATAGACTCGAGATTATTAGGTGTAGAAAACGTGCGTATTTCTCGAGTCCATGAATTCTGTATGTCTCGTTGAAGCAGGTAAGGCGACAAGACTTCTGCCGCCGACTGTACGGTACTTACTGGGCTCATTCACTTATCACATCTCTCAACGGGACAATAATTAAATTCTAAAGTTTTTATTCACTGCTAATAGAGGTCAGTGTAGCTTAATCGATTGACTTATGGTGATATATATAATTATAATACTGTCTGGCTCCCATTCCTGTATTAGCCTCTCTCTCTCTCTCTCTCTCTCTCTCTCTCTCTCTCTCTCTCTCTCTGGTATCGGAGCGAGAATACCGTTGCAAAGATGTCTTATGTAAAAACGCACACCATCTTCTGTCTGTTCTAAGTTGAGTATAAACCAACTCCTCTCTCAGAAACAAAAGCTAATCGGTGTGTGTGTGTGTGTGTGTGTACTGTCCAGGGGGAAGAAGACTGGCTGGCTGGGTACACGCATATATATACACACACACACACATACTCTACACACATTGTCTAGTACACACACATGGATCGATGGCAAACTAAAATAAGTTCTTAGACACTATAGAGTGCTGGGGCTTGTACTAAAGGTAATTATTAAAGAATTAAAAAAAAAAACAGACACAGAAAACATGTGTATCCTGTATATTTTTCTGCCGACCGTATATTATTATTATTGTCGCTGGATTTATTATTATTATTATTATTAATAATATCATTATTAAAGTCAAAGGGTCGTACGATAGGCAAGAATATTTGTGCATGGTGTTAACGATGGTGTGGTACAGGTATGATATATGACTCCTTAGACATACACACTACACAACCATCATACCGGTACCACGCCATCGTATACACCACGAATGTTCTTGCCTACTTATGACCCAAACTACTATCGACGAACTTTGATAACGAACGAACGAGTCACCACACCATCGTATAGGCTACACCATGAATGTTCTTACCTACCTAAGACACAAACTACGATCGACGAACTTTGATAACGAACGAACGAGTCTCCCCCCGGTCCCCGTCACCCCCGCAGAGCTAAAAACAAGCTCTGTGGTCACCCCCCAAGTAACTAACGGCTCAATTTACCCATTAGGCTACTCTTGCTTTCGGGGGATAGCCTATGTGGTGGCGGCGGGTTTGTGTAGCCTAAACATTATTATCGTGGAGAAACGCAATACCAGTAACCAATACCAGTCCATTTCTACTCTGTCTGTACTCAAGAAAACTCTCATCCATCGTGTGTGTGTGTGTGTGTGTGTGTGTATTGAGGGCACATCATTTTTTATATGGGTTAGCAGTCCAGTAGTCACATACGTACGGTACGGTAACAAATTGGACTTGCTAGAACATCTTGCACCTTCTCTTGTTACAGGCAGCCATGTGGTTGTTGTTGTTGTTGTTGTTGGTATTCCTGTTTGTTTATTGTTTTTATGATTGGTATTCTGCATGTTAATTTTTCTGTTGATATTCCTGCTTGTTGCTGTTTTTGCTGTTGGTATCCCATTCTTAGTGATCGAACACTTGTGAATAATCTCGTGTGGTTTTAGTGATCGAAAACCAGTAGATAATCCTGTGGGCTTAGTGATCGAAAACCTGTGGATAGTCTCGTGTGGTCTTAGTGATCGAAAACTTGTGGATAATCTTGTGGTCTTAGTGCCGATTCCACAGTGGTTTGTTTTGGTTTGCAAGCACCCTAACGAAAGAAAACTAAACCATGTAAATGACTCCTGAGTGATATAATTATTTGAGGAATTTGATGACACCACTATGAAACTATAATTATACTGTAGGCAATAATGGAACTACTTGACAGAGTTTATAGATATGGATACTGAGTTTGTTGGATATAATTAAGACTGACAAGTGTGGTTGGGGAGGATCATAACAAACCAAAGCTACTGTGGAATCGGCCCTTAGTGACGGAAAACCTATGGATAGTCTAATTACTCTATTCAATATTTGGGAGGACTGGAAAATGGAAATACATTTGTGTGTGTGTGTGAGTGTGTGTGTGTGTGTGTGTATGAAGATGTAACGTATGTGTGTGTGACTGTAAATGTAACGTATGTGTGTGTAAATGTAATGTATGTGTGTGTGACTGTAAATGCAACGTATGTGTGTGTGTGAGGTTAGCCGGACCACCTGTTATATTATTACCACAACCAGACAGACCTCCACCAGTCTCTACATCCACCACCACCTCCTCCACTTCCACCACCACCTCCTCCACATCCACCACCACCACCTTCACCATAATCTCCACCACCCCCACTCCACCTTCACCAGCACCACCACCACCATCTCCACTTCCACCTGCACCAGTCCCTACATCCACCACCACCACCACCTTCTCCACTTTCACCACCGCCACCACCTTCTCCACCACCACCACCTTCACCATAATCACCCCCACCCCCACTCCAAGGTGCTAGTGAGTTATATTCCATGACGTATTGGTTTTATATAAATTACCTTCACACCTAAACCAACAACAATATCACTTGATCACCCCCCCCCCCCTCTCTCTCTCTCTCTCTCTCTCTCTCTCTCTCTCTCTCTCTCTCTCTCGGAATGACAATAAGATACAAGTGTTCAGTTATCGGTGGTTGAGTCAATCCAGTCACCAGTCAAAAGACGAACTGACCGTAAACACTGCCCGCGGTGATGTGTGTGTGTGTGTGTGTGTGTGTACAGTTGGAGAGAAAAGTCATGCATCATTTACCCTTAACACTACAAGACTCGTGTGTGTTTACAGTTAGAGAAAAGAGTCGTATCTCATTCACCCTTATAGAAACTAGACTCATTATTATTATTCCACATCAAATTATTATTATGATTATGATTATTATACAACATCAAGTTATTCCTAGTAGTATTCCACAAGGGTCACCAGTTTTACATTCCCCTTTTTTTATTGTTGGGTTTCTGAACACGGAAGATGTACAGATCCAAACAGCTGATAATATTATGCATTGATTCTCGGCGTTCCAGAGGCTTACGTTCAGGTATTACGAAAGTCTGCAGTTGCTTGTATATGAAAGGTGGAGGAAGATTACAACAAGGACCTGGGTACATGATCTGGGATTGTGTGCAGTCTTTCATTGGGATTCCTACAGCTGGTACGAGAGCTCAAAATTCTCTAGGTATGTACAACGAGCCCAAAATTCCATAAATGTGACGACCGCAGATTTCCCTAGCTCAAAATTCCCTAGATGAGATATGCTCAGCAGACTTCCCTAGGTCAAAATTCCCTAGCTACGAAAGCTCAAAATTTCCTATGTTCAGCGAGGTCAAAATTCCCCAAATGAGACCACCTCAGAATTCCCTAGGTCAAAATTCTATAGTTACGAGAGCCCAAAACTCCCATTTGCTAAAAAATGAGAATTCCTTTGCTCAAAATTCCTTAGGTACTTACGACGAGTTCAAATTTCCTCCCAGCTCAAATTTCGTCATAGCTTAATATTCCCTAACTCAATATTCTCTTAGGCAGGGACGGAGATGGTGTTGCAATTCTTCCTCAAACTGGTGGTGCATGTTGCAAAACTTCCGGTGGAATGTGTTTTCATGGATCAGTAGCCAAATGACGCAAAAATTTATCTCCTCAGCTCGTGTGTATGCGGAGAGAGAGAGAGAGAGAGAGAGAGAGAGAGAGAGAGAGAGAGAGAGAGAGAGGAAGGAAAAAAACACAATATAATTCTTTTGATTCATGGGACTTTCTTTACATACAACGTCTATGTCAATTGAATCATTTTCGAAAAAGGACATAATTTTGCTCTAGCAAAAAAAAAATTAATAATAAAATCTGATAGCACACAGACAGACACAAAATTAAAAGACAGAATGGAAGAGAAAGTGAGTGAGTATATACCAAAAAAAAATGTGTATAAAAAATAAAATGGAAGAGAAAATGAATATATATATACAAAAAAAAAAAAAAAAAAAAAATATATATATATATATATATACCGTATATAATAAAATGAAAGAGTGTGAAAAAATGCCAAAAATGTATATATAAAAAAAGTAAAATGGAAGTAATAGTGAGTATATACTTTATATATAAAATAAAATGGAAGAGAAAGTGAGTGAGTATATACCAAAAATATATATAAAAAAAATATAATGGAAGAGAAAGTTAGTATAGATCAAGGAAATACAGTAAATGTTCATTGGTTTATCTATCTATCATCTATTTTTCTAACAGGTCAGACTAGAGTTCTTCGGGTCATTGTCACATTCTTCAAGTCTTGTAAGAAGGCGAGTGTGATATTTATTGTGTAGGATATGCAGGAAAGAAAAGAAAAGAAAATGTTTACCTGAATTCATGAAAACAAGTGTCGTTAATTATTTTCTGGTGTGGTCCTATCACTTGACCTCTCTCTCTCTCTCTCTCTCTCTCTCTCTCTCTCTCTCTCTCTCTCTCTCTCTCTCTCTCTCTCTCCAAGCGAGACTAAATTCTTTGAGAGAGAGAGAGAGAGAGAGAGGGAGGGGGTGGTTAGTTAGGGTTAAGGACAGGACATGGGAGGGAAGTAAAGTAGAGAAAGAGGCCCAACACTGATGTTTTTTTTAACCAAGATAAACGTCTTAACCGTGAAGGGATTCCCGTAAAAGAGAAAGGGAGGAAGATAGGGAAGGAGGGAAAGGTGGAAGGGAGGAAGATAGGAAGGGAGGGAAAGGTGGAAGGGAGGAAGGGAGGGAAAGGTGGAAGGGAGGAAGATAGGGAAGGAGGGAAAGGTGGAAGGGAGGAAGATAGGAAGGGAGGGAAAGGTGGAAGGGAGGAAGATTGGGAAGGAGGGAAAGGTGGAAGAGAGGAAGATAGGGAAGGAGGGAAAGGTGGAAGGGAGGAAGATTGTTTGATAGGGAAGGAGGGAAAGGTAAGAGGGAGGAAGCGAAGGGACAGGGGGGATTGAGCAGAAGGAAGGAAGATAGGGAGATAGGGAAGGAGGGAAAGGTCAGAGGGATGAAGGGAAGGGACAGGTGGGAATGGGGTAAGGCAGAGCAGAAGGAAGGAAGATAGTGAGATAGGGAAGGAGGAACGAAAGGGAAGTGGGAGTGACTGGTGGAAATGGGATAGGGTAGAAAGGGAAGGACAGAAGGAAGAAAGATGGGGAGATAAGGAAATGAGGAGGGAAGGGAAAGAAAGGAGATAGACAGACACACACACACACACACACGCTCTCTCTCTCTCTCTCTCTCTCTCTCTCTCTCTCTCTCTCTCTCTCTCTCTCTCTCTCTCTCTCTCTCTCTCTCTCTCTCATTTCTTCGTATCCATTCCTCTCCCCAATCTTGTTATCCTTATCCCTCCTACACTCTCTTATTCCCTCTCCCACTTCCCTCAATTCTTCCTATCCTATCCTCATTCCTACTTCTCTCTCATTATCTCTCCCTCCTCCTCCTCCTCCCACTTTGTGTTATCATCTCCTCTCTCATTTCATCCTCCCCTCATTCTTGCTTCTCATTCCTTCTTCTAATTCTTCCCTCCGTCTCTCTCATTGCCTCTCCCTCCTCCACTCCCTTCGTACATCTTGCTATCCTAAGTCTTTTTGTTTATATGTGTGTGTGTGTGTGTGTGGTGGGCAGAGACACATGTAACCCTTACCCTCTAGTCTTGTTTTTATGTTAGTGTGTGTGTGTGTGTGTGTGTACAAATAAACCACTGGACTGGACTATCAGGTGTGTGGATGGGTGTGTGGGCTAAGACACTGGTTACCCTTGAACTTGAAAACTGGTCAACAGGTGGTCAGTGAGGGAGGGAGTGAATGTGAGTTGGTTGGCTGCCTGCTCACTCCCTTACTCCATAAATTTACTCCATCACTCCCTCCCTTAATCACTTACTCCCTCCCTCCCTTAATCACTCCCTCACTCCATAAATTTTCTCCCTCCTTCCCTCCCTTAATCACTTACTCCCTCCCTCCCTCCCTTACTCCATAAATTTACTCCATCACTCCCTCCCCTAATCACTCCCTCATTCCCTTACTCCATAAATTTACTCCATCACTCCCACCCTTAATCACTCGCTCTCTTTTTCACTCCTTCGTTTCTTCACTCCGTCCCTTCTTCACTCATTCTTTCATTCATTCCTTCCCCTACTCACAGACTCAGTCACTTATTCTTTCATTTTCTCATTCACTCTTACTCACTGACTCACTTATTTTTTCATTCCCTAATTCACTCCTTCCCCTACTCACTCACTGACTCACTCACTCATTCTTTCTTTTATTTCCTCATTCAATCCTTCCCTTACTCACTCACTCACTCATTCTTCCATTTTCTCATTCACTCCTTCACCTACTCACTGACTCATTCTTTCATTCCCTCATTCACTCCTAGCCTACTCTCTTTTACGCACTTCGTCCCTTCTTGACTACTTCACTCTTTCAGTCCTCTTACTCCCTCCCTCATTCACTCCTACGCTCTGCTCTCTTACTTACACTCTCTCCGTCCCTTCCTTCTTCTCTCTACATCATTTCCCACATTCGTTTCCTCTCTTTATAATTATTTCACCCTCCATTCATTCATTGATTGTCTTTCTTTCCCTTTGTTCATTCATTTCATCCCTCTCCCTTCATTCGTATCCATTATGATTATTCTCCCTCCATTATTCATTCATTCCTTGCTGTCATCTCTCCGTTCATTCATAACTTTCGTGCCTACCTCCTTCCCTCCATTTATAACCATTTTCCCTCCCTCTCCATTCATTGTCCCCCCCCTCCATTCACTCTTCTTCCTCCCTCCATTCACTCACGCATCCTCCATTCACTCTTCCTCCCTCTATTCACTGTTCCTCCCTTCATTCATAAACCTGTTATGGTCAACTTGGTGAGAATACCTATGGTGGAAGTGTGTGTGTGTGTTGGGTAGTGAAGATTTGTAACTGGGACTGAGAGGATAAATTATAGTTAGTGAAGATGTGTGATAGAATGATACCTGTATATAAGATGTGTGGTAATATTGAAAGATACCTACCTACCTGTATTATGTTTTGTGAAGGTGTGTGTTATATAGAAAGATACCTACCTGTATAGTAGTAGTATATTTTAAGGGGATAGTATAGTGTTGGTAAATCTGAAGCAATTGATTCCTCCTAATTATTCCAGACAACAGGCCACCATTAATTTTGTTGATCTGGTCCTGTTTCCTGGCATACTTTGGAGGAATCAAGCAAGCAATTTGTGTAACTTAAAAGGAGGGTAGTGAAAATGTGTGATAGGAAGAAAGATAACCTGTATATATATGTTTCTTTAAAGTGAGGTTGTGTATAGGAGACTGAGAGGAGGATGTGTGGTATATAGAAAGATACCTTCTATATAGAAGTTATTATTTTAAGAACATGTTGTGACTTAAGAGGAGGGTAGTGAAACTGTGTGATAGGAAGAAAGATACCTGTATATATATAGTTTATTTTTAAAGGGAGGTTGTGTATGTATGTGGTCTGTAATGTAGAGGAGACAGAGCAGAATAGGTACTGGGTAGTGAAAATATGTGGTATATAGAAAAGTACCTGTATTTAGCAGTATAAAAGAAGGTTGTGAATTAAGAGGAGGATAGTAAATATATGTGATATGATGAAAGATACCTGTATATAGTTTTTTTTTTCCCTTTAAGAGGTTGTGTTGTGGAAACTGAGAGGAGGGTAGGCTATAGGTACAGTCGCGGCACATAGTCCTTGAACAGACTTCTCCTTATACCCCGGCCAAGGACTATGTGCCGCGACTGTACAAGATAGTGAAAATGTATGGAAGGGAAATTTTGTTTTTAAAATAAAGGTTTGATTACTACTATCTTTGTTACATTGATTTTTTCATGATGGAAGATTATTTAATTTTAACACTATCTTCCCAGGCAGTCAGTCACTATCCTAGAAATGATCTACTTTTATCTCTTCACACACAGTGTTTATTTGGGTTCACGGTCAGAAAAATAATATTAATAATTTAAGCAAAATGATTCTTGGACTAATATTCTTGTGTGTAGTGGTGGGGCTTCTGGTGATAATCACATGCAAGGTGTGTTCCATCAATGACAAATTACAACAACTCAAAGAGAAGAGGTACTACGTTGACGCCCCTGAAGAACAAGAGGTGGTCGGCAGCAAGGATGGTGATGGAGTAATGGTAGATAAAGTCAATGTGACCCACATCATCGAAGAGGAACCCTCGGAGAGGGACATGATTGAAGAGGGACAAGGAGAGACAAACCACAGAGATCGCTTACAGAAACTGGAAGAGAGGATCGAAGTCGTGTTGGAAAGCAGAGTAAATAATAAGAGTAGACCCCGGCAGGAGTTAACTATTTTAACCCATATTGCCAATGAGGTGCAAAGAGCCAAGGACCTGAGACGCCAAGTGGAGAGGCGAGTGGCACAGGACCTCTGTTTGTCCACCACTGAAAATGAGGAGGAAGAATCTGAAGTTAGTGATAGTAACTCGCCACCTGCGGGGCTCCGAGCATCTGCTCGGCTTCGGTCAAAAAGACTCAGGACTGCTCGGACAGACAGTCAGGGGAAAAACAACTTCTCGCCATCTGCTGACCAAGAGTGAACAAACAAACATAGTACATAATTATACAAGTTCCCGTTGAGGTATACATACATACATACATACAGCCTGCTGAAACCTGCTGCTGCTTATGTAATTAATTAATGGGAGTCGTTTCATGTTGAGAGAAAGAGATATTGGACGATTCTTTAAAAAATACTATTCTACAAAACAGATCTCGTATAATAATGGAAGTGATAGTTTCCTCGCATATATATTCACTATATAGTTTGCAGGAAACAGGAGCTTTCCAAAAGAAACATATCATTTAAATTTGTCTAAGTTAAAAATATTCTACTCCTTCCTAACCACAACTTCACTAATCACAACACGTCTTAAATTTGTATTCGGCAAAAGATAGGAATAATATATAATAATAATGAAACAGCACTTTAGGTGGGGAAGGTGAGTGAGTGCATGGGGAAGAGGTAGGAAAGTAGGTAAGCAAATGTAGGTGAGTTTGAGGGTGGGGTGCTGGTGGTAGATGGGGAGCAGGTGGGTTTGAAGGTGGGGGTGCAGGTGGTAGGTGTGGAACAGGTGGGGGTGCAGGTGGTAGGTGTGGAACAGGTGGGTTTGAAGGTGGGGATGCAGGTGGTAGGTGGGGAACAGGTGGGTTTGAGGGTGGGAGTCCAGGTGGTAGGTGGGGAACAGGTGGATTTGAGGGTGGGGGTGCAGGTGGTAGGTGGGGAACAGGTGGGTTTGAAGGTGGTAGGTGGGGAACAGGTGGGTTTGAAGGTGGTAGGTGGGGAACAGGTGGGTTTGAGGGTGGGAGTGCAAGGTATGGGTGAATAGTTCAGTGGGTGGGTGGGTGGATGGGGTGGGATGCAAGTGGGGGTAGGTGTGGGGAGCCTGTGGGTAGGTGGGTAGGTTCGTGGAGGGCAGATCCTTGACACTGCCTCTCCCCACCAACACACACACACACACACACAGACACCGTTCCTCTCTGAATAACAGTACTAAGAAAAGCAGAAATCTATAAATAACTAATCATGGAGAAATCTGTAACCTAAATAAAGTAAGGGAGATTCTCACGTTGATAAATTGGAAGGTCTCTGCAGATTCCTCCAAACTATGCCATGAAACAGATCCCCTATTACCCTAGTTATAGTACCATTGAGGGTGTGAGAGGGTGTCTGTTTTCTGGTATAGTTAGGAGGAATCAGTAGCATTCCAAATCACCATCTCCCATCAATAATAATTAGTAACAACATCTGAATAACACATTGTAATCTGCTTGCTGTGTGAGACTGGAGTGCTACTGATTCCTCCAAACTATGGCAGGAAACATACCGAATCCCTACGTATATATGAGACCAAGGGAACGTGTTTTATGGTAGAATTTGGAGGACTTTGAAGGCTCCAGTTTATCTAGAGAGGTTGTTAGTACAGTGTTGATAAATCTGGACCAACTAATTCCTCCAAGCTACCCCAAACAACAAAGACGCCACTATTTTCTTTAACCTTTGTCCTGTTTCGTGGCATACTTTGGAGGAATCAAGGCTCTTCAATGTACCAAAAGTATATAATTATCTTACTATGCTGTCCCTTTTAGAATCATTTGTTTTCTGTGGTGGGGAGGAGGGGCAAAGGGGAGGGGGTTGATAGAAAATCTCCCCTTAATATCTACAGGGGTCGGACAAGAAAGAGTTAAGGGGGTGCGGGAGTATGGGACAGGCTTGGGGGGGGGGTGCGGGGGGTGCGGGAGTAGGGGGACAGACTTGGAGGGGGTTAGGGGGGTGCGGGAATAGGGGACAGGCTTTCTACCTCCCCCCCCCCTTCCCCAAGCATGTCCCCCTATTCATGCACCCCCCAACTCCCCACCCCCAAGACTGTCCCCCTATTCCCGCACCCCCTTAAGGCGTAGTGTTATTTAGTGTAGAGGGGATGAGGGGGGAGGAAAGGGGGGTGAAGGTGAAAGTGTGAAAAATCCGAATCATTATGAAGTAAAATGATGTGATGACGAGAAAAGACAATTAATTAGTGAAAGGCAATTAGTGAAAGCCTCGTTTATGAAGTGAAAGCGAATGAATGAATAGTTGGTTGTTGTTGATGTCAGTAAATGAATAAATAGATTGTTGGTGTTTGTTAGTAAATGCTTTTCCTTTCTCTTCTTCTCTTACTCCTCCTCTTTTTCTTTTGATTCTTCCTCCTCCTACTTATCTTCTTACTCCTCCTCTTACTCCTATTCTTACTTTTTCTCTTCTTACTCTTCCTACTCCTATTCTTACTTTTTCTCTTCTTACTCTTCCTCCTCCTATTCTTACTTTTTCTCTTCTTCCTCTTGCTCTTTTTATTATGCTTACTCCTCCTTTTTAAATGGTATGAGGTGAGGTGAGGAAGGAGTAAAGAGTGAAGGTGAGTGAGTGAGGAGAGGGCAGAGGTTGTGAGTGAGTGAGTGGGTGGGTGAGAGGTGAGGAGGTGGGTAAACAAGTGAGTGGGTGGGTGGGTGAGAGGAGAGGGAAATGAGTGTGTAGTGAGTGAGTGAGGTGCTACGAGAGCAGAGGTTGTGAGTGAGGGAGAGAGAGTGGAGGAAGTAGGTAAATAAATGAGTGAGGTGATACGAGGGCAGAGGTTGTGAGTGAGTGAGGGAAAGTGGAGAAAGTAGATAAATAAGAGGGAATTGAGTGAGTGAGAGAGAGAGGGAATTGAGTGTGTGAATGAGTGAGAGTGGGAGAGAGGGAATTGAGTGAGTGAGAGTGGGAGAGATGGAAATTGAGTGAGAGTGGGAAAGAGGGAAATTGAGTGAGTGAGTGAGTGAGTGAGAGTGGGAGAGATGGAAATTGAGTGAGAGTGGGAAAGAGGGAAATTAAGTGAGTGAGAATGAGTGAGGTGAGAAGAGGTCAGAGGTTGTGACAGACATAAGGTATATATTTGACATCTACACTAAAGGATCAAGGGAATTCTCCACCTGACCTCACATGACCTTATAACACACACACACACACACACATGCACACATACACGCAAAAAGCAGAAACGTTACGCGCGTGTGTAGTATACTGACTGACCCCGGCTATTTTTTTTGTTTTTTTTTTTTATCTCTCAACTGCGTACGATTTTGGGGTCTGCTCTCTTTAACTTTTCCATCAGTGTAGTTATATTAAGTTTAGTTAGGTGTAGTATTGACTTACCCCGGCTATTATTATGTTTCACCATGTGTGTACGATTTGAGTCAAGTTTAGAGTAATAGGTAACCCTTGTAGTATTCTCCTTTCTCCTTCCTCACTCCTCCCTCACTCCCTCAATCCCTCCTCCCTCCTTATATCCCTCTCCTTCCCCATCCATATTTCTACACTCCTGCTCTCCCTCATTCCTTCCTCACACTCCCTCCACCAGTCTAGTGCATGCCTTTTCTCTTTCACTCTATCCCCCTCCCTACCTTTCCACGCCACACCTCCCTCCTCCCCCTCCAACCCTCATTCATTCCTCCCCCTCCACCACCATGCCACCCCTCCCTCATTCCTCCCTCTCCACCCCTCCCTCATTCTTCCCCCTCCAACCCTTCCACCCCTCTCTCATTCCTCCTTTCCACCACCATGCCACCACTCCCTCATTCCTCCCCCTCCACAACCATGCCAACCCTCCCTCATTCTTCCCTCTGCACCCCTCCCTCATTCCTCCCCCTCCACCACCATGCCACCCCCCCCCCCCCACTGAAGTCGTCACCCTGAACTCTGGCCAGGCTCAGTTCAACTCCTTATGGTAATGCAATTGGAAAAGTTTAAAAGTAGAAGAAAATGGAAGTTATGCAGGCGCGTGTGTGTATGTGTGTGTGTCAGAGTGTTAGGGCCAAGGCAGACAGACCATGTGTTGCCCCCCCCCCCCCACCAGGTCCCTTCATAATATTGTTCCATGTGTTAAATGATTTTGTGTTCTTTTATTTTTATTTTTTTCTGGGGTTGTGTGATGAACGATTTTGTTTGTTGTTCTTAAGGATTTCTGTTTTTGTTTTGTTTTTATAAACCCACTGTGCTTGGATTTCGTAAAATATTAATGGCTGCTGTTGTTTGTAAGATTTTTTTTTATGTATTTATTTATTTTTTGTAATGCTTGATAATGACTAGGGTAGGCTTGCTGCTTGGAATTTTATCCTTCTACAGGGATCAGTTTGGTAGAGCCTAAGTCAATAATACGTTACCCAAAATGTTACTGACAATAGACTGACATGAACCACAAACTGTAATGGGCATGGAGGCTAAAGTTGACAGGACCTGTGTTTACATACGATACTACCTACATACAGACACACACACAAACCCTTCCTCACCTTCCCTTCCTCACACACACACACACACTCACAAACCCTTCCTCACACACACACACACACAAGCACACCATTCCACACACACACACACACACAAACAAACAAACAAACAAATCCTTCCTCACACACACAAGCACACAATTCCCTCCACACACACACACTCAAAACTTTCCTCACACACACAAGCACACCATTCCCTCCACACACACACACACCTCACTGGCCTCGCACCTCATCACCCCTCCCCACACACACACATACCATTCACTGGCCTCACACTTCACCACACACACACACACACATACACACACACCTACTCACGGACCTGTTTACCTTGAACCTGAAAACACCCCAACTGACCCCCGGCATAATCTTACCTTGAAGTGACTCCTCCCCTCCTCGCCTACCTCCCTCCCTACCTCCTCTCATCTGTTTCTCCTCCCTTCTCATATCCCTCACTTCCTCTCCTCCCCTATCATCTCTCTCTCTCTCTCTCTCTTCCCCTATCATTTTTCTCTCCCTCTCTCTCATAATTATCTTTCTTCCTCTCCTCCCTCATCCCCACATTTCTCACCTTTCTCACCGTTTCCCCTTCTCTCTCTCCCCCTTATTTCACCGCTTCCCCTTCCTTCTCCTTTTCACCCTCTCTCTCCCTCATTTTTCTCCTTCTTTCTCTCTCCTTTCAATCTAACTCCTTCACTATACCCCCTTTCCTTGTTTTCACTTCCCCTTTCCCTCTTATCCTTTCTTATATTGTCCTTCCTTCCTTTCTCCGTCCGTGCTTGCCCCTTCCCCTTTCCTTCTCCCCCTCCCCCCCCATTTCCCCCTGCCCCTTCAACCTCTCACCCTCACCTCTGTCTGTCACATTTCACCCACACCCACCATTTCCCCCACCCCTCTCTCCCTCCCCCCTCTCCCCATCTATCACTCACCTCCCTCACCCATTCCTGTCAGCCATCACCCCTCACCTGCACCCCTCTCATCACCCCCACCCCTCGTCCCTGACATCCCTCACCCTCGTCCCTGACTCCCCTCACCCCTCTCCCTGTCCAAACACTCTCTTTTCCCTTCCTTGCACCCCATTCTCATCCCTTCTACCCCTCACCTTTGTCAATTATCCCTCACCCTTACCTATCAACCCTCACTCCCTACCTTCCAACCCTCACCCCTCACTGTTCACACACACACACACACATACATATACATATACATACATACTGTACATACTCACACACACACACACACCACACGTAAAATTGCTTCGTCAGTACTTTAATAATTTTTAGAGCTCGTTTTCAATGAACGAGTTCACGAAAAAGCTGTATGATTAAAAAACGAGATTCCTTTACCCCACAACCCCACTCCCCCCACCCTCACCCCGACCCCCACCCTCACCCCCACTCACCCTGCACCGTCACTCTCCCCATCCACCCTCGTCACCCCCACCTGTATCCCTCCCAACATCCCTCACCTCCCCTACACCACGACCCCTCCACTCCCTCCCCTCATTACTTTCCTCTTACCTCTCATTCCTGCACTCCCACCCTTCAACCCCCTGGTCCCATCTCTACCTCTCCCAACACCCCTTTCAACCCCCCCCCCTCCCACACTCATTCCTGCCCTCTCACCCCCTTCACTCACCTCATTCATGCTCTGTTACCTCTCCCCAACACGACCCCTTCCCTCCCTTCCTCTCCCCTCATTCCTGCCCTCTCACCCCCTTCACCACTCACCTCCTTCATGTCCTCTCACCTCCCTCCCTTCTTCCCCTCTCACCCCTCACCTCCCCCGAACACGACCCCTTCCCTCCCTTCTTCCCCTCTCACCCCTCACCTCACCCGAACACGACCCCTTCCCTCCCTTCTTCCCCTCTCACCCCTCACCTCACCCCAGAACGACCCCTTCCCTCCCTTCTTCCCCTCTCACCCCTCACCTCCCCCCAACACGACCCCTTCCCTCCCTTCCTCTCCTCTCACCCCCTTCACCACTCACCTCCTTCATGTCCTCTCACCTCCCTCCCTTCTTCCCCTCTCACCCCTCACATCCCCCCAACACGACCCCTTCCCTACCTTCCTCCACTCTCAACCCCTTCACCCCTCACCTCCTTCATGCCCTCTCACCACTCACCTCCTTCTCCATGCCCTCTCTCCTCCACCCCCCACCCCTCTCCCCCACCATCCATAACCCCCCCTCCCCCTCCCCTAGAATACGGGTTCCGGTTCCTGAGTGTAATGGACCAAGAAATGATTTAGTGGTAATGTTGTAATGATATAGATTCTCTCTAATGTAATGTTATGTTATTTATTCTCTTTGTTACCTGTTATATTGTAATGTTGTTGTACTCTTTGTTTGTTATCTGTTATTTAAATGTAATGTTGTACTCTATGTTACCTGTTATATTTATGTAATGTGGTCATTTGTTACTGGTTAAAGTTATGTAGTTATATGTGGAGCTGTGAAAGATTATTATTTTATTTATTATGATTTTTTTTTATATATGTTTGAGGTGTGATTATGATTATTTTTATTATGATTATTTTTATTATTATTTTTCTTATTATTTCATTTTCATCGTTAATGTGAATACTGTTTCATTGTTATTTTATATGATAAGTTTCACCATCATCATTATCCTCTTCCTCCTCATCATTATCATCAAAGTGACGTGTAGTAAATTCACCCAAAAACAAAATGAAAAAAAATGAAAAAACAACTTGTGAAATGGAACAAAAGCAACAAAAATAATAATAAATTGTAACTAAAAATAACATGTAAACAAAACGTGGACTGTAAAATGGAACAATAACAACAACATGTAAATGAATATAAAATGTAAACACGAGGACTGTAAAATGAAACAACAACAACAATAACAACAACAACATATAAATGAATATAAGATGTAAACACGAGGACTGTAAAATGAAACAACAATAACAACAACAACAACAACAACATGTAAATGAATATAAAATGTAAACACGTGGACTGTAAAATGGAACAATAACAACAACAACAACGATCATAATTTGGTGAAGGCGTGTATGACATTGCCGTGACCTAACATAAACCAGTCAGGCAGGCAGTCAGGGTGTCAGCGAGTCAGCGAGGAGTCAGCCAAGATGTCAGCCAACGAGTCACGATGTGGTTGGTTGTCAGATGTGAGATGATGTCAGGAGATCAATCCACTGGCCTATGGGGGGGGGGATGTCACGGATTTTTTTTTTTTTTTTTTTTTTAGTTTTTTTTTTTTTTTTTTTTTTTTAGTTTTACTTTTTTTTTTTTTTTACTTTTTGTGATGTCAGTTCCAGCTTATCGTTATGTGGTATTATAGAGAGACTGTCAGTAATTAGTCAGTCAGGGAGTCAGTATATTAGTCAGTTAGTCAGGGAGTCAGCACATTAGTCACTTAGTCAGGGAGTCATCATGTAAGTCATTTATTTAGGGAGTCAGTATATTAGTTAGTTAATTAGGTAGGTAGTCAGCATATTAGTTAGTTAATTAGGTAGGTAGTCAGCATGTTAGTCAATTAGGGAGTCAGCATATAAGTCAGGTAGGTAACCAGCAGGTAAATCAGGTAGTCAGTTAATTAGGTAGGTAATCTGCATGTTAGTCAGTTAGGGAGTCAGCATGTTAGTCAGGTAGGTAGCCAGCAGGTAAATCAGGTAGTCAGCATATTAATCAATTAATTTGGTAGGTAGTCAGCATGTTAGTCAGTTAAGGAGTCAGCATGTAAATCAGGTAGGTAGCCAGCAGGTAAATCAGGTAGTCAGCATGTTAGTCATATATTTTGGTAGTCAGCACATCAGTAAGTCAATACGTCAACTCGTCAGGAAGGCAGCATGGTGAAAGAATCCCTTGTTGGACGTGTGTGTGTGTGTACGGTGTAGGTTCTGTGTGTGTGTGGGGGGGGGGCTGTGTGTGTGTGAGTGTGTGGACGGGGGGCTGTGTGTGTGTGAGTGTGTGGACGGTGTAGATACTGTGTGTGTGTGTGTGTGTGTGTGGACGGTGTAGATACTGTGTGTGTGTGTGTGTATGGTGTAGGTACTCTGTGTGTGTGTGTGTGGACGGTGTAAATACTGTGTGTGTGTGTGTGTGTGTGTGGACGGTGTAGATACTGTGTGTGTGTGTGTGTTTGTACGGTGTAGGTACTGTGTGTGTGTAGGGGTGGGTGGGCTGTGTGTGTGTGTATGTACGGTAGCCCATATGGTATGAGTATGTGGACTGTGTGTGCGTGTGTGTGTGCCCTTGAACTTGACCTTCTCACCCTTTCATGTCTACTGTACCGAGAGAGAGAGAGAGAGAGAGAGAGAGAGAGAGAGAGAGAGAGAGAGAGAGAGAGAGAGAGAGAGAGAGAAAAAAAAAATAAAGACATAAAGAGAGAAAATACCCGGACATACATTAGTAAACAATTAACGATAAACAGACAAGTAAACAACATTAAGTAATTATTTTAGAAAGAAGGGATAAGGAGGCATGTATAACAACACTTAATTAAAACAGTTATAGCAAGGAGGAGATAAGGGTAGTGAAAGAGAGAAATATAGAGAAGGATAGAAGGGGTTAGAGAAAGAGAGAAATAGGAGAGGAAGGAAGGATTGAAATGAAGGAGAGAGAGTAGGGAAGGATAGAAGGGGTTAGAGAAAGAGAGGAACAGGAGAGGAGAGAAGGAGAGTGAGTGTTGGGAAGGATAGAGTGGGAGAGGAGGGAAGGAATGGTAGGAGAGGATATGAATAAGAGAGGATGACAGGATAGGAGAGAAAGAGATGAATAAAAGAGAAGGGAAGGAGTGGAGCGAGAGGAGGGAAAGATAGGAATGAAAAAGGAGAGTGATAGGAGGGAAGGATAGGAGTGAGAGGAGAGTAAGAGGAGGGAAGGATAGGTGTGAAGAAGGAGGGTGAGAGAAGGGAAGGATAGGAGTGAAGAAGGAGAGTGAGAGGAAGGAATAGTAGGAGAGTGAGAGGAGGGTGAGAGCAGGAAAGATGCCGAATCACTGACTGAATGTTTAGCTTCCAGTCACCCCAAATTTTATTCTCTCTCTCTCTCTCTCTCTCTCTCTCTCTCTCTCTCTCTCCACTTTTCTTTCCCATCCTCTCTCTCTCTCTCTCTCTCTCTCTCTCTCTCTCTCTCTCTCTCTCTCTCTCTCTCTCTCTCTCTCTAGGTCGGTTATCATAGAGATCTCAACACTCCATAATTTCATCAACTCAGAAGAAAATGGAAATGGATGAGTCGCTTTCAGAGTCACCGGAGCAAATTAGTCCTCCAAACTATTCAAAGTAACAGAGGAGGAGGAAGAGAAATACAAAGGAATACAAAGGAGGAGGAGGAGTAGTACAAAGGAAGTGAAAGAAAGAGGAGAGGAATACAAAGGAAGTCAAAGAAGGAGGAAGAAGAAGAGGAGGAATACAAAGAAAGTGAAAAAGAGAGGAATACAAATGAATGAAAAGGAAGAATACAAATGAATGAAAAGGAAGAATACAAAGGAAGTCAAAAGAAGAGGAGGAAGAAGAGGAATACAAAGAAATTAAAAGGGAGAAAAATACAAAGGAAGTCAAAAAAGAAGAGGA
>JAWQEG010001001.1:0-5000 GCA_033782935.1 Petrolisthes cinctipes | reverse complement strand
AAACTGGAATATATACAGGAATGAGGTCTGGAAAACTGGAATGAATACCTACAGTGAACCAATAACTATATATTTTTTTTAATTAATTCAGGGGATTGTAGACATTTGGTACATTAGAACGCCTTGATTACTCCAAAGTTTGTCAGGAAATAACAGGACCAGCTTAACAATAATAATGGTGTCTTGTTGCTTGGAATAAGTTTGGAGGAATCAATTGCTCCATAATTACCACTAGCACTACTATACTCTCTTTAAACAAAATATATCACGAGTTATGTTGAATAGATGTCCGTGTAAAATCACTATATAAACACTATATAAACTCATTTTTTGTACACTTATAAACTTGTTCACACGAATCGTCCTTGGTGGTCTGGGAATTTACACACACACACACACACACACACCCACGACTGCAGTAAAAGTGATGGAGTTTCGGGTTCTGCACACACACACACACACACGGGTTCTATGACTGCACACACACACACAAACACACACGGATTCTATGACTGCACACACACACATTTACACACACACACACAAACACACACGGGTTCTATGACTGCGCGCGCACACACACACACACACACACACACACACATGGGGTCCAAGACTGTGAGAACCGAGTAGGATGCTTCGTCACTCTTCCTTAATTCCGCGTGGGTTATTGGAGTATACCACGAAACAGAACCCCCATTTGAATACGGAAGGTTTGTGTTTCCTGGACTTGTTGTGGAGGAATCAGTAGCATGCATTTCACCCTAGAAAGTAATTAAGACTTCACAGATATGACTAATTTTTTTTTTTTTTTTTTTTTACAGGATCCAGAGCAGTCGTATGCACAACAAGCAGCTTTGGCGGCCCAGGCAAAGGTTAGTCAACAGTCTCTCTCACACACACACACACACACACACACACACACACACACGGGTTTTATGACTACACACACACACACGGGTTCTATGACTGCACACACACACACACACACACACACACACACGGGTTCTATGACTGCACACACATACACACTGGTTCTATGACTGCACACACACACACACACACACACACACTGCAGTAAAAGTGATGATGTTTCGGGTTCTACACACACACACACACACACACACACACACACACACACACACACACATAAAGAAACCAAAAATAAAAAAGGATAAAGTCAAATGAGAAACCAATTTTGACAGAAGGAAAGACGGAGATATAATTATTATGATTTATATATATTTTTTAGTTCAACATGTTTGCAGTCATGTATAGTATAGTAAAAAAAAAAAATAATAATAATCTAAGGTACTCCAATGAACCAATCTGACACATTACTGTACTTACTTAATTGACTCTTCCCTCTCTCCTTCCCTCTCTCTCCCCCCCACTCAGCTGCGTGCCTACCACCTCTCCCAGCTCTCACATCAACAACAACAACAACAGCAACAGTATCTAGCACAACATCTACCTGTGCATCCAAAGGTAAGAACGGAAATTAATTGATTTTGTTTTGTTATTACCGGTGTGTTTTGGTTTTGTGATTTGTTGTGTTTTATTATTGTTTTATTTCGTTTCGTTTGAGATGGTTCTTTAGTGTGTGTGTGTGTGTGTGTGTAAGAGAGAGAGAGAGAGAGAGAGAGAGAGAGAGAGAGAGAGAGAGAGAGAGAGAGAGAGACAAAATAGCAATTATTATCACAACAACAGTTACGGTGACAGACAGACAGACAGAGTGAAGACAGGAAGGGGAGGAGAGCAACCATGAAATAATGACGTCAGAAAAAGAGAGTGGGAAGAAGAGAAGGAGCAGGAGGAATAGAATATAAAAGGATGGAAAAAGAAAGAGACGATAATGGAGGAAGAGGAGGATGAGCAGAAAGATAAGGAAATGGTGGAAATAGGAGAAGGGAGATAAAGGAATACAGTAATGGAAGTAAGAAGAGGAAGTAGGATGAGGAAATAGTGGAAGTACAAGAATGGGAAAGATAACAAAGATAGTGATTGATAAAGAAGAGATAGAATGTGTCCAAGTAATTATAAGTAGAATGAAAAGCCACGTCAAGAACACATTGTAATTAACAGGTATATTATGGAGTTGGTAATAATTATCATAACGGCATATATTGGTATTGTAGCACTTGGCAACACTAGTACGGAAGTAAACAATGATGATGATGATGATGATGATGATGGGGCGTGAAAGTGGAGAGAAGGAGGGAAAGATGAAGAGGTAGAGAGATATTAGATGAGAAGGGAAGGGGGAGGAAGAGAGGGAGAAAGGAAGGAGTATATAAGGGAAAGGAATTACCGAGGAAGAGAGGAAGATATTAAAGAAAGGGAGGAGATGAGGGAAGGGAATAACGAGGAAGTGAGGAAGGAGGAGGAAGAGAGGGAGATATTAAAGAAAGGGAGGAGATGAGGGAAGGAAATAACGAGGAAGTGAGGTAAGAGAGGGAAGGAGATGAAGAAAGGAGAAAGAGGGGTAGATTTGGAAGAAAGGGAGAAAGGAAGGAGATAAGGGAATGGGATAACGAGGAAGAGAGAAAGGAAGGAGATAAGAAAGGGGATAACAAGGAAGAGGGAGGAGGAGAAAGAAGTAGATGAAGAGAGGGAAGGGAGAAAAGAAGGAGATAAGGGAATGGGATAACGAGGAAGAGAGAAAGGAAGGAAATAAGAAAGGGGATAACGAGGAAGAGAGGGAGGAGGAGAGAGAAGTAGATGAAGAGAGGGAAGGGAGAAAGGAAGGAGATAATGGAATGGGATAACGAAGAAGAGAGAAAGGAAGGAGATAAGAATGGGGATAACGAGGAAGAGAGGGAGGAGGAGAGAGAAGTAGATGAAGAGAGGGAAGGGAGAAAAGAAGGAAATAAGAAGGGGAATAACGAGGAAGGAGATGAAGAGAGGGAAGGGAGAAAAGAAGGAGATAAGGGAGGGGATAACAAGGAAGAGAGAGAGGAGAGAGAGGAGACGATGACGCTGAGAATGAGGAAGGTAAGATAGTTTGGTTGAAGAGATAAAAGAGAAGTATTTACAAGTCACCTTATACACCATCTGTCATCACACAACACTATTATTACTACTAACAGCTGTTCAACACTACCACTACTACCACTACTACCACTCACAGCTGTCTAACACTACTACTACCATTACTACTACTACTGCCACTCACAGCTGTCCAACACTACTACTACTACCACTCACAGCTGTCCAACACTACTACTACCATTACTACCACTCACAGCTGTCCAACACTACTACTATTACCACTACTACCACTCACAGCTGTCTAACACTACTACTACCATTACTACCACTCACAGCTGTCCAACACTACTACTACCACCATTGCTACTACCACTATTACTACCACCACTATTACTATCACCTTCACTCACAGCTGTCTAACTCTACTACTACCACCATTGCTACTACCACTATTACTATCACCACTATTACTACCACCTTCACTCACAGCTGTCTAACTCTACTACTACCACTACCACTCACAACTGTCCAATACTGCTGCTACTACTACTGCTACTACCACCATTACTACCACGACCACTCACAGCTGTCCAACACTAGCACTACCATTACCACTACTACAACCACCACCACCACTACTATCACCACTGCTATCACCACCACACCACACTACAACTGTCAATATAACCCAGCCACAACCAACACTTAGTATAATTTCCTGACATATAATAATTTCACACTAGGATTACTCACATCAAAACAACCATAAAAATTCATTCCCTTTCCCACGTTAAGATTGGCGACTCGGCAAATTGTAGACATTTTCGTGAGCATAATATCAATTCACCACTGACCACACATTGGTTTTATATGTTTAATTCGTATTATCTTACCTAAATTGGTTATTATTTTCTTTTACTCTCACTGTTTTTTAATCTCACCGTTTTTAATCTCTCTCTCTCTCTCTCTCTCTCTCTCTCTATCTCTCTCTCTCTCTCTCTCTCTCTCTCTCTCTCTCTCTCTCTCTCTCTCTCTCTCTCTCTCTCTCTCTCTCTCAAAACCCTTCCCTTCCCTCCCCATCACTCCCTCCCTCCCTACCATCCAACCTTCCCCATCCTTTCTTCTTCCCCATCCCTCCCTCCTGTCTTCCCTCCCTTCCATCCATCCATTCGCTTCTCCTCCCCTCCTTTTCTCCCTCCCTTCCCTTCCCTTCCCTTCCCTTCCACACCAGAGTGAAGTAAGGTAACCTCACCACACCCCTTCTTGTTACACCTTCCCGTTACTCACACACACTTTAACTTCTTCTCGTAAAGCTATTCCTTGGCCTGGGTAGTGTGTGTGTGTGTGTGTGTTTTGTGATGTGTAGGTAAGAATGTTTTTTTTGTAAGAGGGTTGTGTGTGTGTGTTGTGATGGGTGGGTAAGATGGTTGTGTGTGTGTGTGTGTTGTGATGGGTGGGTAAGATGGTTGTGTGTGTGGGTGTGTTGTGATGGGTGGGTAAGAGGGATGTGTGTGTGTGTGTGTGTGTGTGTGAGGGAAATGCCATAGAGACGAAAGGCAAGGTGATGGTAATGTCCTGAATACTAAAAATGGTTAGAACGCCGTAAGGCATCCTAGGAAGTAGGATGGGGAGGAGAGGTGGTGAGAGAGAGAGATGGAGAGGTGGTGAGGGAGAGAGATGGAGAGGTGGTGAGGGAGAGAGATTGAGAGGTGGTGAGGGAGAGAGATGGAGAGGTGGTGAGGGAGAGAGATGGAGAGGTGGTGAAGGAGAGATATGGAGAGGTGGTGAGGGAGAGAGACGGAGAGGTGGTTAGGGAGAGAGATGGAGAGGTGGTGAAGGAGAGATATGGAGAGGTGGTTAGGGAGAGAGACGGAGAGGTGGTGAGGGAGAGAGGAGAGGGGTTACAAATGAATACAAAGGACATTCAAACAGCAACAGACCTACTGGTCCTTACGAGGCTGCTTGATTTTGCTATTCTATCTAACCTACAAGAGTGAGGGAAAGTATAG
>JAWQEG010001000.1:0-72500 GCA_033782935.1 Petrolisthes cinctipes | reverse complement strand
ATCTGTCCTTCTCCTCACTTCCTCATTCCTGACTCTGTCCATTCGAGTCACACCACACATGCTTCTCAGACATCTCATCTCTACTACATTCAACCTTCTTTTCTCACTTTCTCCCATATTCCATGTTTCTGCTCCATACAGTACAGTAGACACTGCTATCCCTTCGTACAACTTCCTCTTTACGTCCATTCTAAGTGACTTACAGTCAAACATCCTATTCATTCCTCCTAGCACCTTTCCTACCTCATTTACTCTACATTTTACCTCTGTCTCTATTTTACTACCCACCATCACCTTTGACCCCAAATACTTAAAGCACTCTACCTCCTCCAATATTTCACCATCTAGCATTATATTCATCCTTCTATCCTTTGCTCCACTCCTAGATCTCATTACCTTGCTTTTTGCCTCGTTCACTCTCAGTTTCCTCCTGCACACCCGTCCAAACTCCTGCACTAACATACTCAGTTCCTTTTCTGACTCTGCCACTATCTCAGTCTTCTCTCCATCACCCTAGCATTTACCTCTCTTACCACACTGTCCATAAAAAATATTAAACAACCATGGTGGCATCACACAGCCTTGACAGAGTCCTACCTTTACTTCCCACTGTAACACATGCTCTACTGTTCACATAGAAACTTTTCACCCCTCTCAATAATCCCACCCCCCTCCAGCCCGTACAACTGCAAAACCTTCCACAATCCATTTCTATCAGTTCTATCATATGCTTTCTCGAGATCCATAAATGCCCATACTACTTCTTTACTTTTCTCTAATTATTTTTCACACACCTGCCTTACTGCAAATATTTGGTCCACACAACCTCTTCCTCTCCTAAAGCCACCTTGCTCTTCACCAATCACAGTCTCCGTACCCTCTCTGACTCTCTTTATCAGCACCTTCCCATACAGCTTTCCTACTACACTTAACAGGCTTAAACCCCTGAAACACATACAGTCGGCAAAAAAAGTTTCGTTACCACCCCTACGTTAATTTTAACATGGGTAGCCGGTGTAGGGTTGGTACTCTGCCTACTTTGCTGCTAAGCCTTATCATCCGAGACTGATATCGTCTTTGCCGAGCTGGACAGTACGGGTGGCGGAGGCATTGGCTTCGGTCCGCCTTCGGATGTCGTCACTCATCAGTAGCCTAGTAGCTTTCAACGAGATAGGATGGGTGCTCGTCGCTCTTATGCAATGCTATGCCAGCTTAATAAACTTACATTAAACCTATGAAATCCTCACTCTGATGTAATGCTTTGACCATAAAATATAACAGCCATTTAGTTCCATCCATGGAAGTGGCAAGTGCTTGGCTGAGTGTGTGTAGACGGCGAGTGAGAGCCACACACAGCCTACCCTACACAGGCCACATTGGTGATAATATGTGGGCCGCAGCCCGTAGCAGTCACAAACATTGCATTCCGTTTCTTTATATCAAAAGTTTAACTAATCTTAAATTAAATTTTGATTGTTCAAGAACTCTTACTATTTAACAAATCATCATCAAACATAAGGAAATGCGTCTGAGTATTTTAAAACAAGAATAACCGTGAAATATCCAGATATAGAAACACTGGGTAAAGAACGTCCTTCCTACTCCCCTGCCCAATAGACACTGAGGAGCACATGTGGAACAGTGGTTGACGGAAGTATATATAAGACACTCGCGTCACGCCAGGCCTACCACCATTACATCACAGTGTTAAAAGGATGGTAACGAAACTTTTTTTGCCGACTGTACATTGGTATCTATCCCCCTTTCCCTTATATAGAGGTACTACACAAGCACTCACCCATTCTACAACCACTCCATCATACTTGTTCCACCATATTTCAGTCATTCTACAGTGCATCCATCCAAACCTGAAGCTTTCCCTGTTTTCATCTCTCTCATTGCCTCCTCCACCTCCATCTTTCTTATCGGCTCCTCATTTAATCCCTCCAACCTGTTTACTTCATTTCCCCTTCCAAACACAACAATTAAGTGTCATGCATACATTACCCCCTAGTGAAGGACTGTTAAGGACTCTGGATTGTACACGTGTACCATTATGTTGTTGGTGGTCGCCCTCAGTGTTTTAGCCCCACCCCTTCCTCTCTCTCATTTACTATGGCCACGTGACAACAAGGGATACTACTGCTGTGTATTGGGTATATACTGATGTGTTAGTGTTGTGTATATCGTACCCCCTGGTGAAGGACTGGTACACTTTACATTTACTATGGCCACGTGACAACAAGGGATACTACTGCTGTGTATTGGGTATATACTGATGTGTTAGTGTTGTGTATATCGTACCCCCTGGTGAAGGACTGGTACACTTTACACATGTGCCACTGTGTTCTTTGTGCTTGCCACAAGGTTCTAGCACTCCCACTCTCTAATTACGTCGGCCACGTGAGAAAAAGGTAGGGGTGAGCAGTGTACCTGTGTTACCGTACTGTCTCGTCTGGCCGCCGCCTTGCACTCCACACACACGTACGACACAATTTATTTTCCTCCACTTGTGCTACACCTCATACTCACCCTCCACCCACGCCAATATTTTCTCCACCAATACGTAATACCCTCTCACAACACTATTTCACATACATTCCATTACCACCACCAACCTCGTCTCCACATGACATTCAACCTCCACTAGCCTCTCGTCACACGCCGCTCCACACGCACACGCACATACACACGAGCTCGTAAATTCGCAACCTCGTTCCCAAATGTTTATGTCATCTGACATGGTAACACTGTGTGGGGATGGTGTCATTGTTGGTGAAAGATTGTATCATGTCCTTCTACTATGTTCCACCTATTCTGATTCCACCCCAAATAAATGTTACCAGCTCAAATGGCATAAACATCTAAATACGTGGTCGCGAATTTACCAGCTCGGGTGTACATAATTTTTTCCCCCTCCACCTGTGCGCTACTCAGCCCGCTCCACACACACCTCGCCACTTTTCTCCACATTCACCCACCACATTTTCGCACCCACATTCCACCTACAACCCTAGTCTCCACTCCACACTCTCTCGCCCCTAAAACCTAACGACACGCGACTCCACATTCACACCACCATGTGCCCCACCAACTCCACCACACAAGACACCCCCACTGCCTCTCCACCCTAACAAAACACCGTCACACTCTCACACAACATCACCCACAACTCCACACTCCACATTCCTTACGTTGCACCCTTTTCCTGCGGTCTGGCACGGCAGCACCCTTCAGGATGAGAAATACCAGGCTGTACTACGCGTCCTACCCTCGGAGGTGTTCGCATCTGTTACTCCACTTCTCACCCACCACACCCCCAGTTCCAAGTACAAGGGGGTGAAGGCGGCCATCACGACGGCTCAAGGGATGTCAACGATGCAGCACTACAAAGCCCTGGAGGATGTGTAAGTGGAGGGACGCCGCCAGTCAGTCCTGTTGTGACACATGCAGCAGTTGAACGTAGAGGCCGGCTCTCCCTTGATCAACTGCATCTTCAGAATGTGGCACACCCGGCTCCTGCCTCCCGAGGTGCAACTCCACCTCCTGGTCCAGCACAACCCCACACTCCAATAGTACTGGGAACTGGCTGACACACTGATAGAGGCCCACAACGACCACGCTGGGGTATGGCTGGCACAACCCACCGCCGCAGCCATCGCCACCCAACCACCACAACAACAACCAGTCATCAAACCAGCGGCACAAGCACTACCACCTCCTATGCCCGCCCTCGACGCCACGACCATCATGTGTCAGCTTGAGGCACTCTCTGCAAAGGTGGACCTACTCCAGTCACCACCCACCATACAGGATCACAGCTGGGCTTCACCTCCATGCCAGCTACCTCCTCCGCAACAGGTGCTACCACCACCACCACCTCCACATCAACAACCTTGACAGGACCCCCACATATGTTCCTGCCACCAGCGGTTCGGGTACCAGGCAAGCAACTCTCACCCACCGTGTCGCTGAGCCGCCCCTACAGGTCTTGCCTCTACCAGATGGAACCAGGGAAACGAGTAGGGTGGTGGCAACACGGTGCCTCCATCGCTACCACCTGCCCCTCAGCCACATCCCCTACTTACTTACCCTCCCACCCACCACTTACATGCCTCACGTACACATATGTAAAACACACCATTTCTTCCCTTTAATATTATTTACTAGTGGAGGTACCTGGCGTTGCTGGGAAAGATGCCTATATAAATAGGACTAAGGACACAAATTATAGTTTAGCAAGCAACTTTATTAAATTATTATCTTAGTGAGAGATGTTTTCATTGATATACAGTCAGGACCATTATAACAGTTATACGTAAACTTTTATTTAACAAAATTCTGAGACATGTCATGACCATGTCATGGTGTCATGCATATGGGTGTCATGTCCAGGCTATTCAACCATGACATCAGTCATGGGCCTGGCCCAGGCATTGGGTAACGGAAAATTTCAGTTCTAACTTCTGTTCGAGCGGTACATTTGGCGCGCGATTTTAGTAAGTTTATAGTAAGTTTTACGGAACCCAAGATGTCCACTGTAACCGTCATGAGCTAGCCTTAATACATCTGAGTGTACTGAACTAGGTAACACAATCTGATGGGTTTCTGACCAATAATAATTGGCTGATAGAGTTAGAGGCTGGTATGCACTCATGAGTACACCTTGATCATAATAGAAGGCAGGTAGGGTGTCTACATCCTTCTTGTCTAGAGCAGCATGTTGCCCTGCAGCTAAAGAAAGGTCAGTTTCCTGTGCCTGTATCAAATCTACTTTAGAGATAATATCAAAAGGAGGCATGGAAAGTGACAGAGACTGACATTGCTTCTGAGAGGCTTGTTGGACCTGTGAACAAGTCAACACACAGGAGGGAAAAACATCAGAAGGTTCAGAAGGGAATACAGGTAAAGACTTTTCTACAGTTAGAACAATAGGTACCACAAGTTTACCTGCTATGTCATTACCAAGCAATAAATGAATTCCTTTAACAGACAGGTTTCCTTCCTGTACTGCCACTTTGACACACGAGGCAACAAGGGAACACTTAAGATAAATATGGGCCACGGGGTATGAAGTCTGAGAGGTAAGACTGGAAATTAGTATACAGTATACCTTATCTCCAGTAAAGTTATCTTCTAGATGGGGAAGAACATTACTTAGCAGTATGGACTGAGGAGCCACCGTGTCTCGTAAGACCTTAATAGGATAGGTCTGACCCTCCTTTGTCAAAGCCACGTCACCATCAAAAATAAAGTCATCAAACAACTGTTTTGACTGGACAACACTACTATTAGAAGCTACAGGATTTGATGAGGTAGAGAAACCTGATGCAGTAGAGATGAAACTTTCTTACTACTCTTTTTTTTATATATATATATATATATATATATATATATATATATATATATATATATATATATATATATATATATATATATATATATATATATATATATATATATATATATATATATATATATATATATATATATATATATATATATGTTCCGACAATGGACATAGGCTTCATCAAGCCCGTTACCGTGGCCCAGGTCAACTGTTGCTCACACACACACGTCACGACTTCCGAACTAGTACCCAGCCACAGAGAGAGGGAAGTGAGGGTAATTCCCAAATACTGCAGCTGTTATGGTACCAGCAAGGGTGTTTTACGATGTTCGTTGGCCTTATAGTACATTTGTGGTGTTTACAAAAAGCAATAGTATGTCCTGGCTTCCTACAGTATACACATGTTAATTGGCTAGTAGTGAACCCGCTACCCCTCAGCTTATCCTTAGGATCTTTGTATTGAAATCGTCAGAGGAACTTTTTACAGAAAGAGTGAGGTCTCCCTCACGCCTCGACCAGATCTGGAGCCTCAAAGCCTGCACATCTGCTTGTTCCGCCACCCTCAATAGTTCCATCTCACCCCTCTCCTCTATATGTATTTCACAATAGGTAAGGGCACTTTTCTTTTAAATTCCTCTAGGACAATGAGATTAATAAGTTCTGAATAGGTGGTGACCGAAAGAGCATTTAGCCATTTCTTAAAATATTTAAGCTTATCACATGCAAATTCCACATATGTTTGATGCTTATTTTTGACCAGTTTCCTGAATTTATCTCTGTACGTCTCTGGGGTTACCACATGGACATACAGAATCTGTTGCTTGACAAACTCATAGTCATTGGGTCTATCTAGGTAAGTGTAAGTATAAAATGATTTACCTGTTTGTTTAGGGGCAATCAGCGACATCTTTAGGCCACTCGTTTTTAGTTGCTAATCAATCGAAAAGGTTAACTGAACCCTCAATATCACCTTCATCAAAAGCAGATATCATTACAGTTACACTAGACATGTTAAAGGACAGTTCCTTTTCCTCCACTCTGCTTCCTGCTCTACCTTGTTCTCTACCCACTGCCAACTTTTCTAGTTTTTCTCTTTCAAGTTACATTTTCTCCCATTCGAGCTGGTATTGCATCTCTACCCAGAGCTTTTCAACCTGAGAAACTTCAGGTTTGTTATTACTCTTACCACCCGGTGTTTTAGCAGACTGAGTTGGAGGGATAGTGTCAAGGTTAAAAGGGACTTATTCCTCATCTTCAGTGTCGGGTAGAGCAGGGGTGTCCACAATTCCCTGCTTCACTAAATATTTTACAACAACATCCTTAATTACCGACTTAGTGAGTTTACTTGGGTGATCAGGTAAAGAGATCTTAAAATTTTGATCCACTCTTTCTTCATAAACATATTTATGTATTCAGGGTTTTTTTTTTTTTAATTCCTTGCACCATGGAATCAATCAATAGGCAGACAACAATACATAAGGGTAGGCGGGACCCATGAAAATCCAATGACTACACACACACACACACACACACACACACACACACACACACATACATCACGAAAACATAACAGAATGAGGCATAAGAATACAGACAAATATTTACATTATGACCAACTTAAATCCACCAAAACGAGGGTGGCGTACCAGAAGTTCCTCCAAAACCTGGTGGTTCAGTCAGGGGAGGGGTTAGCAAGGAAAGATTCTACACCATAGCCCTTACCTTTCATGATTAAAAATATACCAGATGGATAACCATGATTAAATATGACAATAAATGAAGAGAGTTAGTTTGGCATGTAAGCGGCGGCTTGATTGAAACACGACCCAATGTCTATGTTTACCATTACCATATGCTCTCAAGGTGTTAATCAATACGTTTAGTAAGGCGATACACAGTATAAATGAACCGTATATAAAATGTTTGAGTAGGACAATTACAAAGGATAGGCATCTACGAGAGACCTTCCTTATTCCTTCACACAAAAATAAGGATTCTTGTACAGTGCATGAGGTAGAGAATATATCGTAATACTCTACATGTTAATGATCAACGCCTATGAATACCCATTCCTCCCAGAGAAATAATGACTAAACGTACCAATATTAACACTAGTAATGACAGAAAGCTCCCTTGAGTGTAGCCATAACACTTAACACTTAAACAAGTAAAGGACACTTTGAGTGTGCTTTATCATCTACCATGTTTATACACTGCACAACATACACCTATATCATTTGAAACACAGTGGTGAAGGGAGGTTTGCTTACAACTTATTAGGTAGTTTAAAACCGTAGCATCCTGGCAGGGTCGCCATTTAATGTTACGCTCAGTTGATCTTCCAGTACATGCCCGAGACTAGGCACAACATTAAAATAAAATTAGAGTTAGAACGGATAACCAATGTGGTTCACAGAGGATAATAGGGCATGAAGAGAATTAAGACAAAGTTACAACCCAATTCCTTACAACGTATAGAAATTAACCTAAATAACACATAACCTATTAACAATAACACATAATCTAGGCTACACTGGTTACATAGAGGAGAGAGGCAAGGGTTACTGAACAATAGTCACGTGAGTAGTGATGATAATGACGGAGGTAGCAGACACACAGATAAGGAGTATCCGGTAGATAAGACTACCACACACAAAGCTGGTATGTGGCAGGAAAGTACACTGAGGGAGACCTGCCCACTGTGTTGTTGTTGTTAATTATGCTTTATGCCTATCGACTTGTTAATGGTCATTAAGGCGATATATTTATAGAGTGATTGCTTGTATGTATGTGGAAAAGTGTACGGGTGTGTCAGGGTGTGTGTGTCAAGGTGTGTGTGTGTGTGTGTGTCAAGGTGTGTGTGTGTGTGTGTGTGTCAAGGTGTGTGTGTGAGTGTGTCAAGGTGTGTGTGTGTGTGTCAAGGTGTGTGTGTGAGTGTGTCAAGGTGTGTGTGTGTGTGTGTGTCAAGGTGTGTGTGTGAGTGTGTCAAGGTGTGTGTGTGTGTGTGTGTGTGTGTCAAGGTGTGTGTGTGTGTGTGTGTGTGTGTGTTAGTGTCTCCTCCTCCTCTGCGTGTTGGAAATCGGCAGGAGATTTGTTGTGTTGATTGATTGATTGATTGATTGATATTAGGCGCCGCAACAGCGAGGTCATATGGCACCAGAAAACGGTGATAGAGAGGTGAGACAGCAAACAGGAAGGAAATAGAAAGAATAGAGGGACAATAGCTAGTGTCTGGGGCCGAAGGGGTGCCAAAACCGTTAAAGTATTGCCCACATCACTAATGCAGGCAATACCTCCCTATGGAGTGTTGTGTTGATGTTTTGGAGAGTGGACGAGCAGACGGTGTTGCTTTGTTCGTCCACACCTCCCAAACTTTGAAGACGTCGGGGTCCCGGTAACGTGAGGTGTACTGGAAGAAGAGGTCAAGGGGACAGTAAGTGACAGTAGCTCTATGGTGACAGTAGGTGGTGGTGGTGGTGTTGGTGAACTGTCTGTCCTTCTCCCCCTCTTCCTCTTCCCTGCCATCTGCCATCCTCCATGTCCATGTTGTCGCCGGTGGGGTCATCTTTGGTGGTGGTGGTTGAGGTGGAGGTGGAGTAGGAACTGGTGTCTGTGTCCTCCTCCATCTCGGGGTCTTGTTGGGCAGTCTCAGGTAGTGGTGGTAGTGGTGATGCCTTTCCAACATTCCCCCGGTTGAGTGGACGAGGCAACATCAATCGGCGACTGGGGTGGGCCGGAGGTGTGGTTATTGGTGTGTCAGCTCTGTGTGACGGTGATGTGAGAATGATAGATAATGTATTTTATAATATGACAATTACAACTTACCTTGCCCGGTTAATTTATGATCTCGTTGGTTGGCTGCAGCGAAGAACAAAAAGTCGGGGATTAATTCCCCGTTTTAGGCCTCAAGCACCACGCACATAATAATAATTTATGTTAAGGGTTCTTCCCGATATATGTGTATTTATATAGGTAACAAATCTACTGTTGCATTCAAACAACCAATTGCAAATTTCTATATTTATTCAACTCCAGTATGCCAACATGAATAATTAAATTTCACACACACACACACACTCACGCAACGCTAACTAGCTACTCGCTCTCGTTACCTCTCGCTCTCGCTCGCGTGACGATAGTCTAGCTTACGTTAACACTGTAGTAATTCTATCAATTGTTACGCAAGTTGGAATATTTTCTAATGTCTCACACTTTAGAGTCTCACAACACACTCGTAATTTTTCTTCAAAGCTCCAGCTTCCCCCTCACCTAATTTAGTTACTGAACCAGCGTCAATGCAACTAGTCAGTATACAACTGTAAAGCCTTGTGAATCGCGTAATATACAACGAATTCGGCGTTTACGTTGATCACTCCCCACTGCACACGTGGAGGATTGATCTAGGTAAGGGAAGCTGACGATACGAGTGTGTTCCTTCCTTCGAGTGTGTCCTGTTCCAACTGACCCCAATTCTTCCTCTTGACTGTAAGCTGAAATTTCAAAATTTCTACTGACTCCTCCTCCTATCTTTGTTCGTTTTTCCTAACTGGCTACGATTTACATTGTACCCACTTATTCCTGAGTTATACATGCAATTGCAATTTACCTATGGCGTGCTAATAATTCCCGATAATTCCCCTCCACTTCACGATCATTTACAATACCATAAGTTACCCAGGTAGCATAATTATTAATACAAATTGTAATTAATGTACGAACACCTATATGACTGAATGTGGCAAATTCAGTTGAAACCCCGGCCTTCCTGACCCTTTTCTAATTTTGGCTACTAATCCGGTACCTGCGGATTAAGACTACCTGCACCCCCAACTTAACCCACGCCTGTCTCCTTTGTCTCATGAATGGAATATTCCAGAACCTTCTCTAGAACATTCTATATTGACACCAGTATGGAATTTTCCAACTCTCTGTAATTCAAATTACGTCACGAGTATTATGTCTGACTCGTGACACTCTGCTCCTCCTCCATCTTGCTGCATCGTTTCTTGGTGGTGGTGGGGGGGGGGGGGGGCGGGGGTTGTAGATCAGGAGAAATGGCTATTGGTGGCAAGCCATTTCTTCTGAATATGTCTTGGAGGAGGTCGGAAAGACGACCCAGCCCTTCTGCAGCTAAGGTAACAGCAGTCTTGGTCAGACGGTGAAGATGTCTGCCTGCTGCTGCCGTTGCTGGGCGTCAGCCGTCTTCCTCCCACGGGCATGGAGTGAGCCTAGGACCTGCCCACCATCAGGTCCGGCTACGTTGGTAGCCTCCACACCCTTCCTCACTTCCTCTACGTCCCCCAGTGATGGTGGTGAGGTGGTAGCAGCAGAGAGAAAGATATAGGTGAAACTGGGAGATCTTTAGATGTTAGAATGAAAGAACATAAACGAGATATGACGAATTGTAACACAAATAATGCTAACTTTGTCCATGCATATGACAACAACCACTGTATTGATTGGAATTCTGGTAAAATGATAATTAAGTGCAACAATTTCAAGAAACGTAGAATATTAGAATCAGTATGTATACAACACTATAAAAACTTTAACTTAAATGAAGGTATGTTCAAACTAGATCCATTAATGAGAGCACTAGTGGTCAAATCCCTCCCAGATGTGGGGTCGGGTCCCTGAAGAATGGCCAGGTCAGGTCGGTTGGGTGAGGTGTGGTCTGTCTGTCATCAGAACACACCTTGTCCCTCCCTCCCCTTCTCAGCTACTTATTTTCCTTTCATGTTTCATTCAACTCTGTACTGCTGAAGAGGGAGGTAGTTGCCTCCGAAACGTCCATATTATATACATTTTTGTCTATAAAAAGTGGGTTTTTCTTAGCAAGAGAAAGACGTCCTTCATGTGGACGAGGTAATCTCGCTCGTAGCAGGTAACAAAGCCATATTCCTTCGAATGGTTAAAACCCTTCACCCTGCCAACAAGACGGTAAGCAGGGGAAGTGGTGGGGTCTGTAGTAGGTGTTGACTGGACCATGGTTGGTTGTAGAATCAACCGACTGTGGATTGTTTTGTTGTTTGTTTGCACGGGAAAATACCTCTGCTTGGGCCTTATGCCTTGTGCTGGCGGGCCCAACAGTCTGGTTTCCACACCAATACCCGACCCTGTTTGGGGGTGGATATATATATATATATATATTTATATATATATATATATATATATATATATATATATATATATATATATATATATATATATATATATATATATATATATATATATATATATATATATATATATATATATATATATATATATATATATATATATATGCAAATAAATCACTTGGTGGCACGTGATCCAGGAATATGCGTAAATCCACAAGGAAGGAAAAATAAACACGGAGTCCCAAGCGCTTTCGTGTATTCACATCTTCAGGGGAAATACAGAGTGTAGAAGAATGGTTGCTGAGAGGCACCTTATATACCGATACAATTAATAACTAACTGGCAACCTGAAGGTGTTGCCACTACGAGTTCAAAGCAATACACACCCATATGGTGCATACAAGGATTAACTACCTGACATGACCTCTAAACCTGAGATTATCATTAAGGAATAGCAGTTGGAATTATCTCATTAACAATCTTGTCTATGATGAAACTATCCAACTTGTACATACCATTGTTTAAGTTCATATTAATATTTTCTGTGTGTTTAATCAAACTTGACTCTATGATGTTTCTATTTACGGATGAGTTACAAGACATGATTGATGAGGCATTATCCCAGTCAATACAATGATTATTGTCTCTCATATGAATAAATAAAGCATTAGATTCTTGTCCGGTCCTAACACTATATTTATGCTGTTAGACCCTGGTTGAAAGGTCTTTTCCAGTTTGTCCTATAAAGAACATATTGCATTCTTTACAAGGTACTGTGTAGATACACCCACATGAGGATTTGGGTGAATTTTTGATCAACATTTTCTTGACTGTGTTATCATTGCAGAAGGCAACATTAACATTCCATGTTTTTAGAAGATGAGGGATTTGGGCAAATTTATCACTGTAGGGTAATATCAGTAAGTTTTTATTGTCACGGGGTAGGGGAGGTTCAACCCTATAAAATGATGTTCTTGCCAATTTTAAGGCTTATCCAAAAATGGTTTGGGGTATTTTAATTTTGTTCCAATGTCAGAGATAAATCCAAATTCCTCATCCATGAATTCAGGACTACATACACGTAGAGCACGTAAGTACATGGAAGAGAAAACAGACAGTTTGACTTTATCGTGGTGTGCAGAGTAAAAATGAATATATGACAAAACATTGGTTGGTTTCCTGTATATGCTAAACTTAAAAGTGTTGCCTACCCTGTGAATCAGGCAATCCAAAAATGGCAATTTTCCATCCTCCTCAATTTCAGTGGTAAAATTAATGGAAGGGGCTAAGTTGTTAAGCAATGGCAGAAAGTTATCTAGATTTTCAGTACACGGCCAGAGGCAAAGTACATCATCTACGTACCTGTACCATACCGCATTACTGGGTAAAATGTTATTAAGCAGTTTCTTCTCAAAAAACTCCATGTACAAATTGCTCAAAACTGGGGAGAGTGGATTGCCCATTGCCATACCAAATTTTTGCTCAAAATATTAATCTTGAAAAACAAATTTGCAGTCTTTAATGCATAGCTTAATCAATTTTAGGATAGCATTATTTGGTGATAGGGAGAGGGATATTATCAAGTATTTCATCAAGATAATCCAAAAGGTCGTCAACAGGAACTTTGGTAAATAGAGATTTAACATCAAAACTCACAAGCTTAAATGCACCAGTTACCTGTAAACTGTTAAGTTTTTCTACTAAGTCAACATTATTATTTATGTTGGAGTCCGAAATTGTGCCAACTAAAGGGCTTAGCAAGGAAGTTAACCACTTTGATAATTTTTAGGTGATGGATCCCACAGAACTAATAATAGGTCTGGCTGGATTATTGGGCTTGTGAGTTTTAATGAGTCCATACATGTAGGGCAGGGAAGGAGAACGAGAGGAGAACTGTTTTATAAGTTGATCATTACCCTTTAACACTGTTTTCATTTTCTTATTGAACTGAGAATTCACCGTTTCAATGGGATTCTTTCTAAGCTTCGAGTACGTTACATCATCACTTAATAAATCTTCCATTATGAGTATGTAATAATCTTTTTTCATGATAACTACTGCATTCGACTTGTCAGCTTTCATATAAGGTGCCTCTCAGCAACCATTCTTCTACACTCTGTATTTCCCCTGAAGATGTGAATACACGAAAGCGCTTGGGACTCCGTGTTTATTTTTCCTTCCTTGTGGATTTACGCATATATATATATATATATATATATATATATATATATATATATATATATATATATATATATATATATATATATATATATATATATATATATATATATATATATATATATATATATATATATATATATATATATATATATTCTCTTTCAAACAAACGAGGTTGAAGGAAATGGCTTGTTCTGCATTAATGAGTTTATTATTTATATTTTCAATATTTCTTACAATTTTTCTTAAGTCTTCACTTAGATGGTGGATGAGTGAGGCAAAAGTTGAGTTGTTGGGGGAGGTCGACGTTTCGTCCAGTACATCGGACATCTTCAGGAGGAAGTGGCGATTCTGAGTGGGTGAGGAGTATTTATCTGTTTTCCGTATGTGGGGTGGGCGGGGCCACCATATCAGAGACCTAGTGATTGGTGGATAGGGGGTAGCTTCTGATTCTGGCGCTACGTCTGAGTTGTTGGTTGGTTGTAGTGGTGGTGGGTAAGATGTTAGATATTTGTGGTGGGTCAGTAGGTGTGGGAGGTGTGGTGAGTATCCTGACGGTGTTGGTGATGTGTCGTTTTCTGGAGGGCAGTATTTGGAGGTCTTGTGTCTGGTTGTTAATAGAGGGTTGTAGGGTTTCTATGTAGATCGCTTCTAGGTAGGAGAGTCTTCTGCTGTCTGTTTCTTTGTCTAGTATGGTGGTATTGTTTACTAGTTTGTCTCGTGTCAGAGCTTGGTTGTCGTGGGTAAGGTAGTGGTCTTTTATAGACCCTGACTGGAGGTGCATGGTGAGACGACGAGACAGTGATGTTTGTGTTTTACCAACATAGTGGTGAGGCTCACAGTCCACACTGTTACAGGTGTGTTGGTAAATCACGTGGTCACTGTTCATCGGTCTCTTGGGGGTAGTAGGTCGGTTGTGTAGGGTGAGGTTCGAGGTTTTTGGAGACTTGTAGTAAATTACTAGTTTGATCTCGCTGTCTGGGTCGGTGGGGTGAACATTCTTCTTTATTATGTCTCTTAGTATGGTCTCGTCAGTCTTGTAGTCGGTAGACATGTAGTTGCGGTAGTAAAGTTTGATATCACTGTTGGGTTTGGTTGGGGGATTCACCTCGTACCATTTTTCTAGCTGGAGTTTGATGGTGTTGGAGACGTCTGTGTTGGAATATCCATTGTTTACCAGGACTTGGGTGAGACGGTCCGGTTCCTGGTGTGTGTCTCTCCAGCTGGTGCAGTGGGAGAGAGCCCTCCTGACGTAGGATGAGATGGTGGATTGGAGGTATCTCTTGGGGCATTCACTGTCACCATTTAGACACCGTCCGTTGTTGGTGGACTTTGTGTACACTGTGGTTCGGAAGTCTGAGTCGTGGTGGGCAACCAAGAGGTCCAGGAAGGGTAGTTTGCCATCCGTTGATTTTTCGTAGGTGAAGTTCAGACCAGACGAGGAGATAAACCGTTGTTGTAGTAGTAGTAGCTCGTCTAGGTCCTTCACTTGAACAAAAATGTCGTCAACAAACCGACAGTATATCGATGGGCGATTACATTTGAGAAGGTCCTCTTCAACAGTACCCATAAAGAAGTTAGCGAAGAGGACCCCCAGGGGGCTACCCATCGCTATACCGTCAATCTGCTGATACATATTGCCACGGGGGCAAATAAATGGAGCTTCCTTGGTGCAGAGTTCAAGTAGAGTCTTGAGGCAGGTCTTGGGGATGTCCAGTCGTGGGAGGTCTGGGTGTTCGTAAACCCGGTGGAGGATGATGTCTATAGTTTTATCCACTGGTACATTAGTGAACAAACTCTCAACATCCAGGGAGGGAGCCTGGGAACCCCCTCAGGCCTATCATCTCCCAGATCCCAACTGCAACATACCAACTGGCCAAATCTCTGAATAACTTACTTTCACCTTACGTGCCCAGCAAGTACAGCCTCAGTTCAGCCACAGATGTTCTACAAATTCTCCGTGACTCTCCTAAAGTAGACAACCATATCATCGCCTCCCTGGATGTTGAGAGTTTGTTCACTAATGTACCAGTGGATAAAACTATAGACATCATCCTCCACCGGGTTTACGAACACCCAGACCTCCCACGACTGGACATCCCCAAGACCTGCCTCAAGACTCTACTTGAACTCTGCACCAAGGAAGCTCCATTTATTTGCCCCGTGGCAATATGTGGCAAGAGAATATACTCCCTGGCTATACCAAAATATATATATATATATATATATATATATATATATATATATATATATATATATATATATATATATATATATATATATATATATATATATATATATATATATATATATATATATATATATATATATATATATATTCGGCATAGCTTTTTCTATCTTCCCCTGTGTCGAACTTAAGACCAAGAGAAAGAGCTTCCTTTTCATATTTGGTTAGGATTCTGCTGGATAAGTTTAACACTAAGTCACTACACTATGCCGAATATGTGTCTAAGAATTATAAGTGGTCAGACAATGATGTAGAAAAAGGGTTCATTCAAGGTGTTTTAGCGTGTTACAAAGCCCTATCTGGTGAGCAACCAAGTGCACTACCGAGGAGATACAACGAGGCCCTAAAGTCCCTAAAAAGAGACCCGGACATAATGATAACCAGTGCAGATAAAGGTGGAGGAGTGATAATACTAAATAAATGTGATTACATAGACAAGATGATGAACCTCCTTAATGATAAATCCACGTACGAGAAGAAATATATAGGAGATGCTGAGAGTGAATCAGAAAAATTTAATAAGGAAGCCAGAAAAATTCTCGGTGTACCGGTAACCCACTAACAAAGATGACTTTATTCACTATCTATCTTCTCACAATGCTAGGATTAAGTCTGGAGTGGTGATAGGATTTTTTCTAAGAGCTTACAGGATATGTAGTAATGACAGCTTGGACGATGAAATTAAGTATATAATAGAGGCATTTAAGAAATTGAAATACCCTGCAGGTTTGCTGACTAAGCTTAAAAACAAAGCAATTAAAATCATCAAACGAAAGAAAGATGAAACTAATAACAGCGAGAAAATGAGAAAAGATTTGTATGTGTACCTAATTCTAATATTGGCTCGATATTAGATAGACATATGAACAAGGTTGGCTTAACAATTGCAACATCATCTGGAAAGAGAATCGGCGAACTAACCCAGGCAAACAAGAACAAGCGTGTCAATAATAACAGCGTGATATATAGTATACCATGTAATGGGTGTGATAAGATGTATATAGGAGAAACAGGAAGAGGTATAAAGAAAATATTATATGAACATAAAGCTGACGTAAGGAAGCACAACACAGCTAATTCATTGGTACTGCATATTGAAGAATGTAATAATTTACCCAGATGGGAGGATTCATCAATCAGTCATACTGGTTTGGATAAGAAAATGAGGAAAGCATTGGAAGCAGCATACATTTGTACAAAAAATGTTCATAATCATAGAGAAGGGTTTATGAAGTGGTGTAGATACTCAGCCAGTATAGCCCTGGAGTATAAAAGAAAGGAGGGGGTGAGGTGAGGTGAGGTCAGGTGAGATTAAGGAGTGGCAGGTTCAATGTAGGCCACCACAGGTATATATATCTCGGGGTACCCTCTTCTCTATGTCATTTCTCTCTGAAGATGGACTCTGTGTAGTCCGAAACGTAAGAGTAATTAAATAACTCTAGGCTCTATCCTGTGTTTACCTCCCACCCACACAACATACTTGTCAATATGAATCATTCACACCTGTCGAATGGTGGTGGGGAACCAGGTGATGCAGGGCGTGAGTTTAACAGAAGGATGAGGACCACGAGATGTTGGAACCGACGTAAATTCCTTCAGGACTGCCTGGAGGAGCTGGTGTTACCAAAAACTGCACCGAAACAACTTAGGAACGATGACAACCCCCTGACCGAGGCCGGTAGGAAATATTTGTCAGAAGAATGTGAAAAACTGACCTTGAACATCTACGAACTATTCGACTTAATTAAAGAAATCAGTGTCCCTATCTCGACATCAGATCCGGAAACTAGCGAAGGACAGTGAGAAACTACACAGAAAGCTCCGATCCCTGTGCGAGAATAGTGCTTGGAGTAGTATGGGTAACTCTGACTTAGTGTTAAACTTATCCAGCAGAATCCTAACCAAATACGAAAAGGAAGCTCTTTCTCTTGGTCTTAATTTCGACACAGGGGAAGATTGAAAAAGCTATGCCGAATATGTGTCTAAGAATTATAAGTGGTCAGACAATGATGTAGAAAAAGGGTTCATTCAAGGTGTTTTAGCGTGTTACAAAGCCCTATCTGATGAGCAACCAAGTGCACTCCCGAGGAGATACAATGAGTCCCTAAAAAGTGACCCGGACATAATGATAACCAGTGCAGATAAAGGTGGAGGAGTGATAATACTAAATAAATGTGATTACATAGACAAGATGATGAACCTCCTTAATGATAAATCCACGTATAAGAAGAAATATATAGGATATGCTGAGAGTGAATCAGAAAAATTTAATAAGGAAGCCAGAAAAATAATGAGAAGATTGGAGAAAGGCAAGCGACTCATCAGATTACTAGAAGAAAATCCACAACCACCGAGGATGAGAGGACTTCCAAAAGTACATAAACCGAATATTCCAATGAGACCAATAACATCTGGCATAGGTAGTGCGCCACATAAGGTGGCCAAACAGCTTGCGATGCCACTGTCCCGTGCTCTAGGATCCATCAGTGGTGCACACTTGAAAAATTCATTGGATTTGATATCACGACTCAATGAAATCGATTTCATAAACAAGAAACTCGCCTGCTTCGACGTAAAATCACTATTCACCAATGTACCAGTCGAGGGAGCCATAGAAGCAGTAAGGAAGGCACTGGACCACATCAGGGAGGAGGACCTACCACTACCCAGGACAGATTTCATCAAGATGGTCTCATTGTGCGTACGATTCGGCATGTTCATATTTAATAATACAGAATATGTGCAACACAGGGGTCTAGCCATGGGAGCCCACTAAGCGCTGTCTTATCTAGTTTATATATGGAGACACTAGAAGCTGATAAATATACTAGAATAATAGGTAGGAACAGTGTATGGTATAGATATGTCGATGATGTCCTTGTAGTAGTACCGAATAATACCAATATAGACAATAAATTGAGGATGTTAAATAATGTACAGAGGGATATCCAGTTTACTGTTGAGGAAGAAAAAGAGAACATGCTACCGTTTCTAGACACTATAATAAGAAAAACGGAACAAGGCGTAAAATTCTCGGTGTACCGGAAACCCAGTAACAAAGATGACTTTATTCACTATCTATCTGCTCACAATGCTAGGATTAAGTCTGGAGTGGTGATAGGATTTTTTCTAAGAGCTTACTGGATATGTGGTAATGACAGCTTGGACGATGAAATTAAGTATATAATAGAGGCATTTAAGAAATTGAAATACCCTGTAGGTTTGCTAATTAAACTAAAAAACAAAGCACTTAAAATCATCAAACGAAAGAAAGATGAAACTAATAACAGCGAGAAATATGAGAAAAGATTTGTATGTGTACCTAATTCTAATATTGGCTCGATATTAGATAGACATATGAACAAGGTTGGCTTAACAATTGCAACATCATCTGGAAAGAGAATCGGCGAACTAACCCAGGCAAACAAGAACAAGCGTGTCAATAATAACAGCGTGATATATAGTATTCCATGTAATGGGTGTGACAAGATGTATATAGGAGAAACAGGAAGAGGTATAAAGAAAAGATTATATGAACATAAAGCTGACGTAAGGAAGCACAACACAGCTAATTCATTGGTACTGCATATTGAAGAATGTAATAATTTACCCAGATGGGAGGATTCATCAATCAGTCATACTGGTTTGGATAAGAAAATGAGGAAAGCATTGGAAGCAGCATACATTTGTACAAAAAATGTTCATAATCATAGAGAAGGGTTTATGAAGTGGTGTAGATACTCAGCCAGTATAGCCCTGGAGTATAAAAGAAAGGAGGGGGTGAGGTGAGGTGAGGTCAGGTGAGATTAAGGAGTGGCAGGTTCAATGTAGGCCACCACAGGTATATATATCTCGGGGTACCCTCTTCTCTATGTCATTTCTCTCTGAAGATGGACTCTGTGTAGTCCGAAACGTAAGAGTTATAAAATAACTCAAAGCTCTATCCTGTGTTTACCTCCCACCCGCACAACATACTTGTCAATATATATATATATATATATATATATATATATATATATATATATATATATATATATATATATATATATATATATATATATATATATATATATATATATATATATATATATATATATATATATATATATATATATATATATATATGGTGTATTTTCGATCAAGGTTTCGAGACCAGTGAGAGAGAGAGAGAGTAGGGTGGGTCAAGCCTGTGGACTGACGTGGTATATACGTCGCACTGTAATTGTTCTTATCCCAGTGTTATATTTCATCAAAATAACTTTTTCTCGGGGACAAGAGCCTTAATCATTCACTTTTGGTAATCCATTATAATGCAAAGAATTAGCAGAAGCTGTGAAATAACCCCTGGCAAAACATCATATTGATTCAACCTTAGCGATGTGTGTACCTTTTTCCACCAGAGAGAAGCTTACTTATTCCTTTGCCATGTAGTCCTAGCAGCTGACTTGGTTTGATATTGAGGGGCCGCCCATTGTCCCTCAGGTGTGCCAGCCATGGCAGGCGACGGTCCCTCACGGCTCGTACTGGTCAGGTTCTGGCTACCAACTGAAGCACTAATGGCGGCCAAGACAGGGGCAGCAGTGCCATCCCCGGTGACGTCAGACATTGTTTCTCTGGCATATCTGGTTGTTGTTGTTGGTTCAGGTTCGGCAGTAGCTTTGTTGGTGTGTCTTTCTTTTATAATTAACTTCGTATGGCGAAAATATGCAATTTTACCTTGTGTCAATGATGGGGTACTTACCGTTCTTATGGTGGTAGTGTTGTCCTACACAATAAACAAACTCTGTTGAAGGTGGTAATGATGGGGTACTTACCGTTCTTATGGTGGTAGTGTTGTCCTACACAATAAACACACTCTGTTGAAGGTGTCAATGATGGGGTACTTACTGTCCTTATGGTGGTAGTGTTGTCCTACACAATAAACAAACTCTTGCTGGATGTTTGATAGTTGTAGCTTTTCTTCCAATATGCGGTTTACTTTCTTGGCTGATTGTATCCAGGTCTCGTTAGGTTCCTCCTCAATTCCCACAAATTGTAGATTATTCCGTTTGTTGTAATCATCCAGGTAGTCACAGCAATCTTTAATAAGTGCAGCAATAGAATTGGAATCAACCTGCAGGTCTTCAGATAGTGTCTTGATCAGTTGTTTGTTGCCCTCGTCCTCTAGCTTCAGCTCTTTCACTTGTTGTTTCATGGTGTCAATTTCACCTTGAGAAAATTTCAGGCTAGTTCTCAAGTCATGTACTGTACAGTCGGCGGCAAAAGTCCTGTCGCCTCACTTGCTTCACTGAGGCACGCGATGTTCATAGACTCGAGATTATTAGGTGTAGAAAACGTGCGTATTTCTCGAGTCCATGAACATTGCATGTCTCGGTGAAGCAGGTGGAGCGACAGGACTTCTGCCGCCGACTGTACAGTCGCGCACCACAATCTCTAGCCCACCTGAGTCGAAGCCCGAATTTTGAACTATGCGGTTTCTGGACGACAGTAGACTCAAAGCTTCCTTTGGTTCGAAATGTGTGTGGCCTCATGATGGTTTAGGTGGGCTGTCGTCCAGAAACCGCCTGCTTCTAACCTCGGGCTTCTACTCAGGTGGGCTGGGGATTGTGGTGTGCGACTGTACTGTAGATTGGAACTACTTAAACTGTTTATTAATTTCTCTCACGAATACCTCCATGACACCGAAGTAAGCTTGAACTTGCGAAACCAATATACTTTTCAGAACAGAAGTATCCATTGTCAGCTGGTTACGTTCTGGCAGCCGGAAGGTAGGCTGTATGAGGTGGGATGGAGAGCAGTAAAAAAACACGTCCACTCGCTAAGGTGTCTGAGGAGAGAGAGAGAGGATAGTAAACATGGAGGAAGAAAATAATAATAATAATAATAATAATATTAATATAAACCTTGATTCTGTACTGTAAAATAATAATAATAGCAATAATAATAATAATGAAGTACTTAATTAATCCTTATATATGAAGAGGTCAATTTCTCTCTCTCTCACACACACACACACTCTCTCTCTCTCTCTCTCTCTCTCTCTCTCTCTCTCTCTCTCTCTCTCTCTCTCTCTCTCTGTATATGTGTGTGTGTGTATGTGTTCTTACCTATTTGTATCCTTACAGGATTGAGTCAAGCTTATAATGTACTGTATTTTAAAACCCAATTATCATATTTTTCGTTAAAGTTATGTACGTTTTTGACACACACCACTTCTTCTGGAAATATGTTCCTTTGATCTATTACTCTATTTGGAAAACTATTTTTCTGTACATCTTTATCTCCTCTTCTTTTAATTAAGTTCTTACTGTGTCCTCTCATTGTAGGTATTCCTTGTTGACACAAGTTTTCTATATCTATCTTTTCCTTTTCTGTGACACATTTGTAATCCATAATTATATCTCTTCTCTTTCCTTTTCTTCCAGTTTAGGTAATTTTAATTTTCTGTTATTTCTTCATAACATAGTTCTCTTAGACTTGGTAACCATCTTGTTGCTGCTCATTATACTTTTTCTAATTTGGTGATATGTTTCTTTAAATGTGGGTTCCGTACTTCTGCAGCATATTCCAAGCTTCTAATGCCAATTTGTTTTTTCTCACTACTTCCAAAATTAATAACATGACACTTATCTGCATTAAACTCCATCTGCTATTTATTACTCCAGTTAACCATTTTGTCCAAGTCTTCTTGAAACTGTTTACAGCAGTCTTCATTCTTAATTGTTCTTTGTACCTTGGCATCATCAGCAAATATATTCATATAAATGTCATCTGTAACATTTACTGCTATATCATTTATATAATTTAAGAACATTATTGGTGCCAATACTGAGCCTTGAGGAACTAGATGATACTATGACCTTTAGCCATGGAGAATAGTTCCCTCTTAGTACTGTTCTCATTTTTCTTCCTACTAAAAAAACATCCATCCATTATAGTAGTTTTCCTTTCACTCCTCCTTTATGTTGTAATTTCCATATAAGTCTTGGGTGCGGAACTCTGTTAGGAGCGTTTTCAAAGTCAAGGTAAATACTATCCACCCACCCTTCTCTCTTCCTTGTTTTTTTTATCTGATATTCTCGTATAGGAACTCAGTACGTTTGTTACTTACTAATTCCAAACCAAAATTGTCTCTCTATTATCACCTCATTTTACTCCAAGTGATCAACCCAATTTTTTCTCAAAAGAAGACTCTCTCTCTCTCTCTCTCTCTCTCTCTCTCTCTCTCTCTCTCTCTCTCTCTCTCTCTCTCTCTCTCTCTCTCTCTCTCTTCAATGACAAGCCATAATAATTATGTATCCAGGGCTTGTGAAGTTATATATCTTTTGGCAAACCAGTGAACCAATTACAACATTTATCCTGTAACAGTTACAAACCATAATAAGTATCCTTGTCTTGTTAAGTTTTTTAATCTTCTGACTTAACAGTTAACCATTTACAAGATTTATAGTGTCAGAGTCACAAGCCATAACAAACATTTTTAGGTCTTGTTGATGTATTGAAACCTCTGTATATCAGTGAGCCAGTTACAACACTTAACCTGTAACCTGTACCCAGGTATAGTTGAAGTCTTAATACATCTGACATACCAGTAAACAAATTACAACGTTTATTCTGTAATAGTTACAGGCCATAATAAGTATCCAGGTTTTGTTGTAGTTTTTAATAATCTGTGACACCAGTGAACCAATTACAACAAACCTTATCCTATCTCATACTTGTTGGCACTCGTCTAATTATTCATCAGGCTATTCAAGCAGTCCTGCATGGATACTCATTATGGCTCCAATCTGTGTGTGTGTGTGTGTGTACTCACCTAGTTGTGTTCTCCAAGATATGAGCTAGGCTCAGACTGTCCTGTATCCGTGTCTATACTAATCAAGCTTCCCTTTAAATTACTGAATGCTCACTGATTATACTATTTCCCTATCCAATCTATTCCACTCATCCACACACCTATACAGAAAACTGTATTTCTTTACATCTCTCCAGCATCTACTCTTTTTCAGCTTCTTTCCTCTACGCTCTCCCTTGTCCGTAACCAAAAAGTTTTCTCTATCTGTCCACTCTATTCCTTTCATATACTCATATAACATTATTAAGTCTCCTCTCCTCCTCCTTTCCTTCAGTGTGGACAACCCCAATCGTTCAAGTCTCTCCTCGTATGGCAAGTCTGTCAAGCTCTGTGTCATTTTTGTTGCTGCTCTCTGTATCCTCTCTAACTTCTTAATGTGCTTCTTTTTATGTGGGACCCACACTACTGCTGCATATTCCAACTGAGGTCGAATGACTGACTCTATCAACTTCTTTACCATCACCTCGTCCATACAATGGAAAGGAATTCTCATATTTACCATCATTCTGTATGCCGTGCATGTTATCCTGTTAATGTGTTTCTCTGGTGAGAGTGAGTTGTGAATAGTCTCCACCAAATCCTTTTCCTCGGGTGCCTTTTGTATTGCCTACCCACCCATGCTGTAATTTCCTGATGGCCTCCTATTACTTTTCTCATTTCTAATACCTTGCATTTCTTAGCATTAAATTTCATTTCCCAATCCTGGCTCCACTTGTGAATCTTGTTCAAATCCTCCTGTAATTCCTCACAACTCCTTGCATCCTCTATCCTTTTCATTATCTTAGCGTCATCTGCAAACAGACTTGTATAGCTTTCGACACCCTACACCATATCATAAAAACATAATCGGTCCCAACACCAAACCCATCCAGTCTATTTATTCTATCCAGTAGATTTTCCCTCTCCATCTTTATGTCCCCCAGCATAACCTTCCCTCTGTCTTCTCTATTCCTATCAAACTCACTCTGTCTTGTAAATACCTCTTGGAATTTCTTCTTCATAACTTCACAAATATTTTAATCGTCTTCACATACTTCATCTCCATGTTTATCTTTTTGATTCCGACCTTCTGTTTTATTTTTCCATTTATAAACCTATGAAACAATTTAGGTTTTTTTATACATTTATCCACGATATTGTAACAACAAGTGGTTGTGTTACTACCAGGGTGAACAGACTCGATTATACACGGTAATAATTTATTGGTAAGTACATAGGTTGTGTAGTAGCAAGCACCTTGTAGCTGTGAGTTCCCGCCTGCCGTGGTCGTGTAGTGTGAGAGAGTAGGTGCTTCAGGCGACACGTGGAGAGCTTGGTGTAGGCAGGTAGCGACAGGAGGCACAGCAGGTCAGGAGAGGGAGGTGTTTCCAGGTGTAGAGCTAGTGGCCGAGTGAATGAACAACGACGTTGCGGCCGCTCAGGCCAGCCAGGGTTGGCTCAGGTAGAACAGGCGAGGCAGAAGATGCGCCCCGAGGACAGGTGAGATGGAAGCTACATAAAGGTGCTTGATGTCGCTACAGTACCCCCCTCCCCCACAATGTTTTAGGAAAGAAGGGCGGTATGAAATACATATCAATACAATTAACAAAGATGGTTACATAAACATACATACAATAATAATGATAAATAAATAAAGGAATATATTCAGTGTAGTATAGAAGTGTACGGGTATGGTGTGGAGTGTGCAGGGGGGAAAGGCAAGTGTGTGTGTTTATAATAGGGGATGCGTGTATCTGGATGCATATGGAGTGGGAGTGGGTCTGTATGGTAGAGGTGTGCGAGGTATTAGGCGGGTCGCTTGACCGGTTTCCCCAAACAGAACATGCATCCCTCAGGGACCAGGGCCAGCTCGTGTTGCTCTAACTGCTCCCGCAGGGAGGGCAGTGTGAGAGGACGTTACTGCAGTTGAGTGTGTAGTACTGGAGTAACGGGTCATGGAGGCGTGGCCGGCTTGAGCTGTGTGTCAAGCGGAGGGTCCTGAGGGAATACTAAAGGAATTACTGGAGTCGGGGGAGCATTAGGAATAGCATTGGGTGGTATAGGAATGGGATCAGGCAGGGGGTGGGTGGGAGAAGGTGAGCGGGTGGGTGAGGGAGGTTGGATAGGAACCTGTGCGGATTGGGTCGGAGATGGAGAGCGGGGTAGGAGTGGGAGTACAGAGGATGGGGTAGGGTGTGATGGGGTTGGTGGTTAAATATGAGTAGGTGAAGGTGACCGTGAAGGTGAGGACGGGTGGGGTTGAATGGGGTTGGGTAGGAGAAGGTGGGCAAGGCTGGGGTGGAAAGGAGGGTGAGGGTGCAGGTTGAGGGTGGGATGGCAGTGAGGTAGGCAAATGTGTGTTTTTGAAGGATGAGGTTGATGGCAAGGGTAGGAGCAGCGTTGGGTGTGTGTGTAGGTGTGGATGTGGTGGGTGGGAAGGAGATGGTTGTGGTGGTGGCGTGGGTAGGAGTGGTGAAGGATGTGTGTGTGGTTGTGGCATCGCAGCGTGGTGAGGTTGTATGGTGGGTACGAGTGGTGGGCGGTGATGAGATGATGTATTGGGAGGGTAGGGTAGAGGGGTGAAGGTGTTGGATGAGGGGTGCACGGATGCTGCGTATGTGGGTGAGTGTGTGTTTGGTGGTGTGGTAATGGTGTGTTTGGTGGTGTGTGGAGGTTTGACCCGCTCCCAGGACATGACGTATGGTTTTTCCGCTACCTGGAGAGTAACGGTCACGTCCGTCCTGGAGATAACGGGATGTGGTCCAGTGTAGGGCTCCTGTACCGGTGTCCGTTGTGCATCCGTGCAGAGGAAGAGTTGAGGGTGGAGTGTAGACCAATGGGTGTGTAGGTAGTCCTGGCATCGTTGTGACGAGTAGGTGTAGGGCTGGTGTTAATGATGGCCACCTTCAGTGCCGGGAGGAATGAAAGGTTGGATGTGTCGAGGTCCGGTGAAGTAATTTGACCTGGTAAGCGGTGGTTCTTGCTGAATACTAGCTTCGCTGGGGAGTGGTGTAAGTCCTCCTTGACAGTGGCACGGATCCATTGGTCCGGCTGCAGCCCCCTGAAGGCGTCAGTAGTCTTCTGTGCAGCCATTTCACCATCCCGTTACTGCCAGGCCGAAGTGTGCATGGTGTGCCGCCGACCATGATTCCAAGACGTGTCCTGTCAGGGGTGAACCATCACGTCCTGCTGCCCCCACCTCTGAGCCTTCACCTCCTGAAGATACGTCTCGATGGAAGTGTCCACGATGCCTTCAGCCAGGGGTTAACGTGTGGCATGGATGTACTCGACGTCAGGTCCAGGCTCGTGTCTCTACTATTGCTCCCCCTCCACCACCACCACCACCACCTCCCCAGTCTGCTCCTCCTACCAGCCCTGCCTCACCTCCAGACCTGGCCCTCCGCAAGTCTGTTGCTACCCTCATGGCACGATGTACGGCCCTCGAAAACCGCTTTTCTGCCCTTGAAGCCAGGAATGATGGGCTAGTTGCCGCTCAGGCTGCCAATGACTCCAAACTCTCCACCTTGGTCGAGGCTCAGCAGGCCATCATCTCAACTGTCACTGCCCTTACCGAAAAGATGGATACTGTTGCATCTCGCCTTGAAAAGCTTTTCGAGTCAGTCCCTTCTCCTGGTCCATCTTCTTCTCCAGGTCGCTCATCTGCCCCACTCACCGGACTTCTACCTTCAATACAGAGTTCGCTAGTGATTGTCGGCTGGATGTCATCTCCTGGAATGTATGTGGTATCTCCAGTTATGATAAGCTCACTCAACTCAAGGCCTATGTTTTTCGTCATCATCCCAGTGTTATTTTTCTCCAGGAAGCATTTCCAGGACGGCCGCTCGCTGCTGGGCAAGCGCCTCCCCTCTCAGGTTATGTGCCATATGTTCATCTGGTAAGGAATGGTCTCCTGACTTACATACATAGCTCCTTGCCACATCGACTTCTCCGTACCTCCACTGATCCTGACATGACCTTTCAGCTATTTGAGGTTCTACCTGGGAATGGAGTACTCCAACTATGTAATGTCTATTCTACCCCAGCTAGACTCACTCTTGAGGCTCTTCCTTCTCCAACAGAGCGTGGTATGGTGTATATGGGAGATTTTAATGCTCGGCATTCTGATTTGGGTGATGGTTCTGGCTCTATTAATCGTGATGGTGTTCGTCTCCTTTCATACATCCGCAAGCATCATCTGACACACTGGGACACTGGCGGTGCCACTCATTGCCGGGGAGGTACTCTGGATTACATCCTCTCGTCTGGCCTGATAGCATCTCAGGTCCAGTGCTTCTCCATGCCAGACTTATTCTCTGATCACATCGCTCTTCGGTTTCATTATTCTCTAACTGCTGGGTCAGGTGCTTCAGCCACTCGTTTGCGTATTGCTGTGCCCCCTAAATATTGCCCGACGTGAATCTTATTTATGGCCCATGTATTCCCTACATTTGACATATCATCAGCTGAACAGTTGTACTCTGATCTTGTATCTGCTACTCATGACTTTTATAGGCTATACGTCTCCCGGCCACACCTCCAGCATCGCCATACTGCCCACTCCTGGACGCTGGATGCACATATACAGGAGGCAATGGAGGAGGCTGAACGTGACCTACTCCATCGTTACCAGATGTCTAGAGACGCTTTAGTTGCCCTGCAGGATTGTGCTCACACTGAGTCTTGGCAGCAGTTCACGGACAGCATCAACCAGTAAACAAGTGTGGCTTCTATGTGGCACCTCATCCGTCGGGTTGTTAAAAAGACACCGGCCACTGCTCGTCATCACACTCCTGCCGACTATGCCCAACAACTTGTCGATGCCTGGTCAGAACAATCTACCCCAGCCAGTCTACCCATCCACATACAAGATGCACTCACTTCCCGTGCTGCTGTCCATCGGCTACGTCTAATGTCTGCTCTGTTACAAGATGATGACGATGATGCAGAGGAGATAACTGAGGAGGAGTTGCGCCGTGCTCTCTCTCGAGGTAGAGCTTCTTCCCCTGGTGATGATGGTATTACTTATGCTGTGCTGCGCCTACTTCAACAAGTTCCTGGGAACCCTCTACTTCGACTGTACAATCTTTGTCTTCGTGACGGTTGTGTACCACGAGCCTGGACCAGCAGCACAATAATACCCATCCCTAAGCCCGGCACTGTGAAGTTCAGGCCTATTTCCCTCACTTCCTGTTTCTGTAAGGTTATGGAGAGAATCTTACTCAATCGTCTCATGTACAGACTGCAGGATCGCCTTTCTCCATGGATATTTGGTTTCCTTCCCCAGCGGAGCACACATCACTGCCTAGTCGACCTGTACTCTCGCCTTAACAGGGACAGTGTGGTGGCATTCATTGACCTTCGAAGTGCCTTCGATGTTGCTAATAGAGACGTCATTTTGGATCAACTGGTTGACTTTGGGATAAAGGGTAATCTACTACGGTGGATTCGGGACTACCTGAGTAACAGGACCTCCCGTGTGTTTTTCAGTGGTGCACTCAGTACTTTGCGCAGTTTTCATCTTGGTACGCCTCAAGGGGGTGTTCTCAGCCCATTGTTATTTAATATTCTGATGCATCGGTTGCTCACTTCTCTCCCTGATATTCCTGGAGCTACAATTACGTACTATGCTGATGATATCTGTGTTCATTCTACCTCACCAAGGGATCTCCAGCGGTTTCTTGACTCCTTCTCTGTGGCCTCCTCTCACTGTGGCATTATTGTCTCCCCAGATAAGAGCAGAATATTCACCTGCCGCCTTCCTCAAGCTCAGCCAGTGTTCACCATTGGAGGGACTGTCATTCCCATGTGTTCCCAGTACTGCTACCTGGGTGCGCCAGTCAATATTTGGCCGATTGTCCCTGCCAGACCTCAAGACCATCCCATTGTCCAGGACTTATTGGGTCGTCTCCAGCGCCGACTTACACCACTTCAATGGCTATCTAACAACTCCACGGGCATCTCTATCCCAGTAGCCAGGACCATCTATATTGCTTTTATCCGTTCAGTTGTTGATTACCTCTCTCCTGCTTTGATTCAACTTCCTAGGGCTATTCTGGAAACTTTAAAATAATTTCAGAATAGAGCAATGAGAATAATTCTCGGCTGTCCAATGTCGACCAGGATTGTGAACATGTAGCGTGAGTTGCGTCTTCCCCTATTAATAGAGAGAATTCATTGTAATGTTACTTGCTTCACTGTCAAGTGCCTCCATTTCCCACATCTTTCACCCCATTACTCTCAGTTAGTCAGGACTTCTCTTAGACCAAACTCCCCTGTCCCTCCCATACTGCCTGCTGGACGTACTCTTATAAGGTCTGTTTCCTCTATGCTCCATGGTCTTAATATAGATATAATGGTTGCAGACATCCCCCCAGGGCCCCCTCCATGGATGCTACCAACACCTGATGTGAGCTTCACACCTACTTCCAAGTCGGAGCTGCCTTCTCTACAGTGGCAGTTGGCTCTGGAACACATAGAAACAGTGACGTCCTCCATCACAGATCCATACTGCCTCTACACTGATGGCTCATTGCAGGTGGATGGTGCAGCAGGTTGTGCTGTTTTCTCGCCTGACCTGGAGTCACCTCCAGGGGGCTGGGTTGGCCGTCGTCTCTGTAACCACTCTAGCTCAACATTGTGTCATCGTAACTTGACTGTCAAATTTTTATGGGTGACATCCCATGTAGGTTTACATCACAATGGTACAGATGACAGACTCGCAAAGGAAGCCTGCCATCTGCCTCCTCGTGGTGTTGGACATCCTCTCTCCCTGACATGTTACCTCTCTAAAGTCCGCTCCGCCGCTCTACTCCCTGTACGGCGATGCAGGGATGCAGAGAGGCCCTTCAGCATCTCCATCACCCATTATGAGTCTGTCTGCCATCACAAATATTCCTACCGTCGTCGAGGCCTCATGGCTCGGAGGCACAATGTAGTCTCTGCTCGTTTGAGGCTTGGCTACCGGCCACCGTGGCAGGTTGCTAGGATGCAGGGTGAGCCTCCCTTCACTGAGTGTCGCTTGTGTCGAGCGCCTCGTGCTAACACTATAGAGCACTATTGCCTAGCCTGCCCCACTGTCCGACACTTGTTGCCCCAGGGCCTGCCACTTGATGTGGTTTGTCGACACTTGCTGAACCATCAGGTTCTGGAGGAACTTCTGGTGCGCCACCCTCGTTTTGGTGGATTTAAGTAGGTCATGATGTAAATATTTGTCTGTATGCTTGTGCTTCATTCTGTTATGTTTTCGTGATGTGTGTGTGTGTGCTCATGTGTGTGTGCTTGTGTGTGTGTGTCGTCATTGGGTTCTCGTGAGTCCCGCCTACCCTTGTGTACTGTTGTCTACCTATTGACTGATGCTATGGCGCAATTAATTGAAAAAAAAAAAAAGACACTGATTACCTGTGTGTTCACTGGGTGGTATGGAAGTGCTTCGTTTTAAATATATTGATTTTTGCAGCTAAAATACTATTGTATAGTATAACCACAGAAAGAGTTGTATATAAGGTTTACATGACACAGTGAGTCAGACCCCTTTTCAATTTTTCGAAGCATTTCTGTTGGTGCGGGTCTGACCTTGTGATAGTTTCAGTGGGCTGTTGTCCAGAAAGGATCCGAGCCATATCGCCGCCCCAAACTCAGGTGAGCTAGAGCACAGTCTAGTTAGTACTAGGACTAACTAGACCGTGGGCTAGAGATTGTGGTGCGCGAGTGTACCACCGCTTGATTTGATTAGGTTAGGTTAGGTTAGATTAATTTACGGTAAAATGAGCTGGGAAAGAGAATGAAACTATTTCAAAGATTATCCCATAGTTGGTTTTATCGTAATAACCCAAGCGTTAGCCACAATGCTTGAGTAAGTGAACCAAAATTCTCCACCTCAGTTGTCTTTGTGCCTAACTACCAGAAATATTTTTCGTTCCGAGACTTGGTGTCTTTACATTACTTCTCTGAACTATAGATTCATCATTGTTCATTCTTTTGTTCAAGAGGATACACAAGGCATAGTGTATATCTTGAACTGGTGGATGGTGGCAGCCTATTTTCTTTTGTGTAAGTAATTCATTTAAAATCTCGTGCCTCTCGCTGATTACAACCAATGAGGGGATATATAGAAATGCATGCCTTACATGTCCACGCCTCATTTGTATGAAAGTGAAAGTACAGGTAATTCTAAATCTTGCATGGAAAACGAAACCTGTAAAACAGGAGTAGGATCTGACGGTCAGCCCCCTAAGAGGTATGAGCAAATATCCTCAAAAAAATCAGATTTTCATACATTCCACCTTTTTATAATGACCGTGGAACCCAAGAAATCAAATCTATCTCTCCAATAGATACCCCAGGAACCATGTCTCTTCCGCACAGGAAATTCTTTTATTATAAAGATACAAGTCAGGCTCTTATTGATCAATTTGTTGCAGTTCACGAGAAGGGTTTTATAGTTCTCTATACGAGTACATCAAATTAATGACATTGTTAATTAGTATATTGAAAGAGGAGCCAATTGCGATTAAGAGTCGGGAATTGACCATCGGATCATGCAGGCAGCAGAAAATTACCTGTTAAAAAATTGATACATGCGATATTCACATCACACCAAACATATGCCCATTGACTGAGTATGGCCATCCTATTGACACACTGCTGGCTACATCCCAGTCCCATACAATCCCCTATAGGTGGCTACATCTTCGCGGAATTATCAACCTCGGCCAATGCCTACACCCGGACTGTTCTAGAGTCGTGACAATCGTCATATTCAGATCCCCGGCAACACCGCAGGGTCGGCAAATACCGATCCCCGGACAGGTGGGGTTAATCCACCAAAACGAGGGTGGCGCACCACAAGTTTTTCCAAAACCTGGTGGTTCAGCAGGTGTCGACAAAACTCATGAAGCGACAGGCCTCGGGGCAGCAAGTGTCGGACAGTGGGGCAGGCCAGACTCTAGTGTCAGAGCCAGGCGCTAGGCACAAGTGACACTAAGTGAAGCGAGGCTCGCCTTCCATTCCTGCAACCTGCCAAAGTGGCCGGTAGCCAACCTCGAACGAGCAGAGACTACATTGTGCCTCTGAATCATGAGGCCACGGCAATGGTAGGAATACTTGTGACGGCAGACAGACTCATAGTACGGTAATGGAGACACTGAATCTTTTTTTTTTTCTTTTCTTTTTTAATGTGGGGCTGTATATTACTCTTGTTCTGTACGTTTTATCATCGATGTAACTTACAGTCCAAAATTTCGCCTCCCTCGTGGCTGTCAGGAAGATGATATAGTAATGACAATCTGGTGTATAGAGTTGGTAACGAGACATTTGTTATAATTGTATGAGTTGCTAACGTAATGCTTAATTAAGAACTGTACACGCAATCTCAGACGAACCTCACTGTCGTCATTGTACAGTCAGCGGCAGAAGTGGTGTCGCCTCACCTGCTTCACCGAGACACGCAGTGTTCACGGAGTCGAGAAATACACATGTTTTCTACACTTAACAATCTCGAGTCTATGAACATTGCGTGCCTCGGTGAAGCAAGTGAGGCGACGGGACTTTTGCCGCCGTCTGTACAGGGATCTCTTTCTCCCCTGTAGTGAGTATGGCTCTTATGTGTGTGTGGCTTGGCTTAACATTGGCTCAAACTTCAAAACGCTCCAGGACAAACGGAGTCAATGGTATTTCAACTCTCCCTATCCTCCTGATTCTCTTCAACCTCTTTCTTTTCGACACAATATTGTATCAATTTCTCTTCTAATATTAGTACACTGCAAATTGCTTCTCTGAACTCTTTCATTTAATATATCCTCACCTCTCATTTTTATCCAATTAAATATTATAGGAGTTAACCTGTACCATACTTTCAATCTTTCAAGTTTTTTTTTTTTTTTTTTTTTTTTTCTATACCTCACCCTCGGGGCTGTAGGCTATCAGTAGCCCGTAACTCTTGCGAGGCCCCGAGATTATTGGGTGTCGCACCAGATGAGACAGTGGAGCTTCGTGATGATGTTACTGTTGCTTCTTTTCTGCCCCACTAGATAACGACACCTTATTTATACACGTCACTATCAGTACTGAACAGAACACATTACAATCATTATCTCTGGAACCTTTTAAGGAGGGAAGACAGTGTTGGTTAATCTGGAGCGACTGATTCCTCCAAACTATTCCCAGCAACAAAGCACACTTATTTTTGCTAATCTGGTTTTGTTTCCTGGCATACGTTGGAGGAATCAAGACACTCTAATGTACCAAAAGTGTATTACACCCTTAATTTCACCAATCTTTCCATATTAACATTAACAACTTATGCTCCCTCTTATGCAATATATCTTGGCATCACATAGAAATTTGACATGAATTTGGACTTTTCTCGCAGTTTCATTCCACAGGTAAGGACATTGGTCATGCTTTTTTATTTTGTCCTCACATTCCACAGTATAGTTTTATATACAACAGAAAGTTGTTCAATTACATTGGCAAACTAGAACAATTAAAATGGAATAATTTCAGCGTAAAGCCATAATGGTTATTGGAATAGGAGTAGATAATTACAGTACAGTATGATGTTACTATAGTGGTTAGTTAAATCTTTCTCTAAAGTATCATAGGTTTCCAATTTGATGTAAGCGTACTCCAAAAGAACTTTTTTCAAAGTTTGGGAAAGTTTTCTTAGTGTTTGGAATGTGCCAACAAATGATTCATTAATGAAAACAGTCTTTTTTTTTTTTTTTTTTTGCAATTATTGGAGGCATCCATCACCTTCATTTATAAAAAGCTCTTAAGTTTTTATTGTAGAATATATAAGTTTATAAAACTGTTTACTTACCTTAAGATGAGTGACTGATGTGAAGTTACAAATCGTACACAGTTCTAAATCACATTTGCTATAGTACCAATACCCATAATCGTCTTCTGTCACAGCGATGGCCACACAATTACTGTCTTCATCCCTTCTATATAAAAAGTTGGAGTAGGTTATGTTTTCCCCGGATTTGTAGTGGTAGTGAGAGTGAGTTTCATATTTTTTCAGCATGCCTAGAGCTATGGAGTATCCATGGGCATCACTACAGTAAGGTATATAGGGGTTCAGAAAACTTAATATTTGTTCGTTCTCTCGGGCGGAGATGGGAACTGGTAGGCTTCCCCCGACATTGTTACACATGGCAACTGCTTGTGAAAAACTCCATGCCTCTGGAAACATTATTAAGAAACTCGATTCTTTCTGACAAATATCAGCTAAATTCAGATCTTCGATGTTAACTGAGCCTTCGATTTTCCAGTTATTTTTGAAATCAGGGAAGCTTACTAGTGGCTGGGGGTCGAGGTGAGTTTCCTTGCAACTGACAAAGTCCAGTGCCTCTGAGTTGGTTAATGTTCGATTATAGAGACGTAGGTCAGCCACTACAGCATTGAGACTCTGAGAGAAAGTGTAACCTCCACCCATCCTGTCTTGGTCCTGTCCTATCACTAACAATCCACCACCTCGAACCATCTCTGGGCCTTCACTGGTGCCGCTGAATACTTTATCATTCCAGTATATTGTGTGCTGCTTCGTCTCAAAGCTGTGTAGGTAACAAAATCTCCACCAGCCAAGTAGGGTGTAAGATCCTTTTCCTGTTGTTAATGAGTACTTTTCAGCCTCAACGACTACAGACTGCATATCAAAACCTGGGAGAAAAATAAACACTGATTGTTAAATTGTGGAATATAATCAATGTGAGACTGTGTTTATAAAATAATGTATCACATTTAGTGCATTCAGAAAATGTAAACTCTCCATAGCATGAGTATCAAAACTCCAATTATTGATATAATTCACCACGTTCATAGGGGAAAAAAACCCCACCGTTTTATATGTTTGGAACGTTGACATAAATAATATCTGACATAGTCAACGTTTATAATAGTGGTTCATTTGTAGGAAAATATAAATGATTGTTGAGTTCTAACTATATGTTCCTTACCAAAACCCATTTTAATATTATATGATTGAACTGAGACCGCCCTAGACTTGGAACACAATGGTGAACGATTAAGAAATTGATATAGAAATATAAAGGTAAGAACAATAAAAGAGGAAACAGATGAAACGAAAGGACATTTATAGAAATAAAAGGCAGTGGTTGGGGAACCGAATCAGCGCAAACATTGTGAAAGTATTGGCAAAACATCACAGGCAATACCTCCCTACAGAGACCTAAATATTATTAACCTAAACATTATTATATATATATATATATTTTTTTTTTTTTTTTTTCTTGGACAAATATGACGGATGTTACGTTATAGGGCAACCTGGCAGAAAATGTCCTGTCAGCAAGGAAGTTACTGATAAATATAGGCAAATTACCCTATAAGCCACAGGCGTAAAGTTTCTGTAGTAGTCCGTTACGCCATGTCATGTCGTATGCTTTTTTAATATCAAAAAATATACCTATAATGAAATGTTTCCGAGCAAATGTCTCGGCAATGCAATGCTCCAAATGTATTAAATGATCTAGAGTGGACTTATGTTGACGGAATCCACTCTGTTGAACATTTAACACATTCTTCGACTCTAAAACAAAAACCAGTCTTTTATTTACCATACGTTCCATGACCTTACATAGACAGTCAGTCAACGCAATAAGACGAAACGAACTGGGATTCTTAAGGCGACACATATGAGGGATGTCAGCTGGTCTCAAGTGACGAGTGCCCAGTACCAGGTGCCTCATAACACAATACATTCATTTTAGTTCTCCAAATGTACAGTCGATGGCAAAAGTGGTGTCGCCTCACTCAGTGCCTCTCGAAGGATAACATAAAGGATAATCATCAAACCAACACATTTACCAACATACGCACTTACAAACAATATCTAGGGCACAAATAAATAAACTGTTCTGCTTTTTCATTTTACGCGATTGTGAAGCTTATATATATATATATATATATATATATATATATATATATATATATATATATATATATATATATATATATATATATATATATATATATATATATATATATATATATATATATATATATATATATATATATATATATATATATAGTGTACAGTCACGAGCACTAATAAGTATACAGGTGTGCTTCGAATACCTAGAGACAGTAAATAAATACACAATAACATCACCATTGTACAGTCACCAGCACTAATAAGTATACAGGTGTGCTTCGACTACCTAGAGACAGTAAATAAATACACAATAACATCTCCATTGGAATTACTTCGTTGGTGAATTGCATGGTGGACTGTTCGAAGCTTCAACCAATCCTGTGTACTTATTAGTGATCGTGACTGTTCTTTATGACTAGGTAGATATGACCACTCGACTTTTGCCGCCGATTGTACATTGGGCTCACACTCGGTCATCAGCCTTGTTATGAAATTATATCATTTAATTATAGTTGATGAGAGAGAGAGAGAGAGAGAGAGAGAGAGAGAGAGAGAGAGAGAGAGAGAGAGAGAGAGAGAGAGAGAGAGAGAGAGAGAGAGAGAGAGAGTTACAAGGAGTTACAAGGAAAAGAAGTACCCTAGGGGACCTTACGATCCATGCAAAGAGGGTACCTGTGGGTTTAGTTGCGTAAGTAGGCGACCGTCCTCGAATGTGTCAGTGAAACCATCAAGGAACACTCGCACAACGGCTTAAACACCTAGACGGTGATTTAAGACTTTGTCTAATCTGGACTTGAACTTATCAGCAGAGTTGCTGTTGACTACATCAGCAGGAAGCGCGTTCCAAGTACCGCTGATGCTGTATGTAAAGAATTTACCACACAGATCACGGTTGTATCACTTCAGTTCAAGTTTGTAGCCATGATTCCTGGTTGTGCCCTCACTGAGTTGGAAAATGTCCCTGTAGTCTACATTGTCAAAGCCTCGTAGTATTTTAAACACTTCGATAAGCTGACCACGCAGTCTCCGGGTTTCCAAAGAGAACAGGTCGAGTTCTACCAACCGATCTTTATAGCTCTTGTGTCTAAGAGAGGGTATAAGTTTGGTTACCCTGACTTGCACTCGTTCCAATCTCGCGATATCCTTTCGGTAAGAAGGACTCCAAAACTGGACTGCATACTCCAGGTGTGGTCGGACAAGGGAATTGTACAGACAAAGTACTATCTCCTTGTTCCGGTATCCAAACTGTCGCTTTATGTACCCTAACATCCTTTGAGCTTTCTTCTCAGCCTCAATACACTGCTTTGAGAACTTGAGGTCGCTGGTGATAGTTACACCCAAGTCTTTCTCAGTATCAGTGGTTACGAGAGCATTGCCCTTAAGGTTATACTCTGTTCGGGGGTTTCTATGGCCTATATGCATAACTTTGCATTTGTTCACGTTAAATGGCATTTGCCACGTGTCAGACCACTCCCCGATCTTCCTAAGATGATCTTGTAAGCAGGTAGTATTTCCTTCTTTCGCGACATTCATACCAAGCTTAGTATCATCGGCGAATTTGGAAATCTTGGCAACCATGTCACCATCCACGTCATTAACATAGATGATAAACAGTAGTGGTCCCAGAACAGAACCTTGGGGAACACCGCTAGTAACGGGCACACACTCTGAAGCCTGTCCATTCACTACCACCCGCTGCCGTCTGTCACTTAGCCAGTTCTCTATCCAATTTGCCACATTTCCGTCTATGCCCAGTGCACGCACTTTCCGAAGGAGGCGGCGGTGAGGTACCTTATCAAAGGTTTTCTGAAAGTCTAAGTAGACAACATCGACTGCTTTATCCTGATCATGCTCACTGAAAACAAAATGGAAGAATTCCACCAGATTTGTGAGGCATGACCGGTGCTGCCGGAACCCATGCTGGGAACCCCTCAGTAGCAAATTTGATTCTAAGTGTGCTGTTATTTTGTCCACCATGATGCTTTCCATGAGTTTACAGACTATCGAGGTTAAACTGATGGGTCTGTAGTTTGACGGTTGGCTAGCATCTCCCTTCTTGAAGATAGGAGTCACCTCTGCCTCACGCCAGTCTCTAGGAACGCATCCAGTCTGGATTACCCTGTTGAAGACCATGCACAGGTGCCGTGATACTTCACCATGCACTTCTTTCAACACTCTAGGTAAGAACCCATCCGGACCGGGGGACTTGTTTGCTTTTAATTCAATTATTTTTCTCTCGACTTCTTCTTGGGTGAAGACCATTGACTCCAACTTCTCACTGAAGGAGTCCAAATGTTCGGGAATGGGACCACTCTCCTCAGAGAACACTGAAGAGAAGTATTCATTTAAGAGGTTAGCATTTTCTGCATCAGAGTGCATCAATGCTCCATCCTCATTCACCAAGGGACCGATCCTGCGTCGGATTGGTTTACGGCCATTCACATAACTGAAAAACTCCTTGGGGTTCTCTTTGCAGAGTCTAGCCACACGGACCTCCTCAGCACGCTTAGCAGCCCTTATTTTGGACTTCACGTTTCGATTCAGTCTTCTATGACCGTCAAAGTCCCCAGATGCCTTCGCTCGACGATACGCAGTTCTCCTCTCCCTTAGTAGGTTACGGATTTCCCGATTAAACCACTTCGGTTGAATGAACTTCTGACCTGTTCCCTTCAGAGGAATAAAGCGCGACTGAAGTTCCATGAAGGAAGACAAGAATGTCCTCCACAGATCATCAGCACTCTCTCCCTCCTCTAGTTCCATTTCAGCAACGCCTTCACGAAGACCTGCAAAGTTTGCTCTCTCCATGTCTAATTTTCTATGCACCGGGGTCACGGTCTCCATATTAGGGACCTTAACTGAAAATCTTATAAGCTTGTGGTCGCTTCCGCCTATTTCTTCGTTTACAGAGAGGTCTTGAATGATGTCATCCTCGGAGGTGAGGACCAAGTCGAGTATGTTAGCACCTCTTGTTGGCTCCCTTACCCATTGAGTGAGGAATTCATCATTTACAAACTCCAAGAGTGGTGTGTTCTCGGCAGAGGGCTCTCTGGTTTCCCAGTCAACATGTGTGTTGAAGTCCCCCATAAGGATGCACACCCTGCCGTCCACTAGTTCACCCAGCAACTGGTATAGGTCCCTGTCCATCTCATTGAGTTGTCCAGGGGGTCTATAAAGCAGCAGGGTTCTGTATTTTGCAGTGCCTATTTCTAGGTCAACTCCAAAGAGCTCGTGGTTCGATGTGATGTTGCAGGTCATCGATTTGATAGAGTTCTTTACATACAACAGCACACCACCACCTCCTCTGTCCTCTCTATCTTTGTGGAAGAGTTGGTAGCCTGAAATCACGAATTCCCCTTCAAGATCTCTGTCTGAGGTTCTCAACCATGACTCCGTTATGGCCACCATCTCGGGTTCCTCTGTCGCAACGAGGGCCCGCAGTTCCAAAAACTTGTTTCTGATGGACCTGGCGTTGAACAACTGGGGCTCCCTATACTCTTCCGTTTCCCGGTTTGGTCATTGTCTTGGTAGTGCTCGGGATATCCTTCTTCAGGATCTCAGCGAATGTCTTCTCTGGGGTCACTCTGGCATAGCGACGAGGGCTCTCCTCCACGCTCGGTCGAGTGTTCCTGAAACATCGTCGGACGGCGTCTTCCATTAGTTTGGAAAGCACTTCTTTCCCCTTTGGTGAGAGATGTGTGCCATCTTTCTGGTAGAGGTCGTCTCTACCAAAGAGTGAGGTGTAGGGGTCCACAAAGAACACCCCCTCAGCAGTACACAAATCAGCCAGGCGCTGATTTACTGCAATGTTCTTTGACAAAGCAGTCCCTAAAGGGCCTCTCCTTGGGAGCATGCCAACAACTACCCTTCTGCGGGTTTTTAACCCACAGTCGTCTACTGCACCGAGCACATCCGAGAGGACTCCTTCGGTCATGCCTACTCTACCATTTCTCAGGTAGATGTCATTACCACTCACCATGAGTGCAATGACAGCAGATCTGGACGTTTGGATCCTCTCAGCTTCCTTTCGGAGGTCAGCATTGCCACAACCTGGCAAACAATTCACCTTCACAGAAGTGTGAAGGCGATCTGCCATTAGGGGTTGCAGCCCTCGTGCCTGGGAATCACCTACAATGTGTATATCCACAGGCCTCTCCTTGGTAGGAGCACGAGATGCCTTGTGAGGAACCCGAGAGTGTTTTGAATTCCTGCCGGGCTCGTCACTTCCTCCAGGTTGCTTCTTCTTCGTCTTCTTTTCCTTCTTCATTTTCTTTTCCTTCTTATTTGATTCCTCACTTTCATCTAATCCCTCCTCAACTGTCTTCTTGGGTTTTTCACCCTTCTCCATATTTCCCTCCTCTTTTCCATCACACTTTTCTGCAGTCTCTTTTCCTTCTGCAGACTCTTTTCCCACTTCATTGTTGTTGTTCTTCTTGTTCTTCTTCTTCTTGTTCTTTGTCGCCGTGGTGGAGCTCTCCGGTGAAGAAGCTCCTTGGACTGCCTTGTCTCTCACATGGCAGTCACACCTCTGTGAGTCCATTCGGAGAACTTCCTCCTTTAGGGAGTTGTTCTCCTTCGTGAGCAGTGAGATGTGCTTCATCAACCTCTCCTCGAGTTTGCAAAAGTCGCTGACACTCGAGGAGTCTAGGTCGCTCGCACTCCTCCCGCTGAAGTCCTCACACCAGCGGTACACCTTGCATGTAGTACATGTAAATTTTCTTGCTGATGGGCCAGTCGTCTCGCTCTAATTCAATTTAAGACCAATAATACAAAAGAAAAGGTAATGTGATTTGGTCTCGCATCAGTCTCATCCGCCTACTTCCAGAAGATTTTCGGTCGTTCGGCCAACAGAAACCCTTATGAGCCAAGCACATCAACCCTAAGGTCTCCCCTGGGTCGGACGGCCCCAATCGTGCCGCAGCTCCCAACTGAGCAGCACAAGAGTCCTAAGTAAATGGGACTCTGATTTTTCGACAGGGGTGCTTGAGGTGTAACCGTCGGCCTAGTAATCCCTACTAATCCTCCATCCGCGGCCAAACTTAAAGCAAATAGTAAAACTAAATGTCCACGACTTAATCCGAGATCTTTTACTGGCCTGGCAGCCAGCGAGGCACGAAAGCTCTCTCACCAAAGAGCAGTTGAGCCTTTAGGCACCTAAGAACGGTCACAGGGAGCTGGTCAGGCTTATTAATCTAAGAGAATACCTACGGGGTCCTGAGGCATCTCCATTACTCGTAACTTATATCGAAAGTGATGAAGATTTTTTTTTTTTTTTTTTTTTTTTTGGGGGGGGACAGTTGAAGAGCAGTTGTGAAGCTTAATATTAACATGAAGATTTGACAACTCTTAGTCAGGATCCTAATAACGCTACCTTTCTGGCACGGGTAACCCAACTGGACTAAATGTCCCCCAGCATAGCTAGCAAAATTCAAACAGATCACACAAGCTCTCTCACCGACGGCAAGGTGGTTGTCGAGAGAGAGAGAGAGAGAGAGAGAGAGAGAGAGAGAGAGAGAGAGAGAGAGAGAGAGAGAGAGAGAGAGAGAGAGAGAGAGAGAGAGAGAGAGAGAGAGAGAGAGAGAGAGAGAGAGAGAGAGAGAGAGAGAGAGAGAGAGAGAGAGAGAGAGAGAGAGGAAGGGAGAGGGAGAGGGAGGGAGGGGGAGAGGGAGAGGAAAGGAGGGGGAGAGGGGGAGAGGGAGGGAGGGAGTGGGAGAGGGAGGGAGAGGGAGAGGGAGAGGGAGGGAGAGGGAGGGAGGGAGAGGGAGGGGGAGAGGGAGAGAGACTCCTGCCCACCTCACCACTGGAGCCAACGTACACTCCAAACCTCAGGAATTCGTATACATAACATTGGTTAAAAGGGGTCTTTATTTTACACATGCTGTAAGGAGAACTCTGCTGACTGATTCAAATATTAGCCAAATAACATTACTAGGAAATGTTGGTGTTAGGAAAGTAATAATGTATTCAATGTTCTAGTTGTTATGAACCCTTGATGTCACAGTGGTGTATACGAATTCCTGAGGCTGAGTGTACAATGTCATATCCTATGGTTGAAATAGGAGTCTTTATGAACGATAAATATTAGATCAATATTCTTTTTAATAACTGAATGGGAACGTCAGGAGTTTCTAGTCGTAACGAGTGTGTGAATTTGTCCATCAATTATTGCTACATATTAACAAAATGCATAATAGTGTTTACCAATATAGAGTTCATTGTAGCTTCCCGGTACAGCATAGCTGAGTATGGTGTCATATAATGACATGGCTACCTGAAATTGTAGGTAGGCACAGAAAGAGAAATGGCGTATATCTGGCACCTGCACCCCCACCCAGGTCAGGACTGACTCATTGGTGGGAATACCATCAGCTTGTAGTCTCACCCCCGTTACTGTTACAGGAAAACAACAAGTGGTAAATATAATACTTATTATATAACTTAATGGTCCGCTAACAAGTGTACAATTATGTTGTATGAAACATATTTAGCACATTAAATTAATGTATTAAATTAATGTATCAACAAGTAAAGGTCAGCCAGATAGTGAGTGTTATCAAAGCTTGGTGAGGCTGTAAATACACACGCCAATTACCTCAATAATATTATCGAATTCTTTTCACATGAGATTAACGCCCCATCTCCAATTATCTTCCTTACATCGCTACCCATGAATGGCTATGGAGCACCATAACCCCACAGTGGCACGATTCAAACCCAGACACTCCTGCCTTACAACTCTGAGAGTCGAAGCTAGACAGAAACTGACAGTAAATTCATTTATCTCGAACCGCAGTTTGACCATAGGGCCACTCAGAGTGCATTTTACTTTATACGATGAAATCTAGTCCAGAGATATCTGCCATGGGCGGTACACACAGAAATGCAGACACAACCACTCACATCCTCCAACCCTACCTCGACACATTTAATGCCTGGTTCACTACAGACAGACTTAAAATAGCACCCACCAAGTCAACTGTCACCCTTCTCACCAACTGGAATGCCGCAACACACCTCACCTCACCATAAACAACACACCTATACCACACATACACACCCATAATACTTGGCATATTATACAACACATCCATGACATTCAAACAACATATCACGGCCATCAAAAACAAATGCATGCAAACACTTAAAGCCCTCAGATCACTTGCCAGCACAACATTTGGATTATGCAAGCTCTACCTGGGCCTCAAACCTCACCGAGACACTCCTCAACACCCTTCAGACCATACAGAATAGAGCCCTAAAAATATTCACAGGCTGCACGGGTACCACACCTACAGACCACTTACAATCTTACACCATGAAGCCAAAGTCCTCAAAATCAAGGATCACCTTGACATGAGAAGTACATAAACACTTGCTGCAGCCTCCACAAACCCACACCATCCACTACACTACATGGAACAACACCCACACATGCCAAGGAACATCAAAACAACACCCAGTACACAATACTATTATCTCTTAGACCCTGCGCACACCAAACCAATCTCCAGAAACATATCCATACACAAATCACTCATAAGTCCATCCAAACACTCAAGAACAACACTCAGCTGCATGCACCACCTCCTGACATCCACCCATCTGAATCCCCTTCCCCGTGAGGACAGAGTCCACCTGTTCAGGCTGCGATGTGGCCACCACCCGGCCCTTCTGACATATCAGAAGAAGCTGGATGGAGCCACTGTGGATGTCTGTCCGAGATGCAACACAGCACCCCATTCTATTAAACACATTATGGAAGACTGCAATGTACAGTCAGCAGCAGAAATTCGTCCCAGTATGCTGTAGTAATGAGAGTCTGGAGATCTGGTAATATTGTATGAGAGAGACTGAGGGAGGGAGGGTGAGAGTGAGGGGGAGGGAGGGGGGCGTGTTCTGAGTTAATATTCACACCTCGGTTAGGGTTATCAAAGCTTCGAATGACTCCCGGAACGTTATCTCGATGCTGATTTGGTTTCAAAGTTCCTCGTAAGTTTGAAAAACATGAGAGTCCACAACCAATAATAATCATAGGATTCACCCAAATAATGCATAACCTTGCCGAGAATTAACACATAACAAAGAAACCGGGGTCCAAGGAGTGTTGGAGAACAACTGAACAGAGTTCGAAAAAGTGAGTCTTCTAAACCTCTCTCAACGTTGAGAATGGTTTGGAAAATTCACTTGTTCGAACTCTGTCTAGTTGCTCTCCAACACTCCTTGGACCCTGGTCCACCACTATCAGCCATGGCTGTACATCCTCTCCCCTCCATACCTTAACACTTCGCTCCTCAGGGAGAAAGACCTCAGTGTCGTGTGTGATGAGACTGACTCTACCTTGTTCTTGTTCATTTAAATGTCTACCTATCACCCCTTATGGGGAATTAAGGCATCAAACACTTTACAATACAAAAGTAGTAGTAGTTGTTGTAGTAGTAGTTGTGGTAGTAGTAGTAGTTGTAGTAGTAGTTGTTGTTGTTGTTGTTGTTGTTGTTGTTGTGGCAATAGTTGAATTATTGGTGGTATTGAACCACCTACGTTGTTGATGATGTTGTTGTTGTTGTTTTGGAAGCGGCGAATGATGTTTTCCTTATAGGAGGCTCTGTGGTACACACACACACACACAAAGGAGCGGCAGGTAGTCACATACACGGGTCAGGTCAGGTCACAGGTAGAAAGGGTGTGCCCCAGGGTAAGGATTATCACTCACCTCAGGTCAGATCCAGAGTTGCCGTTTTGTAGAATTTTGATGAGAAACGTAGAGAAATAGCGACATCTGGCAACTGATCGTAGAATTTTTTTCCACATCCACACTCGGCAAAGAAACCAAAGTAAAAACTAAACATATAATTTGTAAAAACTGTCCTTACATGAATGGAAATAAATAGTGATAACAGATGATGTTTTTCATCATCAAATAAGTCCTTAATATTTTATTTAGCACTAATTAGAATGGACGTTTTCGGGTTCTTCTGTGTGTAGAATTTTTTTTCTACAAAATTAAATTAAGCATTTTCATGGCAAAGAAGCATAAAAATATTTGTTTAACTATTTTTACAAATTCTTTAGGGTATGGAATTGCATTGTACTTACAAATTCTTTAATAACATATTTATTATGAACCAATTTATGTCAAATCAAGACAGATACTGTAAACAGATTTGAAGCAGATGTCAGTTCTCTGGATGCATTCACATTGAAGACATCATCCAAGGTGCTCCAGAGCTACAATACCAACTATAGATATCTCGCCGACATCTTTCCCTCAAACTCCGGTAAGTGTTAATACCTAAACATTACCTTTGGATTGAAAATTTTAACTTTTTACGAGTGTAAGGAAAATAGAGAAGTTATCCATTGTCAACATTTAACAGATTATACGGCACTTAGCAGAAAAGGGATGCCTTCCTATAACTTTTGTAAATTGACATATTTGATATTGTTTTCAGATTGACATGGCTGGTAAACGGAAACTAAGGGATGAATGGTTACACATGGACGATTTTAGACCATGGCTAGAAAAAGTAGATGAAGATCCAACCCTAGCCTACTGTAACAAATGCCAAAAGACGTTTTCTGGGGATCTTACAACAATAAAGCGTCACAAGGTAAGGCAACCTTTTCATTTAATCATAGGTTAAAAGAACCAATCATGGCATATTATGAAAAAGAATGAAGAGGGTATATAGTACAATGTTTTTGGTGGTAAATCTGGGGCAACTGATTATTCCTAACTATTACAAGCAACAGATCACCATTATATTTATTCATTGGCCCCATTTTCAAGCATACTTTGGAGGAATCAAGGCACTCTAATATAGAAAATGCATACTATCCCCTTAAGCAAAATTAAAGATACACCTAGAAAAATTATCATTTCCTGTCCCACAGAAAACACAAGTTCCTGCAGCCAGCTCTAGTCAAGAGTCTCGTCAAGAAGATCAGCAGGGATGTCAAGATATTCGGTATAAAATAAACTTAGCATATATATTATTAATATGTTTCATGGCCGAACATAATTTACCTTTCCTCATTGCTGACCATATGACAGATCTTTTTAAAACAATATTTCCCGACTCTGCCATTTCCCAGGGATTACACATGAAAAGAACAAAGTGTACAGAAATTGCAAAGAAAGTTGGTTTAGTTATCTCAGAAGAGTTTGTGAGAGATTTGAGGCAGCATAAATTTTCCATAATTATTGACGAGTCAACTGATGTCAGTGCAACCAAATGTCTTACGGTGATAGCAAAATTTTATAATTCAGCCAAAGGAATAATTGTTACAAAGATGCTAGATTTAATTAACATTTATGGTGACAAAATGCAAACGACTGGATCTTCTGGCCAGTCACTGTATAACATGATTATTGAAACTTTAAATTTTCATGATATTCCCCTGATTAATTTGGTTGGTTTTGCTGCAGACGGAGCATCGAATTTAATGGGAGAATCAAACTCTTTATGCAGTAGGTTAAGGGAAAACTTTCCAGGGATTACAATTTTAAAATGTATTTGTCATTCTCTCCACTTATGTGCTTCCGAAGCAGATAAGACTCTTCCCAGACATTGTGAAGATTTGATAAGAAGTATTTATACCAATTTTGCTCACAGTGCCAAACGCAAATATGAATTTAAACAATTTCAAACCTTATTGGACATAAAACCACACAAAATTCTCCATCCAAGTCAAACACGTTGGCTGTCACTCCATCAGGCTGTAGAGAGGATATTAGAACAATGGGATGAATTGAAAGAATATTTTTCAGTAATAGTAAAAAAAAACTAAGAAGTGTAACACTAACTTTAAAAGATGTCAGTGACCCCTCTGTGTTTCTTTATCTAATTTAAAAAAAACATATTTTGCCAACTTTGACTAGTCTAAATATGTTGTTTCAGAGGGAGACTCCAACAATCTTTCATGTTAATTTTCATCTTAACAGATTGTATAAGACCACACTGCAATATTTTTGTCGGAAGGAACTACTGGATAAATCTGAAATTTACACCTTTGATCCAGCTAACAGTACTAACCATGAATCAGTGACCACTATGCCATCAGTATAAGCCTGGAACTAAGAACCAGATCTTATGTTCCCAGACCACTCCCAGGATGGAACACCAAGAAGGCCGACTGGAGGAAGTTCGAGAGCCACCTACAAGGTTGGCACGACGAAAAGAAAATGGGAGGAGACCTTGACGCCAATCTCACAGCATTCACTAATGCAGTTAACAAGGCAGCTGAGAAAGCAATCCCAAGAAAGAGGACCGGTGCCAGACACCGGGACTACTGGCTCTACTGTGACGAAATTAGGGAACAAAACAGGAGAATCAACAAACACAGAAAACTTCACAGGAGAAACCCCATTGCTGAATCACTCTCTCTACTACGGGAGGTGATACGGCACGCCAAGGAAATCTCGAGAAGAGTGAAAGCAGAGAAATGGTATGAGTGGTGCTCGACCATTGACGAACACAGCAAACTGGGAAAGATATGGAGAAACATCAATATAGCTACAGGCAGGATGGCAACTCGTCTGCCTGCACGTCTCGATCCCCTCGAAGATGCTGAAAGGTTTAATAGCAACTTTGCAGCAAGGGCAGCAACAACTAATCTCCCAATGGAAATACAGGACCGCCTATAACAGCTCCGTGACACGAGACAAGAGAAAATAGATGAAGCAGTCCTCGAGTGAGACGAGACTGACGGACGGTTCACGCTGGATGAACTCTTAAGAGCCAGGAAGAAGAGCAAAGACAAAGCCCCCGGAGATGATGGCATAACATACTCAATTATTTCCGGACTGGGTACTGGGGATCATGCAGCCCTCCTAACCATCATGAACGAGTCATAGGGTGTAGGAAGATTGCCCCTGGCTTGGAAAAAGGCAGATATTTTACCCATTCCAAAGCCCAAAGAGAAGGGCAAGTACAGACCAATAGCTCTGACGAGCTGTCTCTGTAAAACCATGGAGAGGATGGTGCTCAACCGACTCTTGTGGAAGCTTGGTCCATGGCATCAACATCTCTTTGGCTTTGTCAAGAGAACTTGTTACTTGTTACTAGTTGTTGGATATTCTATGCCCCGCTCCACCAACAGATGGTGTTCCGCAGGGCCTCTCTCAATATTACTAAACACTATAATCACTTGTAATACTCATATCATCCATGTCGTAACATTCAGCGAACAGATGTGTTTTCAGTCTTTTCTTAAAAATCGTGCAATTTTCACTGTTTCGGACATCTAATGGCAATCCATTAAAGAGCCTTGGTGCACACCTTTCAAACGCTCTGAAACCCATTGTCAGAATACTCCTTGGCTCATTTAACCTGTATTGCTCATCACTATGCCTGAGTTCCATTGAGGTATTTACTTGAAAACCTCTTAAAAGATTCATCAAGTACTCCGGTTTTCCAAATTTTAATGCTCGGAATGTTAGAAGACATATTTTGTACACAATCCTCGCCTTTATTGGTAACCAATGTAAGTCAATGAGTGCTGGGGTTATCCTCTCACGAGATGGAAGACCTTTAATTAATCTTGCTGCTCTGTTCATTACGTTTTGCAATTTTCTTAACCGATAGTCTGGCAAACCATAATATAGGGAATTGCAGTAATCCAGTCTGCTTATGACATAGTTATGAAGAAGCATCTTCACGGTATCCAGATCTAAATATTTTCTAACAAAAGCAATGTTCCTCAGGTGATAACCAGAAACTTTCACCACTTGATTAATTTGAGCTTCGAAAGAGAGATTTTCGTCTAGCAGCACTCCTAAGTCTTTCACTTTGTTTCTTACATTCAGCGTACTACCATGCACTCGTAAGCTTGAGATGTCCAATCTTCTAAGATTGGTCTTCTTTCCAACGATCAAACACTCAGTTTTACTTGGATTTAACTTGAGTTGTTTCAAATCCATCCAATCCTTAATATCGGACATAATAACACTCAAATTCACCTCTGCATCCACCACATTATTTATAGATATATAAAACTGTGTATCATCAGCAAATAGTTTGAAGTTCGCACCATGTTTCTCTAGTATATGTGATAGTTTGATAGTGTAGATACAGAAGAGAATAGAACCCAATACACTCCCCTGAGGGACTCCTCTTCGCAGGGGTTTATTTTTTGAAAAGGATTTCCCAATCTGTACACAATATGTTCTATCTTTTAAATAACTTTCCAGATAGACCAGTGCATTCCCCTCAACACCTATAGACTTTAAATCATCTAGGAGTATACTATGCACTACTGTGTCAAATGCAGCACTCAAGTCAAGCATAGTAAGAACACTACACTTTCCTTCATCCATTAACACCATTAGATCATTTACTACAGTACATAGTGCAGTCTCAGTTGAGTATAGCTGCCTATATGCAGACTGACTATCAGGTATAGCCTTCACCTTATTCAAGTGATGCCATAACTGATCTAAAATCACATTTTCAATCACTTTCGATAAAAAGGTCAGATTTGATACTGGTCTATACGAACTTAGACTCTGAGGATCAAGGTTGCCTTTTACAATAGGCTTGATAATAGCCAATTTCTCACTCTCCGGAAAAACATTGTTATCAAAACTTAGGTTGATAATTTGCAGTAACACATTAAAAATGTCGTCTACATTTTTACTCATTATAACATCCGATACAGGTAACGGATCATTATCGCAATGAGTTAATTTCACTCGTTGTACAATTTCTTTCATCTTGGCCATACCGATGTTTTGAAAGCAAAGTAATTTGCTCTCAGACACTTGAGTATGTCTATGCATCACATTCAAACCACTTCCTGGAAAGCTTTCCACTATAGTTGCTATTTTATTGTCAAAAAATTCTAAGAATTTGTTTGCAAGTACTTCATCAGGATATCCTTCAGGCAACCTTGGCTTCTTTTTATTACCAGTTAAATTATTGAGTATGAGATATAGTTTATTCATATCTGACCTGGCCTCCTTGACTTTACTAGAGTAATATTGCCTCTTTCTCCATACTATGAGTCTGTTTTCTTCTCTCTTTGCGTGTTGATAATCTCTTCTAGCAATATCAGTAGCAACTGGGACCACAACTGCCATTGCTTCTCTACTGAGCACGGTAAAGGACCGAAAGGCCATTGTTGTGTTTCTCGAGCTAGAAAAAGCCTTCGAACTAGCCAACTCTCATGCCATACTAGAAGCACTGACAGAAAGGGGTGTTAGAGGCTGAATACTCGCATGGGTACAGGACTACCTCTCGGACCGCACCGCCAGGGTCAAGTATCAAGGTCAAGTATCGACTTACCAGTCCCTAGAAAACGGAAAAACGGAGGGAGAGGTCTTAAGCCCAACCCTCTTCAATATTCTTATGGAAGAGTTAGTGCAACTCCAGTTGCCGGCTGGTGTCAAACTGATCAGCTATGCTGACGATCTGGCACTTCTGATTCGGGGGCGAAACATGGGAAGAGCTCAGAAAAGTCTCGACCTGATCGAGGGGAAATGCAAAAACCTGGGTTTGAAAATCTCCAGAGATCTCCAATGTTCATCAGGGGGAGAGCTCCCCAAGAGCATCTGCACATACAGGACACTCGACTTGAATGGGTGCCAACTTACCTGTACCTAGGAGTCTGGATAACACACAGCCTCAGTTGGAACAGAGAGATAGAGTACCTACAGGATAGGACTAAATCTCGTCTTGCAGGTTTGAGGGCCCTAGTGTCCTATGACAGCGGCGCCTCAACAGAACTCTCACGATGTTCTACAAACAAGCCATCTGATCGATCATCGATTAAGCTGCCATAGTGCTTCCAGGTATACCAAAGACCTTGGCACACAAGCTGGAATGCATCCAGAACAAAGCACTGAGGACCATATACAGTGCCCCATTATGGACCAAAACAGAAGTAATGCAGCATGAATCTGGTCAGGGTTCTATCCAAGACAGAATCGACTACGTAGTGTCATGTGTGGTAGCTAGAACCATACATCACTATAGGGATAATCTTTTCAAAAGTGAGGTCATCAAAGAACTGAGAAAGGACAGGCAGAGTGCAAAGAGAGACACCTGGATCTGAAGGGTGGCAGACACAGTACACAGCCTTCTCAACGTCAAACTTCTCTTGAAGAAGGGTACAGACTCACCAGCCGGTGAGTACCGTGTGCCACCACCGTGGACCACACCAGCCATCAAAACACAGAGATAGTTCGGCTTCTGAGAGGCAAGAAAGACCTCAGCGAAAATAAACTCCTCCAGCATGTCAACAGAGTGATGGACAGCAGGGATAACGAAGACACAGCTGTCTACTATACTGATGGCTCCGTGAACTTGGAGAGTGGCAGGGCGGGTGCCGCTTTTGTCCTTGGCAACAGTGTCTTTGGTTGGAGGACCTCTGACCACTGCAGCTCCACTCAGACTGAGCTCGCAGCAATAGCCCAGGCTATGCGGCATGTGGAGAGAAGGGCAGAGAAGCACATCCTCATCTACTCAGATTCAATGACGGCACTGCAGAACCTCAGGAAGTACATCCAGGAAGACAATGTCCAACTGACGACCCATGTACTTGCCACGGCACAAAGGATACAAGGACAAGGGAGGCACATCACAATCTGTTGGATCCCAAGTCATATTGGAGTGGACGGAAATGAGAGGGCTGACAAAGGAGCCAAATTGGCAGCCAGTGAACCTACTCAGACATTCAAAATTCCTCCCAGCCTTAAGAAAACCAAGAGCATGACCGGGGCTGCAGTCAAGGATAGAATACTTTCCAAACTTAGAGACGTCTCTCCAACCTCACGTGCTGCCAGGTGGTACACCCTAGCAACAGGATTGATACCCCTCACAACCAAAGTTCCACGCCGAGACTGGACCAACTTACATCGGATCAGGAAGGGATATGTAACGATGTGTTACTGCATCTTAAAAGAAGCGTCAGAGGAGTGTCAGCACTGTGGAAACAGGACTGAAGAGCCACTCATTCACTACCTTCTGGATTCCCAAGCACAGCCAGCTTAAGAAGGAGACCCCGAGTGTAGACCGGCGAAGACCAAGTCACCACAGGAGCAACTCAAGTGCGCTTCCTCATGGATGACATCGTAAGGACAGTTGGCTTCATGAGGGGATGCGCCCCTCTGTGGTAAACATACACTTGCAGCACCAAGAGTTCAAGGCACCTCTCCTACTACCAGCCTGTGACGGGTGTAGGTCACTGAAGGTTTCATTCAGCAATGCCACTGCTCGGTTAAACCACATGGTTTGCTGGTGAGAGGCACTCCCTCATGGAAAAAGCAGTGGACAAGCAGAGCCTAGGGCTATTTGTGTACTTCCTTCCTCAAGTCTGGGTCCTACGATGGCTCTCGCCCCACCCTCCAAACCTATACTGCAAACACTATACACAATACAAATACATGCAGCACCCTGAGTTAAAGGTACAACTCCTACTAGCAGCCTGTGACGGGTGTAGGTCACTGAGGGTCTCAGTCAAAAGTATCATGCTCGGGAATGATGTCTTCATGTGGCATTTTTTGTTTAATTTTGCTTAGTACCACGTGGCACCAGAGACTAGAGGCAGTTCACCGAACTGTAGTGGACAAGTAGAGCCTAGGGCTATTTGTGTGCTTCCTTCCTCAAGTCTGGGTCGTATGAGGGCTCTCACCCCACCCCACAAACCTAAACTGCAACATACACATTTTACACACTACAACGAACGCCAACATCCACACAATCAATCACACTATACTAATCATAATTTTTCTTCCAGGACTTTAACCTTAGGGAAACAGTGCTGAAACCCCTGTAACCCCCTACTTCCTTCAAATCCTCACCCCTCTTCTCTTGCACTTTATCAAACCCACTCGTCAACGATACCCTCGCCCTCACACACATTATTGGATTATTTCAGCAACGTGAATATCCAATAACTCTTCCTCCAACTACACTCCATTCCAACTTTGACATAAAAGCTCACTCTCACCCAATCACTCATTATATCAATCTATAGAAACTCTGCTTTTCCATCAGAGTTCAACCTCTTACCTCTTCAACTAGACTCTGTTCCAGACCTTATTCCAACTTTTACTAAACCACTCAGACAATCCCCTACTCTCCAAGACTTTTTGATATCCTGCATTTCCACCAGGATTCAACATTCTTCACTACTGATTTGGAGGGGGGATTGGCGGTGGATTGGTGGTTGTGGTGTGCTTCCCCTTCACAGTGGTTCCTTCTGGAGGTCTTAAAGTGGCATGACTATAAACAACACAATGTGGTTAACCAAGCTGGCATCCGCCCCTGAACAGGGTCAGGTGTTGGTGTGGAAACCAGACTGTTGGGCCCGCCAACACAGGCATAAGGCCCAAGCAGAGGTAATTTCCCCTGCAATCAAAAACAACAACAACAGAGGAGGAGGCAGAACATCTAGAGCAGGCCAGAGAGGACTCAAGAAGACAAGCCAGCCGACTCCCACTCACCAACACATACTCCTCCTCTATGAGTAATACCTTGTTCCAGTTACTGTATACCTATACTGTACTTGTATGTGCTTCACCCCTCACCAATAAACACATGTTGATTTTGTGGAGTTTGGTATACCCTGCTGCATACTGAGATATAGAACACTACAGCTCAAACCGCCTCCATTCCTTTCGGAACTGGAAGACATCGGGCCCCGTGAAACGTGATGTTTCTTTGGAAGAGGTTTAGGTGAGGCGAGATGGACAGCTACCACCACACGGAGACAACCTGCGGCGGCTCAGATGTCCGACTGTCCTTATTCCCCCTCCTCTTCCTCTTCCTCCTCCGGCATTCCCCTTCATCCTCCAGTTCAGTCTCACTTCTGGTGGTCTTCCTCCTCCTCCATCTCCATCTCCTGTGGTGGCGCCGGCGGTGGTGATGGTGGTGGTGGTGGCAGTGATGGTGGTGGTGGCAACTATGGCGTTGGCGGTGGTGGTGGCGCCCTCACGCTGTTCGCCTGGTTGAGTGGACGAGGCAGCATTAACCAGCGACGAGGGTGGGCCGGAGGCAGGGATGGTGGCGCGTCTGCTCTGCTCCTCCCTCGTGCCTTCTTGCTGCCTCGTTTCTTAGTGGTGGTGGTGGTGGTGGTGGTGGTGGTAGTAGTGGTGGTGGTGGTTGTAAATTAGGAGAAATGGCGATTGGTGGCAAGCCATTTCTCCCGAAGATATATTGGAGGAGGTCGGAAAGATGACTCAACCCTTCTGCAGCTAAGGCAACAGCAGTCTTGGTGCAGACGGTGACAATATCTGCCTGTTGCTGCGGTGGTTGGGCGTCAGCCGTCTTCCTCCCACGGGCATGGAGTGAGCCGAGGACTTTACCACCATCAAGCCCGGCTACGTTGGTAGCCTCCACGCCCTTCCTCCCTTCCTCCACAGTGAAGGACACCTCCTCTCCATCCCTCAGTGATGGTGGTGAGGTGGTGGCAGCAGAGAGAAGGATGTCCCCACTGTGGACGAAGTAGTCCGTGTTGTCGGTGATCACAAAACCATATCCCTTTAAGAAGTTGAACCACTTCACCCTGCCAGAGGAAGTGGTGTTGTTAGGAAGAGGTGTTGAGTGGGCCATGGTTGGTGAGTAAGTGTGCTCACCTTTGCGTCTGTGTCGACTCTACCAGAATTCTGGCCGTTTATATACCCTTCTGGATGAAGCCCGGTTAATCTCGAAAGACATATATATCGTAAATAAAACAGTAAATTCCGAAACTGATTTCCTACAAGTGAAGCCCGGTTTGAATGTACACAGGGTAAAACATTGGAGGGTTATAGGAAAATGACAACTTTAGTCAGTATATTCTTTTCACCCCGTCGAGAGAACAAAGCCAGCCAGTACGCCCGCCTAAACACTGCATAACATTTGTCATCCAGATCATGAAAAAATCACACCTCAATGCGATGCAATTATTTTTGGCCTATACTGAATATTCATAAAAATGGCCCCTGGCCGAGGAGCCTTTATTACTGCTTACAGTTCCTGTCTTAAGGGGTTAGTACAGTAAATATGGAGTGACTGAGACTTCCAAACTATTCCAAGAATCAACACACCATTAATTTTGTTCACATGGTCCTGTTTCCTGGCATAGGCTACTTTGGCGGCATAAAGGAGTTTCTATTAACCAAGCGTATTGCCCCACTTAACCTGCCTCCGTACAACGGTCCACTACTCCCAATACCCAACCTCTCTATCACCCACCCAATGACTCATACTGGCATCTTGTTCGAATACGAAAGTAGACACCATAAATTCACACCTTCTGGAGTACAGTCACAGTGACAATGCTGGAGTTGTGAATGTTAACGTGCTGGGGGATGGATAATTATTATTGGCTGAATAACAAGTCTCAAACTTTGTTCAGGTATATGTTTCACTGCCATCATCAGACATTGTCATGAAACAAAGATTTAAGCATTGCCTTCTTTTCAGTAACCATTTGAACCATAATCACTGCGTAAACTACACAGTCGTACAAAGACGATTTTTAAGCACATCTGTGAATGACGTGAGAAAGAATGGCTTACAATATATTTCATATCATCTGTGCAGTGGCGATAGTTATTGAATTGTTTTATGCCTAATGTATATTTTGATAACTCAGTAATTGTGTACTGATTATGAAGACTGAAATGTACGGTTTGGAGGAACTTCCCGTATAATATCTGATGTGCAACTGACCCAGCCTGCCAATTATGTTAACCTATGGATACATGGTATACACAACAAGTTTTACAGATATTATGTTTATAATATATCAATGTAGGCAGAAATATTGGCAGATATAAGGAGAAAAATAGTACTGTACGTCTTCTTCATACACGTTTGAGCAGAAGCCACATGGAAAAAGAAGACAGGTACTATCCACACGCACCCTGCCACCAGCATCATTGCAGTCATTCTACCTGCTACTAAGACGATCTTGGCACCACCTGTAACATCAAAAACATGAAGAGGTTATACAGCAATTAAGATATAATATGAGATGTATATTACATAAGATACATAGATGGTAATGCAAAAGTTGACTATTATACATAATTATTTTCAATATCATGTAATATAATAAAGAAGTAGTGTATGTTTGTGAGTGGGTGTTATATTTTTTCCTATACTGAGAAAGATGAGGACTAAAGGCTCCTCCTATCGTCCTCGTTTATGAAACCAGACAAGTGAAAGGTTCTAAATCATGTTCAGTATTGTTTGAGATGCCGGGACACATTTCGTTTAATTAAAGGAGCATACGTCGAAGTAAGGGGCAAAGCTGGCTAGAGGAAGAGAGTTCCAGAGTTAACCACTTGTGTATATGAAAGACGGAGAGTACCGGTCAACTCTTGTATTAAGTAGTTGGACAGATAAGGGGTTAGAACGTGTGGCTTGGCGAGTGTTGCATGTTCTCCTGAGGTGAGAAGGCATACATTGAGAGAGGTCAGAAGAGCAATGTCAAGTGTAATGGCGATAGAAGAGAAAGAGAGAGTGCTGCAACTTTGTAGTGAAGTGAGAGACGTTGTAGAGAATCAATAGGGAGGGAGAGTTGAAGAGACAAAAGGCTTTTGTTTCCATCTTGTCCAGGAGTGCTGTGAATGTAGAGTCACCACACACATGAGAGCCGTATATTATACAGGGGCGGATGAAACCCTATAATTATAGAGACACCAACTACGTGAAGGTGAAGTATTCATGGAATCTGCACAGTACATCTAACTTCTTTGAGGCTGTTTGAACTAGAGGTAATATAATCTCCCGAAGAGAGACCCTAAATATACAACTTGCCCTAACAAAAACACTCAGGTCCCTGGTGGTTAGACACTTTTTTCCAGTTGATAAAACAGAAACATGCTTAGAAGAAAATTTGAAACCTTAAAGAAAATATTTAAAATATGACTTGGTGACCATTACTTCTACTGTAGTGTACATACATAATGCCTTACCCAAACTTATCGACATTGCCATGGATATTAGTAGTCTAAAACAGAACTAAAATACATTTTTTTCTAAAGAGAAAGTCAAAAGTAGAACTTTTGACAGCAAAGATATATCTCCATTATATCAGAGACAGCTTCATTAAACAGCGTTGCCAGATCACCCTTGCAACTTTTCTAATAATTGAGAGTATACGTAAAAAGTCTGGATTATCCATTAAAAATCTGAATATAATAAAGTTACGATTTTAGAAATACTGTAGAGCAATATATATTACCGTGCACTTCAGAGCTTGTATTTTAAAGCGCATTAATTTTGACCAAGCGCATTATATAAAACAGACACGTTCGCTAACCAGAAATGTATAACTACTCTCTATATCAAATGAATAAACACGTTAAATATCCATATTTTATATTTTATCATACAAGTCATTGCGAACGAAGAAACATTATTAGTTCTGCACAATCAACGTCACTTCTTAGAATATAAGATGTGAAACTTGTCAGCAAGAAGCACGACGCACTTGGCTGGCTTTAACCATTTCTGTTCCCAGCCCCCTATGTCCCTGTTCACCCAGCAGTAAGTAGGTACCCGGCTGCATATTATCCAAGTCTGGAAGGGTATATGTCAGTGCTTGATTTGGTTAGGTTAAGGTTAGGTCCAGTTTAGGTTAGGTTAGGTTAGGTCAGGTCAGGTCAGGTTAGAAAAGGTTGACAATAGGTAAAATAAGCTGGGAAAGAGAATGAAACTATTTCAAAGATTATCCCATGGTTGGTTTTATCGTTATAACCCAAACGTTATTCTCCTTCCAACCGCTGTGATTTTGGCCCAGCAGTAAGCGGTAGCCCGCCAGACTTGCATAATATGCTACCCGGCTGTAAGAACAAGTATAGTAACCTTGTAGGCTGGGGGAAGATGTGTTGATGTAACAACACTTGACTGCCTTTATGACCAACACCATGTGTCCATAGGCATAAAGCCAGAAATCTTTTTTTTTTTCCATTTCTTCCTCCTTTTCTTGTAGTATGCAAAGTAAAATTGAACACAGTAGGTTCTTGACTATCTGCTGAACATGGTTGCTTATGCTTCTTTGTGTTTGTGTGTTTACTAAGGTCAGATTTCTGGAGATTAAGGGGCATTTATCAGGAGGTTTGCAAAAATTTGGAGATTTGCGACTTTTTAACCAATAAATCTGATAATCTAAAAAGAGGCAAATAATCAGGAGAAATCCAGACTTTACTGATAATCTGGCAACACTGTCAATAAAGTTTTTTTACTAATAATGTAAAAAAACCGATGGTTCAGGTAATAAGAACCCCAGACACACACCATTACATAAAGGTGCACTGTACAGCCACAATCAAATAACCATTGACACCTTCCTTTCATCGTGCAAATTAATCAGTCTCAAATCAAAATATAATCTTACAACATTTTACGTCAACTCAACCCCCTCAATTACTATTATGAGGTGCTGCAAAATCATACACGTGTTGTTCTTTATTACCAAGATATTTACTACGATGGAAGGAAAGTGTGGGTGGATATTTGATTGTGGCTGTACCAGTCCACGATAACCTTACAATTACAGGGATTCTTGGACCACACATTAAAGCAACAAGCAGTACTGCTCATATGGATCCACACTTTTGCTCTATTAAAACCTGTGAAGAAACTTTTCCATGGAGCTCTGAAACCTATGAGGACATTTTCTATAACATAAAATTCACAGAAGAGGAAATTGAGTAAACATTGTCCAGTTGTAGTTCCTCTCTACACCAGGGAAGGTCATGATTACTTTAGGGGAGGCGGCCGAGTTGTTAGTGTGCTGGACTCGTAATCTATCAGTCGGGAGATTGATTCCTCTCAGGTGAGGGCCTGAGAATATTTACTCTTCAGATTAGAGTTTCAGACACTAACTATAAGGCCACCGAACGTCGTAAAATACCCTCGCTGGTACCATAACAGCTGCAATATTTGGGAATTACCATCACTTCCCTCCCTCCCTCTGTGGCTGGGTACTGTACCAGTTTGGAAGTCGGACGTACCCTTCCTCGTAAGAACCCTCTTTGTGTACCTCAGTGTAACTCTGTGTATTTTAGGTAATAATTAAGTTAACGTTGTATTCATTAAGTGTTTGTTTGGGTGAAGTTGAATAGGTAATGGTTAAATGGTTATTGCTTGTTAAAGTTTCATTATATTATATATTTCTTATGTAATAAATTCACTTTTATAATTCAACTTAACATATGCTTATTCTTCGAAGCATGAACAATCATTTCCAAGTTTATTTCCATATGAACTCTTTTAAAAGTCATGGTTGAAGGTAGAAATTCCCTATTGGTTCATGTATACACCTTCCAATTCACTATAAAACCTGACAGACCTAATCTCTTAAATCTTGTTTTCCAATCAGTCAGGCCTTTTTGCATTTCCTTAACCCACATTAATTCTGGTTCGTTGATGTCATGTCTTGTGAGTTCTTGCAGTGTACCTTTTAATGACTTGTACTTAAATACAGCTCTTACTCTACTCGTAACCTTGAATACTTGTACAATAGTTACTGAACATATTAACATGAATTACATTTAAACTTGTAGTTTTGTTGTCATTTAAAACAGTCATGGTAATGCTAGTTCTGTCAGACAGTTGGTTTTCACATAGTTGCTTCACATTCTATTGTGAAAAAGGTAAAGCCAGAGACTTGGGTCCATTATTTCAGACCGACTCCTTACCAATCTGTTATGGGCTACATGGTTTGGAAATTAGGTCTGCTACTTTCTGACTTGAATCAACCCACCACCATTCTCTCGGCTTTGTTTAGTTCTGTATTTCTGCTATGCGAACAGCTACGGTACAAAAGCTTTGAACCCTTGGGATACCTTTTGAATTTGTGAACGCACAATTGATGAATCAACTAGGTGAAAGATTGATTTAAATTTCCAAATGAATTCCCTAACTATGGTTTCTCTTTACCTGGCTGCTATAAGGGCACAACACAACTCTAGGCTACAATGGACAAGTGTATCACTGCTACAATCTTATTTATGGCCACTACCATCAGAAAATATGACTAAACTAGGTTTACTCCATGCATTAGATGGTTTCTATTGAATGTTAATTCTTCCAATCCATAAAACTCCACAAAGAACCAATTCCATTCCTTAACAATAGAAATATCAAGAGCATCATCCCATCCAACTCCTTTATCACTTGAATTACTCTTGGATATCATGGACCTCATCAATCATGGACCTCATCAGTACTTTAACTTTCAACATAACTGCCACGGCAATTATGGATCAAAGAACGAACCAATCTTACTTAATATAATTCTGTGAGTTATAATCTCAGAAAATTTGCTCACAATTTCACAGTACTTCAAATCTGGTTTACTCCGAATCTTCTTTACTCTTTGTGATTCATTGATTAGTTGATTGATAGATGCCACTAGGCATCTGGAGGCGTGAAAGCTAGGGTCATATAACGCCCAACATAATATTAAATGTTATGGATTTCATAATATGGTCATTTATATAATTTATAGCACATTTTTTTAAATATTCTTAATGGAGAGGGCTCCCCCTCCCTACTGTGATGATTGTCTGGTCCCTGTGACAGTGTGGTCGAGTGTCCCAGCCTTGGGGACCTTCGTCGTAGGCACCTTTCCGAGTACCGGCTGGGTGACGGTTCTTACAGTCTGTCAGAGGTGCTCGGGGAGGAGGCTGTAGTGTGGGAGGGAACACCCTCTCCTATGTTGTGAGTTTTATGATATTTATGACTTCTTAGATAGTTCAATATTTTTTTTTTTTTTTTTTTTTTTTTTTTTTTGCTTGAGTTGATCAGGTTGTTTTGGTGAAATTGTGCGATTTAGTTGATATGTCCTTTCAATCATGCTGCCTATCCCACTCAGGGTAATGAAGCTTACCTAATGTGTGTATTATATTAATGTTGTAGATGACCGTATTTCAAAATTATTGGAATTTAATAATATGTTGGGCGGTATATGACCCTAGCTGTTGTGTCGCCAGATTCCTAGTGGCATCTATCAATCAATCAACCCCCACAGGCAGAGAATCTTTAGCCTCAAATATATATAATTTGTATATGAAGGACATTCAAAATTACTTAAAAGATTCTGCGATTTTTTTGGGTCGAGTATTTGCCACAAATCTAAATTGGGAAATGCATTCAAATCACATTAATTCTAAATATAACAATACTTAATGTAATAACGAAATTATCTCATTCTACTGATGCTTTATAAAGAAATACTAATATCATGGATCGACTCTGGAAGCCCTATCAATGGAGCAAAATCATAATTCACCTTATAAAAAGTCCTTCAACTCATTTTACACTCGTTGCATCAGCCTATGTGCAGGAAATCCTCTCCCAACTCTTCCATATAATTATGTGAAAGATGATAACCACCCCTCTCATTGTACCATGATATTGTAACTACACAGTGCTATAAAGATACCCTCTCATTGTACCATGATATTGTAACTACACAGTGCTATAAAGATACCCTCTCATTGTACCATGATATTGTAACTACACAGTGCTATAAAGATACCCTCTCATTGTACCATGATATTGTAACTACACAGTGCTATAAAGATACCCTCTCATTGTACCATGATATTGTAACTACACAGTGCTATAAAGATACCCTCTCATTGTACCATGATATTGTAACTACACAGTGCTATAAAGATACCCTCTCATTGTACCATGATATTGTAACTACACAGTGCTATAAAGATACCCTCTCATTGTACCATGATATTGTAACTACACAGTGCTATAAAGATACCCTCTCATTGTACCATGATATTGTAACTACACAGTGCTATAAAGATACCCTCTCATTGTACCATGATATTGTAACTACACAGTGCTATAAAGATACCCTCTCATTGTACCATGATATTGTAACTACACAGTGCTATAAAGATACCCTCTCATTGTACCATGATATTGTAACTACACAGTGCTATAAAGATACCCTCTCATTGTACCATGATATTGTAACTACACAGTGCTATAAAGATACCCTCTCATTGTACCATGATATTGTAACTACACAGTGCTATAAAGATACCCTCTCATTGTACCATGATATTGTAACTACACAGTGCTATAAAGATACCCTCTCATTGTACCATGATATTGTAACTACACAGTGCTATAAAGATACCCTCTCATTGTACCATGATATTGTAACTACACAGTGCTATAAAGATACTATCTACCGACTACGCCAAGAAGATATTATTTGACATGCCTGATATCTTTATTAACAACCATAAAGCTCCTTTTTTCTAATCTGAGCTAATAGACTACAGTATTATCGTCAACCAATACCAACATACAAATCCCTTTATCTCTTAACTTTCCTTCACCATGTACAGTCGTGAGCAGCAATCGGTATCCCCTCTCTTGGCTGATGCCATGGTCAGAGAAGAGCAGGGAATCGAACTACCCCTCCCGCCCAACAACGAGGACTCGCTGATTCACATCATACGTCGATTAAAATCTTTGAGGCATAGTCCTATATAGAGAGGGAATTGTACCGGTATTAGTAGGTCATTTCATCACCGTAGATTATTATATTTCATTTGATAACCAACGCGGCCCATACGTCGTACGTTGATTGTTTTGTGTCCGGAGGAACTACAAATGGAAGTGACTTATGGGAGTGAGGAGAAGGTTTGAAAGAGGGCAGATGAGAATTGAAGTAAGAATGAAGAGTGATTAAAGGAAGTGAAGAGGTTGTGAGGAACACGGTAGGTGATAGCTCTGGATGGAATCTAATAATACACTGGGCATGCCTAATCATTGATAATGGGATCGGTAAATGAATGACTGGCACCATGACTCTGGCTTTGTGACAATAAGATTGGATATTGATGTACAGTACGTGTTTCAATTCTTCACTCGTTCTGCTATGAATGTGAGGTACGCTGTCTTCCACCAGTTCAGTTTTAACATATGGCTCCCCAAGCATGTTGATTCAATCTTTTTGCTATGCTGATGATCCTCCATTTGTGAATAATAAGTAAAATGCTGATATAATAATCTATCATATGAATTCTATTTTTTAAAGTAGAAGATTTGCCAGCTTCTCTTGTAATTATGATCAACACAGTTGTAGCAGATTAAAAACACAGGCTAATAATGACTACTAATTTGCACACATGGATATCAAGTTATACAACTACTGTGGCATTCTCTTTTGTCATAAAAAGAGTATCTCATTTTGTCTATGATATCAAACTTCCCTGAATATAATAAGTCAACTGCCGGATTGGGAAATGCTCGACCCAAAGACCAGAGACTGCTGCAATTCCCTCCCCCGGTGGGTATGATTCTTACATAATGACACTGTAACATGTTTAGTATCATAATCACCTGTTAATTAGAGTCATGAAACGTGATTATCTTGATTCACATATTATGTGAATAATATGTGAGGAGACTGAAGACACCAGCAGAACAGGGCAGTACTCCAAGGGTGGACGCTGGACTGGTGATAGGGAGGATCGGAACTCCCGTTCCACCTGTCTATCCACCTTTGCCGATCTTTTTCGTGTCTCACCTACAACGAGAGTAGTCCAACATATTCTGAAAGACATCACTCCATCTATTGAATTGGGGGAGTCCCTCCCTAGGCACACACACCCTCTGCTGTGAGCCTAAACAAACATGTCAAAGGGCGTGCAAATTTAAAAACTGCGCGATCGACTTATGTCGTCACCCGTGGTTACCCACACTTGTTGGTTGTGTCGACTTATGCCGTCACCTGTAGTTAAGGGGCAAGGAATGCAGGGCAACAGGAATAATTAATGACGTACTCAACACACAACGAAGTCACTTGCGAAGACTAACAAATTGGAATCCTACAGTTTCACCAGCCTAATACTAGTAAACCAGATCCATCTAGGTACAGTCAACAAGTCTAACCGACCATTAGTTGCAGCACAACTGAAAATCTGAGTAAGAACTCGTCAATAACCAGGATCTCTTCAGGGAAAATAACCTCCTCAAACGGAACTACCTTGTCGTAGTGGGGGGCTTGTATGTCTCTGAGACTTGGCAAGCTAGACTAGAGGGGGCTCCGACCCCTGCTCTGCCCCGATTTCGGGGAGAGAGGGCTTCCCATGCTAGAAAGGTCGATAGGGAGGGACCAGGCGGAACATATAACAATTCATGGAAACGTAAAATGATATTCTATTTGTATTGGTAAATATAAAAATGTTAATTTTAGTAAAGGGAATTTCCAGCCAGATCCCATAATGAGGGGATGAGTGGAATGATCTGTACCTTCTCCACTTGGGGCTATAGCTGGTAGATCTGACCTCACTCCTCCATCTGGCGTCTGACTTAATCTGACCTGATCACCCCATGTCCATTGTTATTGATTGTCTGCTGTACTTCATTCTCTCCTTGTACAGTACTTCCCAGAGAAGAGGGTAACAGTTTTCACCGAAACTGTTGGAATACATCCTTTTGTATACTAATGTGGGTATTGGAGTAAATTAATTGTGGTCATGCCAGTGTGTTTTCTCCAGTACTAGGATTGCCAGACCGAATGATAAAAGTTTTCTATTGTACGGTTAATGCATTCTGTGATGCATTTAAATCAAGTCTGGTACTTTGTGATTTTGTTATATGTGGTGAAATTTATAACATAATTGTAATATTTCTACATGCACTGGTGTGGAATTAACTATAGATATCCGACAACTAATGATATAGATACAAAGTAGTCCCCATCTTCACCAGTGTGAGTGATCATCACACTGCTTTTCAATTAGTATCTTTGGCAGATTTCATTCCCATTTCGTGGAATAAATAATAGTTCTCCATCTTCTTTACTCATACTTTACGTTATCTTAGGTCACCCAAGCTAGAATGAGAGGCCACATTTCTAGAGTTACACCTTATACTGCATGTAGACAGTGTGACAACATATATTTAAGTTACCAATCTAAACAAATGTGGACTTTGCCTTTTGGCCATTCATCCCTGTGACTTATGACGGTATTATTGTACTTCTGTGGACACAAGGAGAACCCGCTGCTATACAACTATAAACTGAACATTGAGTAAGTGAATGTCACTAATGTGTGCATGCAGATGGACCAGGCTGGGTGGCAAGTCGATTTGCACTTTTCACCCTAGAACCCACATCTTCTCCTAAACGTCTAATATACATCATCATTAAATCAACCTTTATTTTACATGGTTACATGATTCTGGTACAGCCACAATCAAATATCCACCGACACTTTCCTTCCATCGTAGTAAATATCCTGGTAATAAAGAACAACACGTGTATGATTTTGCATAATAATTGAGGGGGTTGAGCTGACGTAAGGTGTTGTATGATTATAGTTTGATATGATACTGATTTATTTGCACGATGGAAGGAAAGTGTCGGTGGTTATTTGATTGTGGCTGTACTGTACCAGAGCTGTGAGGTCCAACACATATCTCAGAACCGTACCTGTCAATGTTGGTCACTTCATTAGTCACACAAGACCATAAGGGTGTCTTTAGGGGGAAATAATGGCATTTTTCTATTACTGAGTTCCCCATGGCAAAGAACATCGTCATCTTTCAGCTACTTTATATCAGTAACATTTCAGGCTGCCACAAAGAGATGAAAACCAGAATGTGCTTTATTCTAACCAGCAGAATTGGCTCACTTAAGGGTATAACATCCTGGGTTGATATAACCTCCATTGCTCATCTCACTGTCAGGTTGTTGTACCCTAGCGATGGATGCAATGCCACTCCATACTCCATATCCCTGCCAACTTTCTGAACAACAGAGGATATTTCAGGCACTCTAACCAAGTACTCGCCTCATAACCGGTCACCTGGCTTTCGTGAATAAGGGTATATGTCAGCGCATGATTTGGTTAGGTTAGGTTAGGTTTATATAGGGTAGGTTAGGTTAGGTTAGGTCAGGTCAGGTCAGGTTAGGTTTATATAGGGTAGGTTAGGTCAGGTCAGGTCAGGTTAGGTCAGGTCAGGTTAGGTTTATATAGGGTAGGTTAGGTTAGGTCAGGTTAGGTTAGGTTTATATAGGGTAAAATGAGCTGAGAAAGAGAATGAGACTATTTCAAAGAATTATCTCATGGTTGGTGGTTTTATCGTTATAACCCAAGTGTTGGTCTCCTTCCAACCACCACGATTTTGGCCCAGCAGTAAGCAGTGTTGGCACGTAGCCCGCCAGACTTATTGCGAACTGTATAATTATTGTATCGACCCTTTATTTGGTTAGGTAAGGTTTGGGTTCGGTTAGGGGAAGGAAATGTACTATTGGCCACAAGTATTCTTACCCACCTCAGAATTGACTCAAGCAGATTTCACCTGATAACACTGAACCACTTCCCCATGTCCAGATGTATGATATCTTCTATATCTTACCTCACTTTCCTTCATATTCTTGTAGTCATTTACTGTATATACGAAGCGACATTCTATTATTATTGTGGTTTATACATTTATTCAGCCAAACTATTAGGAAAGTAGATTTATTTTTTTGCTGCATAAAGAGACCTGGTTTCCCATTCCTATGCACCTACTTTTCTCCCTCTCTGTCTCCTGTTCCATCCTTCCCCCTCACTGTCATCAATGCTACCTCCCTCTTTTTCTCTCATATTCCCCCGTATCGCCTGTAGTGGTCTGGGCAATACTTTAAGAGGGTTAATACATCAGGAATGTTTTCAGATAAGGTGGTACAGCCCAGGTGAAAGATACTTGTCCCATTTGAGTAACCAGTGTCTATTATCAGGTACTTGCTTTTTATTACCATCCTCAATACTGACTTCTGCCCCTGATGTCTCCTATTTGGCACTAAGGAACTTGATATTGGGAGAAAGTGTAGTGGATAGTGATAATGCTTTGAAATAATTAGAGATCTAGGCAGGAGGAGGATGGTCTGGCTGTCCGAACTCTGTGAGGTATGACATTATGCTAGAGTCCTTAATACACACATAGCTTTGAGACATGATGTTTTGATATCATGCAAGTCAGGAACCCAAGTCAGATTTTATAAAAAATAAGACCTAAGAATCTTGTCTCCTCTACAGGATGAATTCCGCAAACACGACAGAAGTGCAAGTTGACAGTTTTGCTGGAGGAGGAACAGATGCCACAAGCATCTTCTCACGGAGAGATAATTTATTCCATTAAAGGCGAGGTGCAGTCTCCTCTCTGTCATAGACATCCTAGATGATGCAACATAAATTGACAAGTTATCCACATATAGTGTGCCACAGGCACCATCAGGAAACTCTTTAACCCTTAAACCACAGGTGATGAGAATTCTCGTCACCAGCAACAAGTGTGGAGAATTCTAGACAATGCAGTTTTTAAAATTGTGCGCCTCAAATCATGGTTGTCTCGGGTGGCAACACTGATTTTGAACTTGTAGGGAGTAGCCATAGTCCAGCCATCCACCTCCTAGAGTCCTACAAGTGTTAAAACAGCAGTGAGGGTGGGAGGACGTATTTCCAAAGCTCCGTTTTTCCTGTAATTATCATATATATTTCTGCCCAGAATCATGCCAAACCTGTTCTCCAACTAGCCAACAAATCCTCCATCCATGCCAAATGCAATGATCTTTCCAATTCTTCCTGCTCTCACTCCTTCTGGTATCTAGACAAAAATCTCTCCAGTAACTTTACTTCTGCTTTCCCTCCTCTCATCTTTCTTGATGGAAATGCTGCCATCTCTTCACCTGATAAAGCTGAACTCTTCTCTCATACTTTTGCTTCCAATTCCACTCTGGAGGATTCCGGCTCAGTTCCTCCATCTCTGCCCCTTCTGACTTACTTATGCCTGCCATCAGAAGATCTTCAAAGGAGGTTTTCTCTGCCCTCTCTGGCCTTGACACTCGGAAGGCGTATGGGCTTGACGGAATTCCTCCTGTTGTTCTCAAGAACTATGCTTCCATGCTGACACCCTACCAAGGCAAACTGTTTCTTTTATATCTGTCATCTAACACTTTTCCTTTCTGCTGGAAGTTTGCTCTGATCCAACCTGTTCCGAAAACAGGAGACCGCTCCCAACCCTCCAACTATCGCCCCATTACTCTGATCTCTTGTCTATTTAAAGTCTATTCTAAAGTCTATCTAAGAATCTATTCTTAACTCCTAAATTCAAAAACACCTTACTCATCACGACCTTCTTTCTGATCGTCAGGATAGTTTCCGCCAAGGACGCTCTACTTGCAATTGCCGGGGAGGTACTCTGGAATACATCCTCTCGTCTGGCCTGATAGCATCTCAGGTCCAGTGCTCTTCCGTGCCAGACTTATTCTCTGATCACATCGCTCTTCGATTTCATTATTCTCTACCTACTGGGTCAAGTGCTTCAGCCACTCGTTTGTGTATTGCTGTGCCCCCTAAATATTGCCCGACTTACATCTTATTTATGGCCCATGTATTCCCTACATTTGACATATCATCAGCTGAACAGTTGTACTCTGATCTTGTATCTGCTACTCATGACTTTTATAGGCTATACGTCTCCCGGCCACACCTCCAGCATCGCCATACTACCCACTCCTGGACGCTGGATGCACGTATACAGGAGGCAAAGGAGGAGGCTGAACGTGATGGCCTATTGTTTAAAGCCAACCCAACCCCTGACCTGCTCCATCGTTGCCAGATGTCTAGGGACACTTTAGTTGCCCTGCAGGAGTGTGCTCACACTGAGTCTTGGCAGCGGTTCATGGACAGCATCAACCAGTAAACAAGTGTGGCTTCTATGTGGCACCTCATCCGTCGGGTTGTTAAAATGACACCGGCCACTGCTCGTCATCACACTCCCGCCGACTATGCCCAACAACTTGTCGATGCCTGGTCAGAACAATCTACCCCAGCCAGTCTACCCATCCACATACAAGATGCACTCACTTCCCGTGCTGCTGTCCATCGGCTACGTCTAATGTCTGCTCTGTTGCAAGATGATGACGATGATGCAGAGGTGATAACTGAGAAGGAGTTGCGCCGTGCTCTCTCTCGGGGTAGAGATTCTTCCCCTGGTGATGATGGTATTACTTATGCTGTGCTGCGCCTACTTCAACAAGTTCCTGGGAACCCTCTACTTCTACTGTACAATCTTTGTCTTCGTGATCGTTGTGTACCACGAGCCTGGACCAGCAGCACAATAATACCCATCCCTAAGCCCGGCACTGCAAAGTTCAGGCCTATTTCCCTCACTTCCTGTTTTTGTAAAGTTATGGAGAGAATCTTACTCAATCATCTCATGTACAGACTGCAAGATCGCCTTTCTCCATGGCTGTTTGGCTTCCTTCCCCAGCGGAGCACACACCACTGCCTAGTCGACCTGTACTCTCGCGTTTCCAGGAACAGTGTGGTGGCCTTCATTGACCTTTGAAGTGCCTTCGATGTTGCTAATAGAGACGTCATTTTGGATCAACTGGTTGACTTTGGGATAAAGGGTAATCTATTACGGTGGATTCGGGACTACCTGAGTAACAGGACCTCCTGTGTGTTTTTCAGTGGTGTGCTCAGTCCTTTGCGCAGTTTTCATCTTGGTACGCCTCAAGGTGGTGTTCGCAGCCCATTGTTATTTAATATTCTGATGCATCGGCTGCTCACTTCTCTCCCTGATATACCTGGAACTACAATTACGTGCTATGCTGATGATATCTGTGTTCATTCTACCTCACCAAGGGATCTCCAGCGGTTTCTTGACTCCTTCTCTGTGTCCTCCTCTCACTGTGGCATTATTGTCTCCCTAGATAAGAGCAGAATATTCACCTGTCGCCTTCCTCAAGCTCGGCCAGTGTTCACCATTGGAGGGACTGTCATTCCCATGTGTTCCCAGTATCGCTACCTGGGCGCACCAGTCAATATTTGGCCAATTGTCCCTGCCAGACCTCAAGACCATCCCATTGTCCAGGACTCATTGGGTCGTCACCAGCGCCGACTTACGCCACTTCAATGGCTCACTAACAACTCCTCGGGCATCTCCATCCCAGTAGCCAGGACTATCTATATTGCTTTTACCCGTTCAGTTGTTGATTACCTCTCCCCTGCTCTGATTCAACTTCCTAGGGCTACTCATGAAACTTTAGAAAAATTTCAGAATAGAGCAATGAGAATAATTCTCGGTTGTCCAATGTCGACCAGGATAGTGAACATGCAGCGTGAGTTGCGTCTTCCCCCGTTAGTGGAGAGAATTTATTCTAATGTTACTTGCTTCACTGTCAAGTGCCTCCATTTCCCACATCTTTCACCCTATTATTCTCGGTTAGTCAAGACTTCTCTTAGACCAAACTTCCCTGTCCCTTCCATACTGCCTGCTGGACGTACTCTTATAAGGTCTGTTTCCTCTATGCTCCGTAGTCTTAATATAGATATAATGGTGGCCGACGTCCCCCTGGGACCCCCTTCGTGGATGCTACCAACACCTGATGTGAGCTTCACACCTACTTCCAAGTCGAAACTGCCTTCTCTACAGCGGCAGTTGGCTAAGGAACACATAGAAACAGTGACGTCCTCCATCACAGAACCATACTGCCTCTACACTGATGGCTCATTGCAAGTGGATGGTATAGCAGGTTGTGCTGTTTTCTCACCTGACATGGAGTCACCTCCAGGGGGCTGGGTTGGCCGTCGTCTCTGTAACCACTCTAGCTCAACATTGTGTGAACTGTATGCCATTCTGGATGCTGTTAGTCTTGTTTGTCAACGTGGAGTGAATGCTGCCATTTTTTGTGACTCCAAACCTGCCCTTCATTCTCTCTCTAGTGTTCAGCCCATACACTCTACTGTTGTTCAGCAGATTTTATCGTTTATGTCCGTATTGCGTCATCGTAACTTGACTGTCAAATTGTTATGGGTGCCATCCCATGTATGTTTACGTCACAATGGTACAGATGACAGACTCGCAAAGGAAGCCTGCCATCTGCCTCCTCGTGGTGTTGGACGTCCTCTCTCCCTGACATGTTACCACTCTAAAGTCCGCTCCGCCGCTCTCCTCCCTGTACGGCGACGCAGGGATGCAGAGAGACCCTTCAGCATCTCCATCACACATTATGAGTCTGTCTGCCATCACAAATATTCCTACCGTCGTCGAGGCCTCATGGTTCGGGGGCACAATGTAGTCTCTGCTCGTTTGAGGCTTGGCTACCGGCCACCGTGGCAGGTTGCTGGAATGCAGGGTGAGCCTCCCTTCACTGAGTGTCGCTTGTGTCGAGCGCCTCGTGCTAACACTGTAGAGCACTATTGCCTGGCCTGCCCCACTGTCCGACACTTGCTGCCCCGGGGCCTGCCACTAGATGTGGTTTGTCGACACCTGCTGAACCACCAGGTTCTGGAGGAACTTCTGGTGCGCCACCCTCGTTTTGGTGGATTTAAGTAGGTCATGATGTAAATATTTGTCTGTATGCTTGTGCTCCATTCTGTTGTGTTTTCGTGATGTGTGTGTGTGGTGTGTGTGTGTGCGTGTGTATGTGTGATTGTAGTCATTGTATTCTCATGAGTCCCGCCTACCCGTATGTGTTGTTGCCTGCCTGTTGATTGACGCTGCGGCGCAATTAATTTAAAAAAAGAAAAAGAAAAAAAGAAAAAAAAAAAACTTGATGGAGTTCACAATCAATCCGTGTGTTATTGATTTTTTCAAAGCTAATTTTCTCTGATAGAACACATCCATTTATAGAATACATCCACTCTGTAAAAACTAATAAACTCTGTAATAACTAATGCAATTTAGTGAGTAATGAGGTAGCACCATCAAGTTGTTGTTATTATCACAACATATTATGTGTTGGTAACATTTCTCATGTGTCCTCAATTAGCAATAGTGAATGTAATATGACATCCATACCATCAACTAATGTCAGTCTTCTGTTCAATATAACAAACCACTAGGCATGGTTTGGTTACAATGGGAAAACCTACTCGTTGAAATATAAAAAATATCAAA
>JAWQEG010000999.1:0-288388 GCA_033782935.1 Petrolisthes cinctipes | reverse complement strand
TCTCTCCTCTCCCCTCTCCCTCTCCCTCTCCCTCTCCCTCTCCCTCTCCCTCTCCCTCTCCCCTCTCCCTCTCTCTCTCCGAAAGGAAGCTGAGAGGATCCAAACGTCCAGATCTGCTGTCATTGCACTCATGGTGAGTGGTAATGACATCTACCTGAGAAATGGTAGAGTAGGCATGACCGAAGGAGTCCTCTCGGATGTGCTCGGTGCAGTAGACGACTGTGGGTCAAAAACCCGCAGAAGGGTAGTTGTTGGCATGCTCCCAAGGAGAGGCCCTTTAGGGACTGCTCTGTCAAAGAACATTGCAGTTAAATCAGCGCCTGGCTGATTTGTGTACTGCCGAGGGGGTGTTCTTTGTGGACCCCTACACCTCAACTCTTTTGGTAGAGACGACCTCTACCAGAGGGATGGCACACATCTCTCACTAAAGGGGAAAGAAGTGCTTTCCAAATTAATGGAAGACGCCGTCCGACGATGTCTCAGGAGCACTCGACCGAGCGTGGAGGAGAGCCCTCGTCGCTATGCTAGAGTGACCCCAGAGAAGACATTCGCTGAGATCCTGAAGAAGGATATCCCCAGCACTACCAAGACAATGACCAAACCGGGAAACGGAAGAGTATAGGGAGCCCTGCAGTTGGGGGTTCCCTGAAGGTTCTATTGTTCAAAACGCCAGGTCCATCCGAAACAAGTTTTTGGAACTGCGGGCCTCGTTGCGACAGAGGAACCCGAGATGGTGGCCATAACGGAGTCATGGTTGAGAACCTCAGACAGAGATCTTGAAGGGGAATTCGTGATTCCAGGCTACCACTCTTCCACAAAGATAGAGAGGACAGAGGGGGTGGTGGTGTGCTGTTGTATGTAAAGAACTCCATCAAAATCGATGACCTGCAACATCACATCGAACCACGAGCTCCTTGGAGTTGACCTAGAAATAGGCACTGCAAAATACAGAACCCTTCTGCTTTATAGACCCCCTGGACAACTCAATGAGATGGACAGGGACCTATACCAGTTGCTGGTGTGAACTAGTGGACGGCAGGGTGTGCATCCTTATGGGGGACTTCAACACACATGTTGACTGGGAAACCAGAGAGCCCTCTGCCGAGAACACACCACTCTTGGAGTTTGTAAATGATGAATTCCTCACTCAATGGGTAAGGGAGCCAACAAGAGGTGCTAACATACTCGACTTGGTCCTCACCTCCGAGGATGACATCATTCAAGACCTCTCTGTAAATGAAGAAATAGGTGGAAGCGACCACAAGCTTATAAGATTTTCAGTTAAGGTCCCTAATATGGAGTCCGTGACCCCCGGTGCATAGAAATTAGACATGGGGAGAGCGGACTTTGCAGGTCTTCGTGAAGGCGTTGCTGAAATGGAACTAGAGGAGGGAGAGAGTGCTGATGATCTGTGGAGGTCATTCTTGTCTTCCTTCATGGAACTTCAGTCGCGCTTTATTCCTCTGAAGGGAACAGGTCAGAAGTTCATTCAACCGAAGTGGTTTAATCGGAAAATCCGTAACCTACTAAGGGAGAGGAGAACTGCGTATCGTCGAGCGAGGCATCTGGGGACTTTGACGGTCATTGAAGACTGAATCGAACGTGAAGTCCAAAATAAGGGCGGCTAAGCGTGCTGAGGAGGTCCGTGTGGCTAGACTCTGCAAAGAGAACCCCAAGGAGTTTTTCAGTATGTGAATGGCCGTAAACCAATCCGACGCAGGATCGGTCCCTTGGTGAATGAGGATGGAGCATTGATGCACTCTGATGCAGAAAATGCTAACCTCTTAAATGAGTACTGTCTCTTCAGTGTTCTCTGAGGAGAGTGTCCCATTCCCGAAGCCTTTGGACTGCCTTCAGTGAGAAGTTGGAGTCAATGGTCTTCACCCAAGAAGAAATCGAGAGAAAAATAATCGAATTAAAAGCAAACAAGTCCCCCGGTCCGGATGGGTTCTTACCTAGAGTGTTGAAAGAGTGCATGGTGAAGTATCACGGCACCTGTGCATGGTCTTCCAACAGGATAATCCAGACTGGATGCGTTCCTAGAGACTGGCGTGAGGCAGAGGTGACTCCTATCTTCAAGAAGGAGATGCTAGCCAACCGTCAAACTACAGACCCATCAGTTTAACCTCGATAGTCTGTAAACTCATGGAGAGCATCATGGTGGACAAAATAACAGCACACTTAGAATCAAATATGCTACTGAGGGTTCCCAGCATGGGTTCCGGCAGCACCGGTCATGCCTCACAAATCTGGTGGAATTCTTCCATTTTGTTTCAGTGAGCATGATCGGGATAAAGCGGTCGATGTTGTCTACTTAGACTTTCAGAAAGCCTTTTGATAAGGTACCCCACCGCCGCCTCCTTCGGAAAGTGCGTGCACTGGGCATAGACGGAAATGTGGCAAATTGGATAGAGAACTGGCTAAGTGACAGACGGCAGCGGGTGGTAGTGAATGGACAGGCTTCAGAGTGGGTGCCCGTTACTAGCGGTGTTCCCCAAGGTTCTGTTCTGGGACCACTACTGTTTATCATCTATGTTAATGACGTGGATGGTGACATGGTTGCCAAGATTTCCAAATTCGCCGATGATACTAAGCTTGGTATGAATGTCGCGAAAGAAGGAAATACTACCCGCTTACAAGAAGATCTTAGGAAGATCGGGGAGTGGTCTGACACGTGGCAAATGCCATTAACGTGAACAAATGCAAAGTTATGCATATAGGCCACAGAAAACCCCCGAACAGAGTATAACCTTAAGGGCAATGCTCTCGTAAGCACTGATACTGAGAAAGACTTGGGTGTAACTATCACCAGCGACCTCAAGTTCTCAAAGCAGTGTATTGAGGCTGAGAAGAAAGCCCAAAGGATGTTAGGGTACATAAAGCGACAGTTTGGATACCGGAACAAGGAGATAGTACTTTGTCTGTACAATTCCCTTGTCCGACCGCACCTGGAGTATGCAGTCCAGTTTTGGAGTCCTTCTTACCCGGAAGGATATCGCGAGATTGGAACGAGTGCAAGCCAGGGCAACCAAACTTATACCCTCTCTTAGACACAAGAGCTATAAAGATCGGTTGGTAGAACTCGACCTGTTCTCTTTGGAAACCCGGAGACTGCGTGGTCAGCTTATCGAAGTGTTTAAAATACTACGAGGCTTTGACAATGTAGACTACAGGGACATTTTCCAACTCAGTGAGGGCACAACCAGGAATCATGGCTACAAACTTGAACTGAAGCGATACAACCGTGATCTGTGTGGTAAGTTCTTTACATACAGCATCTGCGGTACTTGGAACGCGCTTCCTGCTGATGTGGTCAACAGCAACTCTGTGGATCAGTTCAAGTCCAGATTAGACAAAGCCTTAAACCACCGTCTAGGTGTTTAAGCCGTTGTGCGAGTGTTCCTTGATGGTTTCACATGACACATTCGAGGACGGTCGCCTACTTGCGCAACTAAACCCACAGGTACCCTCTTTGTATGGATCGTAAGGTCCCCTAGGGTACTTCTTTTCCTTGTAACTCCTTGTAACTCTCTCTCTCTCTCTCTCTCTCTCTCTCTCTCTCTCTCTCTCTCTCTCTCTCTCTCTCTCTCTCTCTCACCTTGGTCTGTGTGCCTGGCTGACTGGGCTGGATTTTGGGGTTTCCAGCCTCTTCTCTAGTTTCCACCATGGCTCCTGACTGGCTGATGAGTATAATAAACAAAGAGTTGGAATTGACTGAAACACCAATGAATTTAATTAAAGATCTAAGAAGGCCTTAATGTTGATTGATGACGTTGCTGGGTCTGTCACTGGCTGCTTGTAAATGTTGTTAAAGAGGTTCTGTGATTGGTTGATGATATTGTTAGTGCATTTGTGACTTGGAGTACAAGTTAGTTGAAGGCTTGTTGTTGGTTGCAGATGTCACTATAATTGGCTTCACTACGTATGTTATGGTAGTTTATTTGGTTGCTTCTCTTGCCCCACTATAACTGGCTTCAGAAGGTAGTTAATATTTGGTTGCTTCTTTTGCCTCACTAGAGTAACTGCCAACTATATACCTGTAGGAAGAAACAACATCATACACATTAATATTATAAGTTGTCATACCATACAGTTAAATTAGTTTGTGAATTAATGAAATCTAATTTATGTAGATACATTTGAAACCAACTGTAATCTTGAAATGAACTCGGGCCATCAATTTAACTCATTATTTGAAAATATAATGTAAAAAAAAAAAAAAATCAGACCCCTTGGGAAGTCTGTGAATGGAAAACATTGAGAGGAATGGTATGTACGAAGTGTAGGCTGTGTAGCAGCCTATCTCAGACACCTTGGCACTGAACTCTTGCCATTTCAGGTGTAAAGCTTAAAGATGAGAGAGAGAGAGAGAGAGAGAGAGAGAGAGAGAGAGAGAGAGAGAGAGAGAGAGAGAGAGAGAGAGAGAGACTGACTCTACAGTATTAGGTCAATATCATCTTGTCATTGTACCCATTGCCAGAGACTACAGTATTAAGGTAGGTCATTATCATCTTGTCATTTACCGCAGTGTACCCAGTTTTAACCTATGGCAGTAATGACAAAGAGATAAAGTGATAGAGAAAGAATACAGAGACACAAAAGGAAGTTATTACAGATCTGGATAGACAGAGATAGAGTCATTAAAGCCCCATCCACAGTGAGACACACGTTGCACGAAATGATGCAGGTGGACGTGTTGAAAACTGAGGGTCGTGTCCACACTGAGGACCTCACCGCCACTCTCTCCATTACCCCCACTAATCCTATCCCCCATGGCGAGTGGTGTTGTATGAGAACTGCCCGCGGGTGGGAATTATACACATTGACAGAAAAGATACTGTAACGGCCCAATACCTTCCCCATAACTATGAAAAATATACAGAGAGAGAGAGAGAGAGAGAGAGAGTTTCCGCGAGCTTGCTGAAGTTTCAACATTTTTCTAAAAATAACATCATTCATTATTGAACAGTATATTCAGACCGGGTGAACTACACTGATATACAGATATCAAACATATTCACAAATGGCTAAGGTACATATTTTTTAACAGAATAACGACACATTCACATTTACATTGGAATGGGTGGGAGGGAGGGAATACCACGAAAGAGTTTTTACTCTTAATTTTAATTGTCCAATTTTGTCCTGGTTTCCCTCTCATCCATTCTAATCCATTTAATTGCCATAATGAACCAACAATACACAAACAATATTATCAAAATTGAAATAATTTTTACGAGAGAGAGAGAGAGAGAGTGAGGCGTACACACGAATGACACGAAACAATATGACCAGGGACACATGGGCGCTTTGTGGTGGCCACTCAAGGACCACACACAGTAGCGAGGATGTGGCTTCCCATATATTTCCATTGTTTTGAAGCCAACCCGTAGGCCCATGGCCATGGAATCGGCCATGCGTAGGCCTACACACGAGCGAATGCATCGGTGTCTGTGGCGAGGAGACGCTGATCCCCGCCACGTGATGTGGTCGCTCGGTGGCTTGCAAATTTTCCCACCTCTATGGCCTATCGTTTCCGTGCCGCCGCCAGCCTTACACTCTGCCACGTCCCTCAGTTAAACCACAAATCGCCGTTATCAGCCAAGCAAGGACCACTCGTGTCGTCCTTTGCGTGGCGACCACCAAAGCGCCTGTCTGTCCCGGGCCTATACTAGAGAAAACGAACAAAATTATTCATCCCTTACTATTATAGACGAGTGCACTGGTGACATTTCCCTTCACACACACACACATAAGCAAGCGAGCAAGGGCCTTTTCTGGCCCCAAGCCTAGCAGTCATCACTCACACACATACTTTTCAAGGCAGCCTAATTCCTCCCGTCACACCCTGAACCATGATCCAATATTCCTTAAGATTAAACACCAATATATTCACAAAATTTCAGTCCAATAATCCACAGAGTTCGTTGACAAAGTGAGAGTTCGTCGACACTAAGGTCATTCACTCACTCTCACTCTCTCTCTCTCTGAAACTAAAATATAAACTGAGGGTAACTTGCTCACAGAAGGTACTGTATGTATGTATATTCATGTTATTTACTATTTTTTTTCGATAATATTTGATATATTGATCCAAGTCTGTTGTTCTCTGTAGGCCTAATGTGAGTGCGTGTGGAATAAGGTATAATTTATTTTGTGTATTATTATTATTATTAAGGAACCCCATTTTTTTAAATAATACGATGGAAAAAACCTCGACTAGCCTACCGAATGACATTATGAATACCAACAAAAACTAGGTGGTACAGTTAATTCGCTCTGTTTATCCACTCCAATACATATAATCTCCCGTAAGTCAGTCACGATGCTCGATAATTCTTTACAGATCTAAATAACTTTTATTTTCCTTGGAGCTTTGAAGACGGTCTGCGAGCGAGGTCAATGACACAGAGAGAGAGAGAGAGAGCTGGCAACGACGCAGCTACACCACGCAAGCAAGAGATGTACAGTACTTTACACACACACACACACACACACGAGTCCACTAGTTATATATTACAGGAACACAGTCACACAACACACCCCAGTTCAGATGTGTTTTCGGGCCCTTAATTCAGCAAGAAATTGTTTGTTGTTTGGGGTCACACTAGCCTAGCGTAACATGTTAATATTTCGTTCATTATCTCATTATTTTTATTCTATCTGGCAGCTTATTATTATTGAAACATATTTAAGGGACCTGTGTTGTAGTAAGAAAATTGGAGGTAAATGAGTCCTTCATATATTGCCATGAAACACTACCAATAGGGAAGGAGCGTGTTTCGTGGCATGGCTAGGAGGAATCAGAAGCCTCCAATTCTCATACACGATCACAGGGTCCTTAAATAACAATTGATATAAGGTCTATTATATACGATTTAGTATATTACCGGTATATCCTGTAGTACTGGAACACCTCCAAAAACTTTCTACACACAAGGAAAAAAACTGTAAAATATGTAATGATATAATGTGCGTGGATGGGAAGTGGACAAGAAAAAAAATCTATCTCCGGACTCTCTAAAGTCTAAACCTTAAAGAAATCTAATACCTACGCAGTAACGCAATAATCTGGACGACTTTCGACCTGGGAAAAAAATAATGATAACGTCCATCCTAGATAATGATGCGGAGTTACTAAAATTGTTTTGACCTTAGCCTATCACCTCTCCTTACCCATAGCCAATATATTATATACTACACATTAACCCAAGAGAGACACAATAAATAAAAAAAAAGGTGTTCGATCGAGATACATTTAAATACTTTTGGTACATTAGAGAGCCCAGGAAACAGGAATAGCTTGGAGAAATCAATTGCTCTTGATTTCACCAACACTACTATCTATTCCTAAACTAACCCGAACACAGAGTTATGAAATTTTAACAAAAGGAGCAGAGCATATAGTGATAGCAAGCGGGGTTCCGGTATTAGCAGTGAAAATGGTGTTGAGGAAGGTTGGAAATTATGTCACTACTTTCCCTGACCTCCTTAAATACTGATCTACCAACACTACCACCATAACCTTCTCTTACCACTAACTACTGTACTACCATTACCACTACCACCATTAATAACACCTACCACTACCACTGCTACTTCTAACACTACCATCTGCTAACCACTACTACCAAGGTCTACAATCACAGAGAGAGAGAGAGAGAGAGAGAGAGAGAAGTGTGTGTGTGTGTGTGTGTGTGTGTGTGTGTGTGATTAATGACTATTACCTGAAGCTATAAAATTATCTTAATCTTATAATTTTACGTTCACGAGACTAAATTGAAGGTCATAAATAGCCTATAAATTGAACCTAAGTCATGTACAGAATGTATGTATTGGTAAGATGGTGGGAGGATATGTATGTGTGAGATTGTGGGAGGATATGTATGTATAGTATGTATGAAATTGTGTGACTATATGTATGTATTGTAAGTGTGAGATTGTGGGAGGATATGTATGTACTATGTTTGTCTGTATGTATGTGCTGCATGTATGTATGCATGAGATTGTGTGACGATATGTATGGACTGTATGTGTGAGATTGTGGGAGGATATGTATGTACAGTTGGCAGCATAAGTTCGCTGCATTTCTTCTACCTGCGAAAGTATGAGTCTAGTAAAGTTGTAACACTATTGAAATTCAGAGATGACAGATATACTTCTCATACGGTAAATTACATATATATGTTGTTAGAATAGAAACTGGTTATATTAGCATTATTAAGTACATGGAATGGATCGAATTTATGCTGCCGACAGTACTTTATTTATCGTATGTATGTATGTATGTGTGAGATTATGGGTGAATATGTTTGTATGTCACCAAGGCCACATATAGACTACAAAGGCTGCCTGCCATGAGTTGTGTGTTTTGTAGTGACTAAACTTGAAACCCATAATCATAGTACAGTCGTGGACATAAGTTTCAATACATATATGGATACCTCAAACAAATTGCTAACTTATGTCTTCACGTTGTCATATGTTTTGAATAGTAAGTCGGCAAGCTGCTTATAGTATATAAGAAGATGGTACTTAACCAACTGTACTTATTGGAAAGTTTCTCAGGTAATGGACAAAGGGAACCTGTCAAACGTTTACATGAGCCACCCCAATGTGGATAATTATTATTGTCCATGACTGTGCATGGTGGTGTAGAACTCCAACCTACGTGTAAGCTTTATATAATACTCCTTACCGTACTGTACTGGACACCCAATAATAATAATAATAATAATAATTGGCCTACTGTATAATCTAGTGTACGGGATAGTAGGTAGGTTTTTAATACTCAGATTTTAATCAAGTAACTAGGCCTATTCACTGAGCTACACGAAGCAACGTTGCCATAGGAATAAAATAATGTTAAAACTTGAAGTGCTACGCGAGGTGAAGCTAACCAATAATCATTATCACAAGCACTACATCATAATCATCTGCATGACTTTCCTCCACTGTCATTATCATCATTATTACTCACATTCTTCGCAAACTATTTTAAATAGCCCATATATAGTTAAAAAAGGGGGTAAGCAAGACTGTTTATCGTGTGTAATTCCTGTGGTCACATCCGAGACCTTGGAAGCCTCATTTTTCACGCCACCCACACCTATTGTATCCTTCCCTTCCATGTTTTATTTTGCTACAGTCACTCATTCATTCGTCTTTCTATCTCTCTCTCTCTCTCTCTCTCTCTGATAACGTAGTGATCATATATTTTTTTCTAGTCTCCCTTCCCCTGATAAAACAATGATATACATCTCTTTATCTGAGAAGTCAGTGTGATGACGGATAAGTTTTTGAAGTGAACTATAGACATGAAGACTACTGAGTGATCAAACAGAAGTGGTTACAAGGGTGAGAGGAAGTCTGAGGAACAGAGTATAATAATAGTCTCTGGTATGGCGCCTAATGACGAATAATAGCGATAATGGTGATATAGTTCTGGCTACTCTACACGTCTTTTTTTATATATAGTGCTGTGTATGAGAGAGAGAGAGAGAGAGAGAGAGAGAGAGGGGGGAGGGTACTTGAGTGTGGTAGTCAATGTCAAGAGCTGATAGGTTGGACGGGAATATTAAAATACTTTTATTTTTACATTGTTGCCCAACTGATACGCAGAGCATCATTAGTCAATGACCTTCAACAAACAAACACGTAAATAGAGTCCTTATTTACTGCTTGGGACTGACAACTTGAGTAGGCTACACATAAAAAATCTCTTCATAACTGTAAGAAGCACAAGGAAAATAGACGACATAATCACATAACCAAGCCTAGTGGATGAATAGCCTACACGAGTTACAACTGGGACATAGGACCTTAATTTGTTTGACATGCAATCCAAGACAAACTACACAAATAATTAAGAAGTACCAGTACAAGGAAAATATAGGATACAATAAGGCCTAACTTAGTGGATGAATTTAAGAGTTGCATCTGGGACATAAGACCTTATAGTGTGTTGATATGCAAACCAAGACTAACTACAATAAAAAAAAAAAAAATACACAGCAAACACTGGAATATTAAGGCCATATATTACTTAGAAGGAAATAGGTGTATTTTCGCCTGGGTACAAACTAAATCGACATATAAAACGGACAATACAGGGAAAGTTTGCTTGCTGTCAGATGGAGGAAGAAAGAAACACAAAACTTGCTGCATCGTAATGACTTACACTTTCCCCTCAACAGTGAACACACACATACACACACACACCATATGATACAATCCTTACCTCGATCGCCATGAGTATAATAATAATTATGGTCGTTATGATTATGTTATTATGTGTTATATAGACGAATAATTCATTTTTACTACTTGGCAATTTTTTCAGCTCGTGAAATGTAAATAAGGCAACAATAGTGCAAGGTTCATAGACTATTTTTGAAACTTTAGCATAATCTATTTTGGAGGTCTTAAATATTTAACAGGTATGTATTAATCTGGTTGTCTAGGTCAGTGGTAAACGTTCAGGTAATAATATTCTAATTGACTAGCCTATTTCAAAAGCAAGTAAAAATGCGGTATAACTAACAATATTATGTCCCTTCAATGGTGCCTATGCAATATGTTCAGTGTGTTAGGATGTGCTTAGGGTAATTTTTAGCCTAACTATCATTCGATTATGCTTATGTTTTGGAAATACTCCTACTCACGTAACCAACAAGTGAAAATACAATCCATGACAACTCGTGTATCTTTAATTGAATGTAATCTATAACTGCGTTGCTTGATAATACAGTAAGCTTTGTTTCTGCATATATTGGTACTACTAAGGAGTGTATTTGTGTGGGTGAACGACCAGCAACCCTCACCTGTCAATTGAGGTTCACCCAAGGTTTTGGCAGACTGGGGCGTGGATGGATATAAGGCAAGATGAACAGAGATAATTTTGTATTACACTCCCCCTTCAAGGTCTGAGCCACACTGACACATTTTCGTTATACTCCCGCCAACTGTACTTCCCTGCCTCCCCTCCCTTCACCTCCAAAGTATCGTACTTCTTCTTAGTTACTGCTGTACTGGGCTTACATAATTATCTTGGTATTATAATCCAATAGGTCTGTTACGATAGCTAGTTGCATCATAGTTGGAATATATACATAAAGTACATTCAAATGATAAACGCGGTCTCAATTCGTATTGTAAAATAACAGGAAATGAGCGACGAGGAGAACTTTTCCTCGAAGAAATATTTTAATAATATACCACCTTATGGTAGGCAACTTTAGTTTACGAGACAGAAATTTATGTGGTGTAAGACTTGAGAGATGAGGCTCTCCTGTTTGACGTACTACTCTTGAACCTATCCATTTGTCAAGTAGTATATTAGCATACGACTTACGTATGTGTACAACACCTACTACTTCATCCGGAACAGACTAATTTAAACTTCACAGCTGGCCAGGAGAAGCGACAGTTCTTTGGTCTGTGACTGCACACAATGTTGTTGATATATTCGTACATTATGTAAGAAAATAGGAAAACTGACATATTTAATACAAAAAGATATTTTTAGATAATAAAGGTAAGCGGTCATATCATTCAGATACGGTGGTTATTGTGTATCTATCAACGCTTATCGTACCCAACAGCTGAAGACATGACATAACTACTTATTTCCTGTTTTCTTTGCAGTGTGTATGTATTGAATATAGATCTAGACACAGATGCATCCTTTAAATAGTATAGGATCTACCTCAATAACATGAGAACACAACTTAGGGAGTGAAAATCAATAGGAATTGGACGTTTGGTTTTGGTTAGTTGCCGGTTCGGGAAAACATATCGTATCCTCAACACCGGCAGCGTCAAACAAACAACATAATTAAGTCCCAAACTGTCCCATATGTTTATCGTCATGGCAACAATAAGACGTTAATATCCCTTCTGTGCTAAAACATAATAATCTCAATTATCTCATCATAAGAAACAGTACTATAGAATGACAGGCAACGAAGCAAGTAGTACGATATATGTAAAATAGAAAGGATATAAACAACTAAATAAATTACGCACACAGTTGAGTTAGGTGCATAGGAGAGTGACATTACGTGTATATATAATTGGTTCTCAGTTCACGTTTCCTTCCCATGTTATTGTTCTATGTGGGGAATAATAATAATAATTGTGTGTATGTGTACTTACTTCTTTGTTATAGGAATGATCTGGTTTAGTTCCATATGCTGAATTATATATCGATCTCTTTATATTCTGTTCATTATCTCGTTCCGGCATAGTACCTAAATACCTTGTACATATTCTTTTTGTTGTTGGTGAATTGTTGTATTTTATTGCTCTATGCAGAATATACAAGATATTGCTGTCTCACTCACATTGATAGATGGAATAATATAATCTTATTACGACAAAGAAGCCCTGGCGTTACTATCCGGGTGAACAGACTCTAGAATACACGGTAACAGTTTATTGGTAAGTAAAGAGGGTTATGCACACAAATATGTAGAAGGCCAGCCTTCCGTGTAGTGTCGTGAGAGGGCTGTGGTTGCTGCAGGAGAGTTGTGTAGGACAGGAACGCACTCGTGTGATCAAGGCGGGAACACTTGTGGGAGGCTTGGTGCAGGTAGCGGCAGGTACGACGGCAGGGGCTTGTGCTTCTCAGTCCAGAGTTAGTGTGGAAGTGGACGAGCGCTGGCAGTGCGGCCCTTTTATTCAGTTGGCGGCCGGCTGCGCGCATCTTTGTCATGTGATCGTGTGATCTAGGATGCAGCCTGGGAGTGGCTTGGTACAGGCGCCGCTGTAGGGTTAACAAAGGAGGGAACAATAGGAGCGGCCATGTCTGGCGCCGGGGTAACAAAGGAGGGAACATAGGAGAGGCCATGTATGGTGCCGCTACACTACCTCCTCTCCCCCAAGGATTTAGGAAAGAGGGGAGGACGACATATATACATAAAAAACATCGTAAAAATAGGAAAACATAATAAATATAATAATACCTAAGACCATGATACAAATACATGAGGTGAGTGGAGTGTGTGTTATACATAAGTGTACGGGTGCGGTGTGGAGTGACGCGGGAGGGAGAATGCAAGTATGTGTATTAATAGTAGGGATTGTGTGTAAATGGTTACGTGTGAAGTATGTGGGTGTCTGCATTGTGTATCATGGAGATGTATTTCGCGGAGAGTCTGGGGAAGGGTCAGGAAGGATAGGCGTAGGGTCAGGCTGGGTGTGGTAGGTAGGAGGCGGTCGGTTGGGTGATGGGGTTGGGAGCAGAATAGCTAGGTAGGGGTGTGGTAGGGGAAGGGGGACGGAATAGGGGCGGGGGTGTAGGCGAGCGGGAAGGCGGCGGGGGAGTTGATGGTGGGTGCACGGGTGAGGCAGGTTGGAGTTGAATAATAGTGGGGGGAGGATGGGAATGAGGTGGTGAGTGTGGGTGAGGATGGGTTACGGTAAGTAGAGGCGTGGCAGGGGAAGGTGAGCGAGGGTGTGGTGGGGGTTTAGGCTGGGTAGGGGTAGGAGGTGAGCGAGGGTGTGGTCGGGCAGAAGGTTGGGGTGGCGATATTGGTGTGGTGGTGTGATGATTGGGTTGGTGAGATGAAGTAGATGGTGTAGGATGTGTGTGTGACTGCGGCGCAGGTGGCGTGGGAAGTATTGGTGTAGGGTGTGTGTGTGGGCGAAGCATGACAGAGTGTTGAGGTTGTGGGGTGGGTAGAAGTGGTGGGCACTAGTGAGAGGTTGATGTGGTTGGGTAAGGTGGAGTAGTGTGGATGGGTGGTGAAGGATGCATGGATGCGTGTGTGGTTGGAGGTTAGTTGTCAGTGAGTTTGATGGTGTGGGCAGGCTTAACCCGTTCCCAGGACGTGACGTACGGTTTACCCGCTACCTGGATTGTAACGGTAGCGTCTGTCCTCGATAAAACGGGGTATGGGCCAGTGTAGGGTTCTTGAAGTGGTGATCTGTGGGCATCCATGCGGAGGAAGAGTTGTGTGGCGGTGTGTAGCCCAGGGGGTGTGTAGGTGGGTCTGGCGGTATTGATGCGAGTAGGTGTAGGGCAGGCACTAGAGATGGCTGCTTTAAGAGCTGGGAGAAACGAGAGGTTGGAGGTGTCCAGACTTGGAGATGTGACTTGAACGGGTAGTCGGTGGTCTTCAACAAACACGAGGTCTGACGGTGCGCAGATGGTTAGGAATATGAGTGGTAGGGCGTCCGACCACTGGTCCGGCTGCAGCAAATGGAAGGCATCTTTTAGCCTCCTGTGCAGTCATTCCACCTTGCCATTGCTGCTGGGGTGATACGCCGTTGTACACTGTCTACGGGTACCAAGTAGTGTCAGCATCTCCTGCCATGACTTGGACTCGAACTGAGTCCCCTGGTCTGTCACTATCAAGGCAGGAGGACCGAAGTTAGCAACCCAGTTGGAGAGGAAGTGGCAAGCTGTCCCTTCGGCGGTGATGACGGACATCGGAGTGTGTCATTCTGTCCACACAAGTGAGGAGGTGACATGAGCCACGTGAAGGTGGGAGAGATCCAACAATATCAACATGTACCGTATGGAACCTGCTGGTGGGTACGGGGAACTCGTGCAGCGGTGGTCGAGTGTGACATCCAATCTTCGCCCTCTGACGCAGTACACAGGAGGTAACCCACTCCTTAATTTGTTTCCTCTTTCCAGGCCAGATTGCACGGATAAGGCGGAGAGTACCTGAGACACCTGGGTGGTTAAGGGAGTGAAAATGATTAAAGACACTCACTCTGAAAGGGGTAGGAATGTAAGGGCATGACGTGTCGCACCACAACATCGTGACGGTATCAGAAGCAGGTAGGTATTCCAGCCGGAGGCCCGTGTAACCCGTGAGGAGGTCGTTGAGGTGAGCGTCAGTTGATTGGGCTACTGCGATGGCTGGGAAGTCTAAAGAGCCACTGGCATCTGTTGAATTGTTGAAATGTTAGGCAGCACCAGGGCGCTCTTGACAATGCATCGGCCATGGCGTTATCCTCGCCCTTCACATGGCGGATGTCCGTGGTGAACTCTCACATGAAAGCCAGGTGGCGTGTTACTCGAGGAGACCAGTTGGTGCCCAGTTGTTGCATCACAGTCGTGAGTGGCTTGTGGTCTGTGCATATGTGGAAGCTCCTACCTTGACAGTATCGTAGATGGCCACCAGCTCTCTGTCGAATGCATTGTACTTCTGTTGAGGTGGCTCTAGACGCTTACTGAAGAATGCGATGGGCTTCAGTACTCCATCCACTTCCTGTTGCAGCACAGCACCAATGGCGTGGTTTGAGGCGTCGGTGTAGATGGATGTATGGGCATGTGTGGTAGGGTAGGCGAGGAGGGTGGTGTCAGCTAGTTTCCTCTTAATTAATTGACTTAAAGGCTTCTTCTGACGCGGGAGACCATACCAGCTTCTTCTGTGAAGACTTTTTGAGGCCCTTCAGTAGGTCGTGAAGTGGTGCAAGGGCAGAGGCGGCATGTGGAATGAACCGGTGGTAGTAGTTCACTACCCCTAAGAATTCCCGAAGTTTTCTGGCGGTCGCGGGTAGTGGGAAATCCCTGACAGCTGCCACCTTCTGTGGTAGTGGTGTGATGCCGTTGGGAGTAACTCAGTGGCCGAGGAAGTCGAGCTGCTCCACCTCTAGGACGCACTTGGAAGGGTGGACCTTCAGGCCGTACTGTTGCAGCCGGCTGAAGAGTTCCCTCAGGTGCTGCTGGTGTTGAGCGTGGGTGTCTGAAGCAACGAGGATGTCGTCGATGTACAAGACGGTGTAGTCCAGACCACGCAGCACCTCATCCATGAACCTTTGGAAGGTCTGGGCAGCGTTGCGTAAACCAAAGTTCATGGACGGGAACTCAAACAGGCCGAATGGGGTGGTGATCACCGTCTTCTTAATATCCTTCTCGGCAACAGGAATCTGGTGAAAGGTGCGAACAATGTCAATTTTAGAAAACACCGAACAGCCCTGGAGCTTGGAGTGGAAGTCCAGGACGTGCAGTATTGGGTACCTGTCGGGGATAGTGGCGGCGTTGAGCACCCTGTAGTCTCCGCACGCCCTCCATTCACCTTCCTGCTGCTTGGGGACCATGTGAAGAGGCGACGCCCACGTGCTGTCAGACGGTCTTGCTACTCCCTGTTGTATAATTACGTGAAATTCCCTCTTTACTGCTTCTAGTCTCTTAGGGGACATCCTCCAGGGTTTGGCAAAAACAGGAGGACCATTCGTCGTGATCGTGTGACGCATCCCTGGATCATATGTGTGCTGTGTGTTAGAAGTGGAGAGTAGGTGTGGGAATTTGTGTATTATGTGTTCGTATGCATTTGTGTGGGTTATATGTGTGATAGTAAGTGTGGTGTGATGACAGTGTTTAGTGGGGATAATCGATCCAGAGGGTTGGTGGATAAGCCGTTGTCTCTTGGAGCCGATCAGTATATTGTGGGCTGTAAAGAAATCCAGACCCATGATGGGGGCCTGCACATCCGCCACGATGAATGGCCATACTACGTACTTCTGCCGTAGAAGGGTGGCGCCTCTGCTCCTGGTGCTGTAAGTAGTGATGGGTGACTTATTGGCTGCCAGAAGGTCATATGCCGTAGATGCCTGGCAGTCTCTGTCCTTGGGTATGGATAGGACCACACTGACCTCAGACCCAGAGTCCATGAAAAAGTTGTCCCCTGACTCTAAGTCCTCTACCCACAGCAGGGTGTGAGCAGTGTAACGAGCTGTCTGACTGGGGTTGGTGGAGTGTTGATGGGCCGGTGGTATTGGAGCGGTGGCGATGTTTGCTGCCGTGTTGTGGTTGGCCGTAGATGGTGCTGGTTCGTAGGTATGTTGCTGAGAGGCCCTGAGTTGTCGTAGTGTGGGCGGTAGTGTAGTGGGCGTTATCTTGCCACCGCTTTACTCGTTTCCCTGTGTTGGTCTGGTAGGAAGGCGGGTGGCGGAAGAACCCCAATTGCAAGGTAGACGACAGTTGCGTGCCGCATGGCCGAACCTCTGGTGGTTTACACATAGGTTGGGGTTGTGCCACTGTTGTGATGCGGTTGCAGATGTCTGACGAGGCGGAGGAAGTTGGCGGACTGATGGGGCCCACTGGTGTTGGTGCAGGGGTTGCGGTGCCGTTGCAGGTGGTTGATATGTGGTAGGTGGGAGTTGGCAGACTGGTGTGGTCCACTGGTATTGTTGTTATGTTTGTGTTGCTTGCATGGCGTCAATTTTGTGTTGCAGTGTCTGAATATGTTGGGCTAAGGAGTCGTAGTGTTGTGGATTGAGGTCTGAATAATGTTGTTGTGGTGGTGGCATTGTATGTTGAGTTTGTGAGATGATATTGGTGTTGTGGAAGAGGTTGCATTTGTTGGTGATGGGGTGTTGGGATAATGTACTGGGTTTGGTGTGTAGGAAGGATATGTGGCTGTTGGGGTGGTGGTGGCACTGGTTGTTGTTGAGCTGGAGGTAGGGGGTTAGGCATTGGCAGCGGCGTAGGTGGCATGGCAATAGTGGCAGTAGTATGGTGTGAGGGCCACGTAGCAGAGCCGTTCGCAAACGTATCCATCAAGGAGTCCGCCAGCCTGCCGTATTCCCAGAGGGGCAGGTTGGGTTGCGCTTGAAGGTGTAGCTGTATCGTGGTGGGCAGGAGCTTGGCGTGCCTACCTTTGAGGACGTCGTCGTTGAAGGACGTAGCAGCTTTTTCATTGAGTTGCTGCATATGCCGCAACAACTCCGACGGGCGGTGCCTCTCCAGCTGCACGTCCTCCAACGCCTTTAGGTAGCCTACTGTTGTGGAGTCATGCCGTGGGCTGAGATGATGGCGGCCTTAAGTTCGTCATAGAGGGTGCCTTGGCTGAAGGTGGATATAAGTGGCGAAAGTGAAGAGAAGACCTCGTGCGAAAGTGCACGAATAATGGATTGGTATTTCTGATGCTGGGTGTAAGTTTGGCCACGCCATACCGCCTCCAGGTGGAGGAACCAGGCGTGGACATCATAATTAAATGGGGGAGCGAAGGGAACGTGTATCGTGGCGGGTTGGACAGTGGCTTGTGGAGAAGATGTAGAGGCGTGTGGGAGAGACATGTTGTGAGTGAAGAGTGTGGTGTCTGTTGGGGTAGCTATGATGATGAGTGAAGGTGTGGGTGTAGAAGGTGTTGTGGTGTGTGTTGCGTGTATGGGGGTCCTTACAGTCTACGAGTACTTGGGGAGGGATAGGGCACTGGGGACGTGGTGTGTGGGTCGTGTGTGGGGGGCACGTGGAGGTATTGAAAAGAGCGGAAACTCGGGTGAGAGAAAGATTTGCCACGGGGTTGAGGAATGGAGGCACGTAAGGCAAGATAGGCAGTGGGGAGCAGAACAAGAAAAACGGAGCGGCCGAAGGGGGGACAGAAGTGGGTCAGAGAATGGGAGCGTGGGTGGGGAGAGAGAGAGCAAGTACAGGCAGGGGGGTGGGACAAAGGGGATGGAGTAAGGGGAAAAAAGGAGAGGACAGAGGTACAGGAACAAAGAGGGGGTCGAAGTGGAGACACGGGATGAAGGAAAATGTGGCGAAGGGAAAGGCACAATAGGAGACTAATATAAAAATGGGAGTATAGAGTAGCACTGGGGTGGGTAGCGAATGGCAACAATAGGGTAGTGTGTGTACAATGTATGTGTACTTGGCGGGTTGCAGGAGATGTTTGGCGTGTTGATGAAGCTGTCAAGTATCGTTGCAGGTGGAGGAGCTTGTTGAACGATACGTGAGCGTAGAGGAGCATGGCACATAGATGAGGTAGTTCTTGGGTACGTGAGCGTAGAGGAGCGTAGCACGTAGATTAGGTAGTTGATGGGTACGTGAGCGTAGAGTAACGTAGCACGTAGAGTATGTAGTTGTTTGGTACGTGAACGTAGAGTAGCGTAGCACGTAAAGTAGGCAATTGTTGGGTACATGAGCGTAGAGTAGCGTGGCACGTAGAGTATGTAGTTGTTGGGTACGTGAGTGTGTAGTAGCATAGCAAGGTTGCTTGGTAGCATAGCACGTGGAGTAGGTAGTAAAGGGGTACGTAAAGATAAGGTAGTGTGTGGGCTGTGTGTGGGGAGGACATGGATGGTGAGAAAATGGGGGCGATAGGTGTTAGTGCGGGACTAGAGACGAGCTAAGGTAGGGGAGAAAAGTTGGGTGAGGAACACAAAAACAGAACAGAGAAGGTAGTGGGAGAGGGGGAAACAAGTGGGATTGGGGCGTATTTAATGAAAAAAAAAAAAAAACAAGGGAATGAATAACGTACTGGCGGGCGGGGAATGAAATTACAGGGAGGTTAATGGGCACAAAGGGGTGGGTGGCGGGGAAACACGTGGTGGTGGGGACAGTTACTGGGGAGCACACAACGGGCTTAATAGGGGTAGCAAGGGGGGGAAAGTGAAAAAAAAAGGAGGAATATGAGACACAAAAGGGACGGAGTTGGGGACGCACGTGGGGTGAGGAAAGAAAAGTGATAGGAAAAGGGGTGGCTTGTAGGGGTTAGTGCGGAGTTAGGGAGAAAAAGTGGCCGAAAGACAGGGGGAAAAAACTACGATGGCCGAAAGAAAGGAGGTATGCGGAGACGTTACGTTACGGTGAAAAATGCGGGAGGGAGAGAACACTGGGGACAATCAAAATACAAGCACAGGGAGGGTAAAATTTAAAATGTTTGTGTAGAAAATACCTTGGTGTACTTGGAGGAGGAGTGGGCTGCTGGAGACGTCGGAGGTGGCGTAGAGGCATAGTACATGAGGTGTAGAGTGGAGGTCGATGTTGGTGACGTGGTGTATCGAGGAGTAGCTGGAGGAGTGTTGACTGTACGTGGCTGGTGTGCACTTAGCGAGGAGAAGCTTGCGTATATGTACCTGCGTATGTACTACCTTTCGTACCTGTGTAAATAGAGCTGAAATCCGGGGTCACCAATTATAACGACAAAGAAGCCTTTGTATTACTACCCGGGTAAACAGACTCTAGAATACACGGTAACAGTTTATTGGTAAGTACAGAGGGTTATGCACACAAATATGTAGAAGGCCAGCCTTCCGTGTAGCGTCGTGAGAGGGCCGTGGTTGCTGCAGGACAGGAACGCACTCGTGTGATCAAGGCGGGAACACGTGTGGGAGGCTTGGTGCAGGTAGCGGCAGGTACGACGGCAGGGGCTTGTGCTTCTCAGTCCAGAGTTAGTGTGGAAGTGGACAAGCGCTGGCAGTGCGGCCCTTTTATTCAGTTGGCGGCCGGCTGCGCGCATCTTTGTCACGTGATCGTGTGATCTAGGATGCAGCCTGGGAGTGGCTTGGTACAGGCGCCGCTGTAGGGTTAACAAAGGAGGGAACAATAGGAGCGGCCATGTATGGCGGCGGGATAACAAAGGAGGTAACATAGGAGAGGCCATGTATGGTGCCGCTACAATCTGAAAACTACACTAAGAATAACGTACGCGAGGGCAGTAATTTTTTTTGTATATCTGGAGTAATTGCATTCCTTCAAACTATTTCAAACAACAGAGGCCATCATTATTTTCGTTAACCTGTGGTCCTGTTTCCTTGCATACTTTGGAGGAATCAAGGAGCTCTAATGTACCAAAAGTATACTATTCCTTAAAGGTCAGTTGAGTACAGGTTGGGTTAGACTACATATTCCGGTTATATTTTATTAAGCATATTATTTTTAAAGTGACATGTTTCCTGGAGTAGTGTGGAGGAATTACTGCCACTCTAATTCACCAACAATATAGTTTCCCATTAATGTCTCTTACCGATAAAAGGGAGACGCTACAAATTCCTTCAAACTACTGTACGTATATCACCAAACAAATTCCCTATTAATAACGCTAGTATTGTCTGTACAAACACAGTCGATAATAATACATAAAACCACTATTTCTGAGAGAGAGAGAGAGAGAGAGAGAGAGAGAGAGAGAGAGAGAGAGAGAGAGAGCGCGCACAAGCAATTTTATAGTCACCCATAACGACGATACTAGTGTATCTCTACAAACATGTATATTGTATATTATGTAGTAATTCCTTGTGGTGGATACGAAACTCTCCTCAGGCTACACAGTACACACATATATGTAGATATTGCTTCACAGCACTGACATATGTTCTAGTTTTAACTATAGTAACACTGAGAAGGGTTTTACCGGGGTCACCACTGTAATATTTGCTTGGGGTGGCTACGAAACTTTCCTCAGGCTATCTTTCTATTTATTTGGTTAACACTTATGTACATACACATACACGAGAATCACTTACAGTTAAGAAGGTAGATAGATGTAAGAAAGGTGAGGGAGCGAGGCGAGTTCTGCGTTTATCGTGTGTATGAGGAAAAGTGAACACATGGAGAGAACAAAGTTACACGTGGGCAGGTACGAGAGGGAGTGAACCGCGCGGTAGACTGTACTCTGTAGGTTAATGAACATAATGACCTGCTGGCTGCTGGGCAGATGCTGGCTGGCGCGCAAGGCATTACTATATAAGAAATCATAAAGTGACAAATAAAATACGACAAGCACACTCTCTCGCTACAAATACACAGTATTGGGGAAAGATCCATTATGCCTAATATGTTTCACAATCTCACTGATTTTGTAATAGCAAGTTTTATGATGTCCCTTCGGCCCCAAGCCAATTCCTCGATCACCTTCTCTTCAGCAGTTCCTGCTTTCCTTTCCTCCATGTCCGGCCCGCTTCTCTGTTTCCGTCTCTTTTGCTATACACGGTCTTTCTGTCCTAGCATAGTCTCTTATTATTCCCCCTTTAAAATGTAATCCATATTATGAACAAACAGAGATGGAAAAGAGACGAGGAGCAGACTGATAGTGTAGCCGCGAGGGAAACAGAAGGTGGGATGAAGAGAGATGCAATGCGCACCAGACTACCATTGTGTGTGTGACAAGGCAGGTGAAGAGCTGAACAAACCAGTCCATAAACATCCACAGTTGACATGGCTCCCACCTCAACACCTTTCCTGAACGCTGTGGACAGAGGCACAAGTAAGTTTTAATAAAGGCTTTTCATTATTTCATCATTAGTATATTGTAACTAGCCTATGTATTTTTAACGAGACACAATGTCAAATTGTTGAAAAACTTACTAAGATTTGCTGTACAGGATTCACAGTTAGAAAGTTGGTCAGTCAGACTTTTTGAAATATATAGTTTACGTGGATGAACTAGGTGAATTGCCGTAATATTATGAAAGTACACATTTACTCTATAAAGATATATACTAGGCACATATCCTTCTCCTCGGGACATTCCTAATAGACATAATACTATCAAAAGAAGAGGTTCGAAGGTGAAAGGGAAATATTTTATCCCTGCTCTTGTCTCCTTCAGTTGATCCAATCACAATCTTTCTTCCCCCTTTATAGACTCACAAGGTCCAGTAGCCAATATGATGCCACGCATGTCTGGGTTGTTGTGTCCAATGTTGTCGTAGCCACAGGTGCCAACAGATGTACCCTGGGAGAAGCCTTCTTGTTTAGGGTGGAGTGGTTGGAGATTGTACCCTGTGCGAGCAATGACAAGGACGGGAAGGATGTGGTGATGGTCCTGGTAATGGTAGTGATATGGGATGTTCTCTCTCACGTAAACCTCCACCATTTTCTCCATCACTCCACCCTCTCCACCACACTCCCTCACGCTGCCGGCAACCTGTCATATTATAAAGTGAGTTTTATGTTTTATCCTGGCGAAAATTTCACTTATTCCCTTCTAAATCATGTGACCTGAGACAGTAGTGTTTATTTGTTGCAGATAAGTACCTAGTGGTTTAAAATTTTGGTATAATTTGTCTTGGATTGCATTGTAATTACACACACACACACACATACACATTTACAAAAGATAGATATAGAAGACTTGTATCAACAAGGAATACCTACAATGAGAGGTCACAGTAAGAAATTAGTTAAAGAAAAAAGACAAAGATGTACAGCAATATAGTTTTCCAAATAGAGTAATAGACAAATGGAACAAATTACCAGTAGAAGTAGTGTGTGTCAAAAACATACATAACTTTAAAAACGAATATGATAATTAAGTTTTAAAATACGGGGACATTACGAGCTTGACTCAATCCTGTATAGATACAAATAGGTAAGAACAAATAGGTAACAATACGTACCTGTTGAGCTGTGGTAAGGGGTGATGGAGCCAGATTGAGGTACCCCCCTTGACCCACCCCAAGCTGTACCTCCCCGGGGGTCATCAGGCACGGGGTCACATCCACGGGGGTCAGGTCAGAGGTCAGGGTCAGCCCGTGGTCACTCAACACCAACACATCTGTCTGTGTGTGTGTATTTTTATATGTGAAAATGTGAGTATTTTATTATTATTATTATTATTATTATTATTATTATTATTTTGCGATTACACACACACAAACAAACAGACCAACAAGTAAAAAGAGAGAGACAATATACCGTGTTGACCATATGCCTGAGTAACACACACACACACACACACACACGTAAAATCAGAGTGACAATATACCGTGTTGACCATATACCTGACACACACACACACACACACACACACACACACACGTAAAAAGAGAGAGATACTATACCGTGTTGACCATATGCCTGAGTACCAAAGCGTCCCATAGTCCCTCCAACGCTGCATCCACACCACTCACTGCCATCTCCACCTCGGCACTGTTTGGACCGTTCTGTTCACCCTGCCAACCCACACTGCCTTCGTATACCTGTAAGTAAGATATACCATTAATTAAGGGGAGATTCTCTTGTTGGTGAATTGGCAGGTCTCTGATTCCTCCAAACTATACCACGAAACAACAGACAGATCCCCTATTAGGAACATAAAGATCGTCTGTTTCCTGGCATAGTTAGGAGGAATTGGTAGCCCTCCAATTTACCAAAAAGAGAATCACCCCTTAATTTTAAGAAAGTGTTTTAAATTGGCACAAAAGAACGTTCATTTTAGATACAACCTTAATTAAGGGGAGATTCTCTTTTTAGTAAATTGGAAGGCTACTGATTCTTCCAAATTATGCCAGGAAACAATGGACCTTAATGTTATCAATAGGGGATCTGTTTCGTGGCATATAGTTTGGAGGAATCAGAGATCTTTCATTTCACCCACAAAAGAATCTTCCCTGTTTTAAGAGCGTGTTTTAAGATGTCCCACATGAGAAAGTCCTTTGAATTGGCACGAATAAAACTCCTTTAATAACTCACCATGGCAAGACGCACTCCTTCAGCCTGGATGAGGTGGAGTGCGTGGTGGAGGTGCGTGTGGAGGAAGCGAGGAGTGGGTGGAGGAGGTGTTGGGGGAGGGACGCAGTAGTAGGGCAGAGGGGCGTCTTCAAAGGGCTCCTCACAACTGACGAAGCCAAGGAGGAAGGTTAGGTTACGTGTGTGTGTGTGTGTGTGTGTGTGTGTGTGTGTGTGTAGGACTAGATTATGTTGGTGGTGGGTGAAGGTTTTATGCTTAGTGTCTGTGTGTGTGTGTGTGTGTGTGTGTGTTGGTGGTGGGTGAAGGTTTTATGCTTAGTGTGTGTGTGTATGTAGGCCTAGATTTTGTTGGTGGTGGGCGAAGGTTTTATGCTTAGTGTCTGTGTGTGTGTGTGTGTGTGTGTGTGTATTGCTGGCGTAGATAAATCAGTTTAAGTAAATAAGTTTCGTTTAGTGTTTAGATAAATCAACAAACTCTCAACGTTTTTTAATTCAATATTCTTATTCTTATTGTTGTTATTATTATTATTATTATTATTATTATTATTATTATTATTATTATTATTATTATTATTATTATTATTATTATTAATATTATTATTATCATTATTATTATTTTCATTTTCATTATTATTATTATTATTATTATTATTATTATTATTATTATTATTATTATTTTTTTTATTTTCAATATTATTATTATTATTATTATTTTGCACTCACCCAAGCCAGTGGAAAAGCGCCACCTTAATACCAGTCCTTGAAGCAGTGGCCCAGAGAGGCTCAGAATCCAGCCACGAGTTGGACCACGTTGAAGAAGTAGAGAAAGACCCCTTTGTTTTGGTCCAGGTGGCGTCGTGCTCACTGGCGTCGCTACCCACACCACCACCACCACCATCATCATCTGTCCATCCAAGACTAAGGTTGAGTTCAGGGTCGTACATTGTGTCGCCCACCACGCCGTGAACTTCTGGGTACACACCTGGTGGTAGTGGTTGTGGTGGTGGTTAGGTTGGGTCGTAGTGGTGGTTGTTGTTGTGGTTGTGGTAGTGGTTGTGGTGGTTGTGGTGGGTAGGTTGGGTCGTAGTGGTGGTTGTTGTTGTGGTTGTGGTAGTGGTTGTGGTGGTTGTGGTGGGTAGGTTGGGTCGTAGTGGTGGTAGTGGTTGTAGTGGTTAGGTTGGGTCGTAGTGGTGGTTGTTGTTGTGGTTGTGGTTGTGGTGGTGGTTAGGTTGGGTCGTAGTGGTAGTAGTAGTGGTGGTGGTGGTAGTGGTTGTGGTGGTGAGGTTGGGTCGTAGTGGTGGTTGTAGTAGTAGTGGTGGTGGTGGTAGTGGTTGTGGTGGTAGTGGTGGTGGTGGTAGTGGTTGTGGTGGTTAGGTTGGGTCGTAGTGGTGGTTGTAGTAGTGGTGGTGGTGGTAGTGGTTGTGGTGGTTGTTGTTGTGGTAGTGGTGGTGGTGGTAGTGGTTGTAGTAGTGGTGGTGGTGGTAGCGGTGGTGGTGGTTAGGTTGGGTCGTAGTGGTAGTAGTAGTGGTGGTGATAGTGGTTGTGGTGGTTAGGTTGGGTCGTAGTGGTGGTAGTAGTAGTGGTAGTGGTAGTGGTTGTGGTGATTAGGTTGGGTCGTAGTGGTAGTAGTAGTGGTGGTGGTGGTAGTGGTGGTGGTGGTTAGGTTGGGTCGTAGTGGTAGTAGTAGTGGTGGTGATAGTGGTTGTGGTGGTTAGGTTGGGTCGTAGTGGTGGTAGTAGTAGTGGTAGTGGTGATAGTGGTTGTGGTGATTAGGTTGGGTCGTAGTGGTAGTAGTAGTGGTAGTGGTGATAGTGGTTGTGGTGATTAGGTTGGGTCGTAGTGGTGGTTGTTGTTGTAGTAGTAGTGGTGGTGATAGTGGTTGTGGTGGTGGTTAGGTTGGGTCGTAGTGGTAGTAGTAGTAGTAGTGGTGGTGGTAGTGGTTGTTAATGGTAGTTGTTGTGGTTGTGATGGGGTGCTTATGGTGGTTAGGGTCGTGATAGTAGTTGTGGTAGATATGGCGATGTGTTCATAGCGGTAGTAGTGGTTGTGGTAGTGGATATGGTGGTGGTAGTGGTCGTTGTGGTAGTAGTGGCGGTGAGGTATTTAGGGTAGTTAGGGTCGTACTAGTGCATGATGGTGGTTGTGGTCATGTGGTATTAACTAGACACACACACACACACCTTCCACCATCTATCTAATCACATACACACATACAGACACCTTCCACCCTCTCCCTAATCACACACACACACACACACACACACATTCCACTATCTCCCATAGTATATACACACACACACCTTCCACCATCTCCCTAATCATACATACACACACCTTCCACCCTCTCCCTAATCACACACACACACACATGCACCTTCCACCCTCTCCCTAATCACACACACAAACACACACACCTTCCACCATCTCCCAAATCACACACACACACACACATGCGCCTTCCACCATCTCCCATATCATACACACACACACTCACACACGCCTTCCACCATCTCCCAAAGCATACACACACACACACACACACACGCCTTCCACCATCTCCCATATCACACACACATTCCACTTTCTCCCTAATTACACACACATACACACACTTTCCACCATCTCCCAAATCATACACACACACACACACACACACACCTTCCACCCTCTCCTTAATCACACACACACACACACTTTCCACCATCTCCCATATCATACACACACACACGACTAACCAGTGACGATGGTGAACAAGTTAGGGAGAGTGAGAGCAGGGAACACGGGGTCAAGATAGGTCGCTCTCACACCCTCCCTCTTCAACCTCTCAAATCCTGGGTGGTGAGAGTGGTGGTGGTGGGGGGGAGGCCTTCTTATACCCCCTCCTCCACCTCCACCTCCACTTCTTCCTCCACCTTTCTCCTCCACCGTTAGATAGTCCCACCTGAAACTGTAAGGTGGATGGTTAGGTTAGGTTAGGTCATGCTAGGGTTAAGGTTAGGTTAAGTTAGGTCATACTAGGTTAGGTTAGGTCATGCTAGGTTCGGTTAGGTTTGGTTTGGTTAAGTTAAGTTAGATTTGGTTCGGTTAGATTAGGTTTAGTTTGGTCATTCTAGGTTAGGTTAGGTTAGGTTTAGTTTGGTTTGGTCATGCTAGGTTTGGTTAGGTTTAGTTCAGTTAGGTTTGGTTAGGTTAGGGTAAGTAAGATTTGGTTTGGTTAGCTTAGGTTAGGTTAGGTTTGGTTTAGTTACCGTAGGTTAGGTCATTCTAAGTTAGGTTTGGTTAGGTTAGGTTAGGTTAGGTTAGGTTAGGTTTGGTTTGGTTAAGTTAAGTTAGATTTGGTTCGGTTAGATTAGGTTTAGTTTGGTCATGCTAGGTTAGGTTAGGTCACGCTAGGTTAGGTTAGGTTAGGTTTAGTTTGGTTTGGTCATGCTAGGTTTGGTTAGGTTAAGTTAGGTTTGGTTTAGTTTGGTTAGGTTTGGTTAGGTTAGGTTTGGTTTAGTTAGGTTTGGTTTGGTTTGGTTAGGTTAGGTTAGGTTTGGTTTAGTTACCGTAGGTTAGGTCATTCTAAGTTAGGTTTGGTTAGGTTAGGTTAGGTTAGGTTAGGTTAGGTTTGGTTAGGTTTGGCTTGGTTTGGTTTAGTTAGGTTAGGTTTGATTTGGTTAGGTTTGATTTGGTTTGGTTTGGTTTAGTTAGGTTTGGTTTGGTTTGGTCATGCTAGGTTAGGTTAGGTTTGATTTAGTTTGGTTAGGTCATGCTAAGTTAGGAATGGTTAGGTTAGGTCATGCTAGGTTAGGTTAGGTTCGGTTAAGTTTGGATTGCTTAGGTTAGGTTAGGTTAGGTTAGGTCATACTAGGGTAGGTTAGGTTTGGTTAGGTTAGGTCATGTTAGATTTGGTTCAGTTAGATTAGGTTTAGTTTGGTTATGCTAGGTTTGGTTTGGTTAGGTTAGGTTAGGCTAGGTTAGGTTAGGTTTGGTCATGCTAGGTTATGTTAGGTCATGCTAGGTTTGGTTAGGTTAGATTTGGTTGCAAGATTATATTGAAAGATAATTACAATAGTGATAGACAAAGACATAAATAAATAAATAGATAGATTAATTAATGAATAGATAGATAACTTGACAGATAGATCAGTGGTGTGTGTGTGTATATAACTTACCCTCCCAGTAGGACTACCAACATGGCGGGTGAAGCAGGTGAAGCTAGCATCAGTAGCCACACTACTACGCTCACACGCATGGCTGGCTGGCTATGGAGAGTAGTAGTAGTAGTAATAGTAGTAGTAGTAGTAGTAATAGTAGTAGTAGTAGTAATAGTAGTAGTAGGAAGAGGAGGAGTAGCAGTAGTAGGAGGAGGATTAGGTGTAGTAGTAGTAGGGAAGGATAAGTAGTAGTAGTATATAATAGCAATAGTAGTAGTAGTAGTAGTAGTAGTAGTAGTATTAGAGCGAAAAAGTTTTTGGTCGAATTGCACGGTGGCTACGGATTCCTCTAAACTATACTAGGAAACGGGTTAGTACCTTAGTAAAGTATATAAGGGAGGAGGATCTGTTTCGTACCATAGTTTGCAGGAATGAACAGCCCTCCAGTTTAAGGTAGTAATTCTTTTTTGGTACATTGGAGTGCCTTAATTCCTCCAAAGTATGCTAGGAAACAGGACCAGAAGAGCAAAAGTAATGACGTTCTGTTGCTTGGAATAGTTTGGAGGATTCAGTTGCTCCAGATTTACCAACACAAAACTTCCCCCTTAACCCAAACATACAACAGCCCCTTCCGTGAAACTCTAAGGGAAGGAAGCACCACATTTCACTTACAACTTCTTAATTAAGGACCCTGCTGTGCTTGTGGATGGGAATTGGAGGCTTCGGTTTCCTCCTGACTATGCCACGAGACACGCTTCTTCTTCTTCCATGTAGGTATGTGTGTTTCGTGGCAATATTTGAAGGATTCATTTACTTTCAATTTTCTGACAACATCACAGGGTCCCTTAATTTAAATAACTCTATATTTAATTAAGGATTTTGGTGCGCCTTCGGAATGAGCCTGACCGAGAGAGAGAGAGAGAGAGAGAGAGAGAGAGAGAGAGAGAGGGCTGAAGCTGAAAGAGGTGAAACGTGCATAAGTCTCAGAAATTCCCCGTGTGCAGATTAGATGATATAATTGTACAGTCACGGTCAAAAATCCTGTGCATGTATCGAGTGAATGAAAATGAAGAAACAATTGAATTCACCACCATGAAAATTATACACAGCAATTAATTATTATTATTACGTTTGTCAAGATACTTAGAAAAATATCAGTGTATTTTTACCACTATAAGATAATACACACAACAATTAATTATAAGTTTGTTACGTTACTTAGAAAAATATCAGTGTATTTTTAGTACTATAAAAATGTACTCTTATGTATATGTTTGTAATGGTTTAACTATTATTTATATTGAAGGGGGAATCTGTTCATCTTCGCCAGGATTATAATTATTGTTGGTTAAAGACGTGTGTGTGTGCAATTTTTTAGGTCATTGATAATAAAACCTTAGTCCTATTAATGATTGAAGTGTTCTGGTCATAATGTTAAGAGGTGGTGAGATGGATGATGCAGAGAGAGAGAGAGAGAGAGAGAGAGAGAGGGAGAGAGAGAGAGAGAGTAGCAGGGAGGAAATGAGAGAGAGAGAGAGAGAGAGAGAGAGAGAGAGAGAGAGAGAGAGAGAGAGAGAGAGAGAGAGAGAGAGAGAGAGAGAGAGAGAGAGAGAGAGAGAGAGAGAGAGAGAAAGAGAGTTATTTGGAGGAGAGAAAGATATGATAAGTTGAGAGAGAGAGAGAGAGAGAGAGAGAGAGAGAGAGGGAGAGAGAGAGAGAGAGAGAGAGAGAGAGAAATAATCATGTTGAGAGAGAGAGAGAGAGAGAGAGAGAGAGAGAGAGAGAGAGAGAGAGAGAGAGTCATTTGGAGGAGAGAGAGAGAGAGAGAGTCATTTGGAGGAGAGAGAGAGAGAGAGAGAGAGAGAGAGAGAGAGAGAGAGAGAGAGAGAGAGAGAGAGAGAAGGAGACAGAGAAATAATCATGTTGAGAGAGAGAGAGAGAGAGAGAGAGAGAGAGAGAGAGAGAGTGAGTGAAGATAAGTTGAGTATTGACAAAGAAGATAATGCCACCAAATGAATTCAATCCTGTCCCTCCCACCATCCCTCCTATCTCTCACTGTCTGTCTGTCTGTTTTTTGTAGGTCTGTCTGTCTGTCTGTTTGTAGGTCTGTCTATCTGTCTGTCTGTATGTTTGTAGGTCTATCTATCTGTCTGTCTTCTGTCTGTCTGTCAGTCTGTTTGTACGCCTGTCTAGCTGTCTGTCTGTCTTTTTGAAGGTCTATCTGTCTGTCTGTTTGTGTGTGTGTCTGTGTGTGTGTGTGTGTGTGTGTAATGGGCATAACGTTTTAATTATCACTTTCTATACTTTGCATATTAATTTGTATTATTTGTATATAGTGGTTTTGTGCTAGATAAAAAAAATCTGCTAAATTTAGCATCTTTGTGCTAAATGTAGTTATGTGATAAATTCAGCAGTTTTTCCCAATATATATATATATATATATATATATATATATATAGAGAGAGAGAGAGAGAGAGAGAGAGAGAGAGAGAGAGAGAGAGAGAAATAATAAGTAGCCTACAGTAACAGAGAGAGAGAGAGAGAGATAAGTACAGTAAGAGAAAGAGAAAGAGAAAAAAAAAGTACAGTAACAGAGAGAGAGAGAGAGAGAGAGAGGACACCTACCTTGTCTGACCGAGTGTGATACGTGGACTGACATAAACTATTGTGGTGAAGCGATGGTGGTAGTTGTTGAAATGGTTGTATTGGTGGTGGTAGTAGTTGTAGTAGTAGAAGTTGAATTGGTAGTAGTTAGTATTAGTTGTAGTAGTTGTGGTAGTGGTGGTAGTAGAAGTAGTAAAAGTTGTAGTAGTACCGTAGTATTAGTATTAGTAGTAGTAGTAGCCTAGTAGTAGTAGTAAAAGTTGAAGTAGTAGTAGTAGTAGTATTAGTAGTAGTAAAAGAGTTGAAGTAGTAGTAGTAGTAGTAGTAGAAGTGAGGTCACCATACCTAATGATTACTGTGTCAATTAAATTCATAGCAATGTAAAATTTATAACGTGAAAGTGTTGCGTGACAGTCTTTAATATGAAATTTAAGAATATGTATGGAACAACAGACCACAGAAGATTCACTCTTATAATGTATTACTAGCCTTTATTCCGTTTAATTAAGTATAATATAGCTATTAAACTTTTCTGAGATTATAAAATATGTATATAAATCGACCACACAGAAAGGTTAATTATTCTTTTTTGCAATATTAGATTTTCATTTTATTCAGTTAAGGTTAAACATAAATAAGCATTTGTCCAATTAAATATTAGTAAGCAGCAGATTAGTTTACCACTGCACTATGGGATATACTGAAGAGAAATAAAGCAGGTAAAAGAATTATTATTATTGTAGTCTCGTTGAAAAAATAAATTAATTAAAATAAATAATAAATAAAACATTGGACTACATTAATAAGAAAACGTTGTCAGTTCGTTATGTTAAACTCTATTTATGCTCCAGTTTTATTTAGCGAACATGAGTGACAATGAGGAGTGACAAAAAAAAAAAAAAAAATAGTTCACACACGAATCTTGAGCATGCGCGCCAAAAACAAGTCTGTGACGTCACCGAATCGATAATGAACGATAACTCTCTCGAAGGTACGGAATTTCCAGACTGGTATTGATTGGGTGTACATGCGTCGTAAAAACTCATCACGCAGTCTTACCCTAAGCAATATACCTACAAGTGTCAATAGATTTACAGAAAATGATGTAAATAAAGACACTAATAAATAACAATAAATAAATATCTTGCTTGCAATAAATGGCAACTTTTTTCTGTATTTTTAAAGAATGTTCTAGGCAATAACAATATATATTAAAAATCGTAGTGATAATTGTTAAGATTTTATAATTATTTAATATAAAAAAAACACACACACATCACACTGCCATGTCACTGAAATTTATATATAAACAAAAATTATATGAAAGAGGAATGTGTGCGTGCGCGTTGGAGAATGCGCAGTAGACAGCCATTTCTCAAGACAACTGACACACCTTATTCCATTCCTTCCCTTTTGGTGAGTTTTCCCGTGTCTTTTCCCCTTACATCACCACCAAACCACAACCACTACATTTGCTCAGTTTCCCAGAAGTATCCTAGGTCGGTTTGTTGCTGAAATTGTCTCCCTGTTAGACAAAAAAATAAAAAATAAATAAATATGAAAGCAACACCTACTGTTCCATTTCTTCTCTTTTCGGTGAGCTATTTTCCTGTGTGTTTTCCCGATACATCATCACCAAACCACAACCACAACTATTGCACAGTTTCCAGAAGTGTCCTGAGTCCGTTTGCAGCTGAAAATTTCCCCTTCTTAGGACAAAATATGTGACTCACTTTTTCTCCATTCCTTCCCTTTTGGTAAGCTATTTTTCCGTGTTTTCCCTCTACATCACCACCAAACCACAACCACAATAGGTTCTCTGTTTCGTAGAGGTGTTCTGAGTCGATTTGCAGCTGAAATGTTTTCCCTGTTAGACCAAAAATGCAGCGCCTTTATCTTTTCCATTCCTTCCTTTTTTTGTGACCTATTTTCCCGTGTGTTTTTCCCTCTATTTCACTACCAAACCACAACCACTACATTTATTGTTTCGAAGAAGTGTCGTACGTCGATTTGTAGCTGAAATTTTCCTTACCCTTGTTAAACAAATTATATAATATGTAACGCGTCGATCTTGGTCACCAGAAAAATCCTACTGAATTCTTGACATAATTTTGGACTCTGGCTTGATCAGTAACACAGTTTTTGCAAGTACACACACACACACACACACACACACACACTGCAATATTTTAACGACTAGAAGGAAATTATACCTAACGTTATCGTATTTCGCAAGTATTGTAGATAAAAGTGTGTGTGTTTGTTCATGACATATGTGTTATTAGTATTACTATTGTTATCTCTTGCACGTAGTTAATAAAGTGGCCGTGAGACACACTACAGTAGTGACAGTACAGTAATTTCCTGGAACATATAAACAGTAAAATATACGCTAAACATGTATCTAAGGTTGAAGGGAATCGGCGCATTTTTACAAGGAAAAGAACACAATATAGTCCAGCAGACTTGTATAGACCCTTATTACCAAATACTTATTATTAAACCACACGGTCCAGACAGTTTTACAATGTGTGTGTGTGTAATTTCTTCGTACAAATATAATCTTAGGTACCAGAATATGAAAGTTGTTTCCCTTGGAAGACCTAAATATTATTGTGTTCTGTAGGGAATTCCTCGTGTAAAGTGAAGGTACAGTACATAATTATAATATTATTCTCTCCCTCGGCAGGTGGACAAGGATGACAGTGGGAGATTTAGTCCTTGAAGACCTGTTGGTTCCAGAGCATCAACAAGTCTTCTAACTAATCCTTAGTAACCCCACTGGCATACACACACACACACAAACACACACACTGACACGGGTGGAATATAATATCGATGCCTACACACGCGGTCATGCAATATACCAGCCCAAGTGGTGCCTGGAAACCACTTATACGTGTATTTGGAGCATACGGCTGACAGAACCATAATAGTGTTGGAACCAAGTGTTAAGAAGGAGAACAATGGAGTGATTATTACAACATATGATAGATTAGGAGCTTTTATAGTGTAATAACCACATCACTATCTGCTCTAGAAGAACTTTTACTTTTAGTATTTTTAACTATTTACAAAGCATGAAAAGACACTTTCTACTCGACAATAAGCAATGCTGTTTGTACAATATCCACCTTTAATTATATAATGCACGTGCTACTCTGTAATTTTAGAGTATTATCTCAGGCGTATGTGAAGCTTGATATTTTTTAAAGTTGGGCTGATTTTGTAAACCGGCAAAATTGATTCCCCAACGGGTGAGACGGTGGGGCTTCAGGCCCCCGCCAAAAAGAAGAATAGGTGCCGTAACTGTCTCCGCTTCTACCTGACAGCCTTCTTCACTCTGGTGGCCTGCTTTAGTTCCTTCGCCTTTCTCTTCCTGGTTCCCTTCATCATCGACCCAGCCTTCTCAACTATCTTCGCCGACTTTGACCCCGAGCCTCGTGTGTGCGTGACTAAAGATACTTCATACCGCTTCGGCAACAGTAACTGTACATGGTCGTCTTGTCGTGAAGGATGTACCAGTGACATCTTCGAGTGTACACACATCATCGTCAACTATAAACTGGACCCAGAGAATAAAGTCTTGGGTCGCAACTTCAGCTCAGTGGAGGAGATCGATAAGGTAGAATGGGACGAAGTGGACGCTAGGCTATACCCCAACGTGAAGGGATGTGGGTACCCGCCTTCCATCAACTGCACTACATTTAAGGCCAATTTCACACCACTGGGCGTCTCTTACCCTTGCTACTACTCTAAAGAACAGCCTTTATTGGTCCTAACCGAACTAGACATTGATGGCACCAAGAGGGACTTAGTCTACGCTATCATTTTCCCTTGGGGCCTGTTTCTGATTTCAATACTCTACATCCTATTCACCTACGCCGGCATGACCAGACCAGACTCAGAGGACGACCAACCACAAGAGATCAGCTCAGCCAAGGCATCTAAGGAAGCATCCAACTATTCCCTTCGCTCTATCGGCAAGACTCTGAACCAAGGCATGAGCAAGCTGAGGGGAGATCCGGATGATAAAGGGTATGTGTGTGTGTGTGTGGTTATTTTTTCTCTTGTGTTCTAAATACATACTTGTCTTATTCTAATACATACTTATCTTTCCTGTTCTATTCTTTCATATAATTTACGTGATTTATACATACATATATTCTTTCATTAATTAAGGGGACAGTAGTACAGCTAGTGTTATTGTTGTTGGTGGTGGTGGTAAATTTTGTGGCAAATAACTGTCAGTCTGCCTGATTCCTCCAAACTACATATTTCAAGCAACAACAAACCACCATTTTCTATTTATATATTTATTTATTTCGCCCTGTTTCGTGGCATACTTTGGAGGAATCCTGCATCCGAGGTGCTCTAATGTACCAAATGTGTAATATTATCCCCTTAATTAATTGATTTTTATCATCATCATCAATATTATTATTTTTATTCGCACTTATATACAATTTCATCATAAGGAAATGTTGATTGACAATTTTTTTTTTTTTTTTCCTATATTATTCTATTTAAGGGGAGATTGTTTGTTAGTGAATTGGAAGGCTACTGATCCCTCCAAACTATATCAGAAAACAGATGCCCTTAATGGTACTAATAGGGGATCTGTTTCGTGGCATTGTTTGGATGAATCGGAGACCTTCCAATTTACCAACAAGAGAATCTCCACATAATATTTCTTCTATATCTCTTAACTACTTCACCACAGCCTGTTATCACACTAAATTATTTATCATATTTACTAACTATTCTACTATGTCACTCTTAATTAATTAATAACCCCATATAATGTTATTTTTATTTTTTGGGGGGGGAATGGGGAGGGATACTATACTAATAGGATTATATAAACAATATCAGGAAAATTTATATATATATAAAGGGAATAATAATAATGATATAATTAGGTAATTATTTAATTATACATACTAATAGGATTATATAAAAAAAGGAAAAAATTTAATTATATTACCGTTATGTTACGTAGGTAATAATAATAATGATGTAATTAGGTGATTAATTAATTAATTATATATATATCCCCTCACCTCCCAATGTTGTCCTGTTGTTTAATATTAGGCCTATGTGTTTATTATTTTTATCAGTGTTACACTTATGGCTGTATATCACACACTTCCCTATACGTGTTCTTTGTGTCAAATAATAATAATAATAATATTAATAATAATATGTCCTACTGGATGTATTATGTTAAGGAGGAAGTACAGTGATGGTGGTGGTAAATCTGGAGCTATTGATTCCTCCAAACATTTCCAGGCAACAGTGAACCAGTAGTTTGGTTAATCTGGTCCTGTTTCCTGGCATACTGATTTGGAGGAATCAAAGTGCCCTAATGTACCAAAAGTGTATTGGCCCCCTTAATTAAGGGAAGAACTTCTCTTGGGGTAAATTTGAGGGCTACTGGATACTTCAAATGAGTGCAAACTATGTCACGAAACAGGACTTCTATTAGTACATTGAAGGCGTCTGTTTTGTGGCATAGTTTGGAGGAATCAGTAGCCTTCCAATATTTGCCAACAAGACAGTCTCCTTAATGTGAGTGGAATATATAGTATTATAATAGTCATTTGTTTTGTTGGGTCATCACCATTAATAATTACACAATCTCAAAAACTCTTATCAAATTATACATTCACTATACATATTATTCTTACATCATAATTAAGTGGAATTACTCCTATTTTTACACTATCTCAAAACTTCTTATCAATTTACACATTCTCTTTACATATAAATTCTCATTATATATAATTTTGTTCAACTATACATTCTCTATACATAATTATACCGACAATATAAGTAAGGGGGTAATTCACTTTTGGTACATTGGAGCGCCTTGATTCCTCCAAAGTATGTCAGAAAACAGAATCAGAGTAACAATAATAATGGTTTCCTGTTGCTTGGAATAGTTTGGAGGAATCAGTTGCTCCAGAATTACCAACATTGTACTATCCCCTTAAAAGTAGAATTATTATGTGTACGACAGTTTGTTTATATTTGCAACTTGTTCCTTCATTCCTTCCTCTTTTTCCTTCATTCCTTCATCATTAATTATTTTTACTATTTATTTTTTAAATTTTTTACACTACATTTTATATGATAATATTATATTCAAAACTTTCTGTGTCCAAATCCTTCCTCTTCCATTCATTCATTAATTCATTACTTTTACGAACACACTTCCCCTCTCTTCCTTTCCCATTCATTAATTCATTACTTTTACAAACACTTCCCCTCTCTTCCTTTTTCATTCAATAAATCATTACTTTTACGAACACACTTCCCCTCTCTTCCTTTTACATTAATTACTTTTACGAACACAATTCCTCTCTCTTCCTATTACATTCAATAATTCATTACTTTTATGAACACACTTCCTCTCTCATCCTTTTTCATTCAATAGTTCATTACTTTTACGAACATACTTCCTCTCTCATCCTTTTTCATTCAATAGTTCATTACTTTTACGAACATACTTCCTCTCTCATCCTTTTACATTCATTCATTCATATCATTATTCACTCATTCATTAAAGGCTTTTACTAAACCATACATACATACCCTATAAATAAACCTAAGACCCACAACAAAACAAATGACATTCGTGTGTATAATATCACCAAAATTCACAGATATAAATTATTTCTTTTCATCAATAAGTATCTCTTGGTTTGTTATATAAGGAAATATATTTTGGTTTATTTTATCAGGAAGTTTTTTTTTTATTATATCAGGAATTGTTTTGGGTTTGTTATATCAGGAAATACCTTTTGGTTTATCAATAAGTATCTGTTTGTTTTATCAATAAGTATCACTTGGTTTGTTTTATCAATAAGTATCACTTGGTTTGTTTTATTAACAAGTATCACTTGGTTTGTTTTATTAATAAGTATCACTTGGTTTGTTTTATTAACAAGTATCACTTGGTTTGTTTTATCAATAAGTATCACTTGGTTTGTTTTATCAATAAGTATCACTTGGTTTGTTTTATTAATAAGTATCACTTGGTTTGTTTTATTAATAAGTATCACTTGGTTTGTTTTATTAACAAGTATCACTTGGTTTGTTTTATCAATAAGTATCACTTGGTTTGTTTTATTAATAAGTATCACTTGGTTTGTTTTATTAACAAGTATCACTTGGTTTGTTTTATCAATAAGTATCACTTGGTTTGTTTTATCAATAAGTATCACTTGGTTTGTTTTATTAATAAGTATCACTTGGTTTGTTTTATTAATAAGTATCACTTGGTTTGTTTTATTAACAAGTATCACTTGGTTTGTTTTATCAATAAGTATCACTTGGTTTGTTTTATCAATAAGTATCACTTGGTTTGTTTTATTAATAAGTATCACTTGGTTTGTTTTATCAATAAGTATCACTTGGTTTGTTTTATTAATAAGTATCACTTGGTTTGTTTTATCAATAAGTATCACTTGGTTTGTTTTATCAATAAGTATTTCTTGGTTTGTTTTATCAATAAGTATTTCTTGGCTCTTGGTTTGTTTTATCAAGTATAACTTGGTTTGGTTTATCAATAAGTATCACTTGGTTTGTTTTATCAATAAGTATCACTTGGTTTGTTTTATTAATAAGTATCACTTGGTTTGTTTTATCAATAAGTATCACTTGGTTTGTTTTATCAGGAAGTATCTATTGGTTTATATTCACAGTGTTAGGGAATCGGATACTTGCTTACACCATCGAAAGAAAGGCCCAAGAGAATCATTCACCCAATATATATGAAGGCCATACAAAAATCTCAGCAAATATTAAGGACAGGTATGTTTTGTGGGGATTCCCATATATATATATATCGTTTATAATAATATTAATTATACTAATACTAATAACCCCTAAACCTTACGCGCTTCGTGTGAAAAGGGCCTATACAAAGGAGATGTATAGTACAGTGTTGGTGGTAATTTTGGAGTAAATGATTCTTCCATATATACCGTACTATTCCCAACAACAAAAGGTCACCAGTATTTATTTTTATTAACCTGGTCCTGTTTGTTTGTTTGTTGGTTGGTATACTTTTAGAGGAATCAGTTGTTCCAGATTTACCAACACTGTATTTCCCCCTTTAATACATATCTATCGCTATAGCTTCCTGGCGCAAAAAACAACAACAAGATAAAGGAGTACTGACTTACTGACTGTACCACACATCGAGAATATATTTATATATATTTTCATTAAGGGGAGATAATATTCTCTTGTTGGTGAATTGGAGGACTCTACTGATTCCTCCAAACTATGCCACGAAACCAGAGATGCCGTATTAGTAACATTGAGGTGATTTGTTTCACGGCATAGTTTGGATGACTCAGTAGCCCTCCAATTTACCAAAGAGAATCCCCCCCCCCCTCCATTAATTAACACCAAACTTACATATATTTTAGCACGCCTTACAGTCTTAGCATGTTTTTAATATATACATTATTTTTATATATATTTATTTATTTATTTTTTTTTTTTATTATTTTTTTTTTTTTTAAGCTCGATTCACTCTTCTTATAAATCCGCCTCATTATAATTGTTAAGAGGGTAGTACAGTGTTGGTGGTAAATCTGGAGCCACTGATTCCTCCAAACTATTCCAAGTAACATACAGGTCACCATTATTTTTGTTCATCTGGTCCTGTTTGTTTCCTGACATACTTTAAGGGGAGGGTATAGTTTTGACATTTTTAGAGATAATCATTCCTCCAAACTATTCCCAGCAACAGACCTCCATTATTTTCGTTAATCTGGTCCTGTTTCCTGGCATACTTTGGAGGAATCAAGGCACTCCAATGTAACAAAAGTGAATTACCCCCTTAATTGGAGGAATCAAGGCGCTCTAATGTACCAAAAGTATACAGTACTACTACCTCCCTTCATACTGTACTCTGAGGGTCGATAATTATTCCATCCTGATCCTACACACACACACACACACACATGTGTGTGTGAGATGTGTGTAGCCTAGTGATGGTTTGGGTGGGCTGTCGTCCAGAAACCACGTACTTCAGAACTCTGGCTTTGACTCAGCTAGGTATCCGACTTTGGTATCCGAGCGAACTAACGGAATACCTTGAAGGGACCGTGATGCAGTAGGAAATTTGGAGGTAAATGAGTCTTTCAAATATTGCCACGAAACACACACACTTATATTGCAGGAGTTTGTTTCGTGGCATATTCAGGAGGAATCAGAAGCCTCAAATTCTCATACACAATCACAGGGTCCTTGATTAAAGGGGTATTGCAGTGTTGGTGGTAAATCTGAACCAACTGATTCCTTTACATTATTCCAAGCAACAGGCCACCATTATTTTTGTCAAGCAAGTCCTGTTTCCTGGCATACTTTGGAGGAATCAAGGCACTCGAGTATAGGAAATGAATACTACGACTACTGCCCCCTTAAGGACCCTGTGATTGTGTATGAGAATTGCAGGCTTCTGATTCCTCCTGTGTATGTCACAAAACAAGCCAATTCCATATAGGTGGTGTTTCGTGAAAATAATGAAGGACTCATTTACCTTCATTTTTCTGACTACATTACAGGGTCCCTTAATTATTATGATCATAGATGTTCACAAAGCATACCTGCCTATAATTATGATAATAGTAATAATAATTAATGCATTTTACTATATAATTATAGAGTCGAGTGGGACTTGTATCCATTTAAGGCGAGATCCTCTTTTGGTAAATTGGAGGGCTACTGAATCCTCCAAATTATGCCAGGAAACAGATCCCCTAGCAGTAGCATTGAGGTGACTTATTTCATGGTACAGTTTGGAGGAATCCGTAGCCTCCAAGTCACAAAAAAAAAGAGGATTGGAGGAAGTTACCAAAGTTACCAAGATACAGATAAATAAGGACCCTCTGATCGTGGATGGAAATTAGAGGTTTTTAATTCCTCCTAACTATGCCACGAAACACGTTCCTTCCATATAAGGTGTGTGTGTTTCGTGGCAATAATTGAAGGCCTCAATTACCTCCAATTTTCTGACTACATCACACACAGGGTCCTGTAAAGCAATATGCTATCAACGCCTTTCTTTCCTTATGAGTAGCAAAATAGAGTTTATATAGCTTAAGGTGGTAATTCTTTTTTGGTACATTGGAGTGCCTTGATTCCTCCAAAGTATGCCAGGAAACAGTACCAGATTAACAAAAATAATGGTATTCTGTTGCTTAGAATAGTTTGGAGGATTCAGTTGCTCCAGATTTACCAACACAAAACTTCCCCCTTAAGGAGAGGTCTCTGAATCCTCCAAATTATGCCACGAAACAGAGTCACTATTTGTATTCCATTGAGGGCATCTGTTTTGTTGCATTGTTTGGAGGAATCAGCCAGCAACACTCAGTTTCACGCAAATTAAAGTGACCCTCTTATTTGAACCACTCCAAGCTAATTAGAGTTCATACATATATTATTATTATTATTATATTGCCAGCTGCTACTGATACAAAATAAAAATAATGATATTAATAATAACAATAATGATAATGGAACGATAAGAATATAATTATTTCATAAGTTCTGTGTAATTATTCTCTCTCTCTCTCTCTCTCTCTCTCTCTCTCTCTCTCTCTCTCTCTCTCTCTCTCTCTCTCTCTCTCTCTCTCTCTCTCTCTCTCTCTCATAATATTCCATCAGAGTTGCAAATATCTATTATTATTACTACTTTTATTATTATTATTACCATTTATATCGTTCTAGTCACGTGTTAATAATTGTCACCTTTTTACATTGGAGTGCCTTGATTTCTCTAAAGTATGCCAGGAAACAGGACCAATGAATAGATATAATGCTATCCTGTTGCTTGGAGGAATCAGATGCTCCAGATTTTATTTTATTTTATTTTAAAACTAACACTGCTTTCCTCCTTAAGAAAAATTTAATGATGTCCTGTTTCTTGGAATATTTTTTAGGAGGAATCAGTTGCTCCAAATTTACCAACTAATTAAATCCGTGGATTTTTTTTTTTTTTTTTTTTTTTCACAAGCGCTCCTGGTAAATAAATATAAGAGATTTTAGACAACTGAATGTAAACTTACGCCATTTTGGGAAGATATAGTTACAGTAATTATCTTCATATATATTGTTATTATTATTATTATTATTGTTATTATTATTATTATTATTATTGTTATTATTATTATTATTATTATTATTATTATTATTTCATAGCTTGTAAAAATGTACCTGCTCCCTCATTTAATATTTTGAGTTTAATGGTACAGTTGTAGAAGAGGGTTTCTTTACCTATATACTTACATGGGGGTCCCTCTATACTATACCCTAACACACACATTTACTTGACTATAATAACCTCTTACTTATGGGGAGGCTACAGTTTTCGCAATTTTGGAGATAATGATTCCTCTAAACTATTCCCAGCAACAGTCCACCATTATTTTTGTTAATCTGGTCCTGTTTCTTGGCATACTTTGGAGAAATCAAGGCGCTCTAATGTACTATATAAGTATGCTCTCCCCTTAAGGACCCTGTGATCATGTATGAGACTTGGTGGCTTCTGAATCCTCCTGACTAGGCCACAAAACAAGCTCCTTCAATGTAGGTGGTGTTTCGTGGCAAAGTTTGAAGGACATACTAACCTCCAAGTTTCTTATTGTTAACATCACTGGGTTCCTTAATCATTATGTTGCATTATGATTTAAATTTCCTGTCAACTTATCTACCAATCACCTTCGACGTTAGGTATGCTACTATTTTTCATTGATAACTGTCTTCCATTACCAGACCAAAGTGTGTGGTAGGGTAAGAGGGACCCTACGGGGGTACAGAAACTCCCTGCCTTGCGCAACTGTACATATAATGCAATCCAAGACGAATTACATTATCCTCAATATCAAGACCTCAATCAATCAGTTCACTCACTACCTACCAATTTATACCTATCATTCTTCCTTTCTTCCTTTTCCTAATTAAAACCAGTTATATTCATCTATGAGCTCAATCAATAAGTTCACTTACTACCGTCGGTACCAATTTATACCTACCTTTCTTCCTTTCCCGAATTAAAACCAGTTATATTTATCTTTGAGCTCAATCGATCTGTTCACGCTCTATCTACCAACCTTTCTACCTTTCTTTCTTTCCCTAATAAAAACCAGTTATATTTATCTATGAGCTCAATCAATCAATTTACTCACTACCTAGCTATATATACCTTCCTTCCCCTTCATTAAAACCTGTTATATATATATATCCATTTGCTCAATCAATCAGTTCACTCACTACCCACCTATCTTTACCTTTCTTCCTTCCCCTTAATTAAAACCAGTAATATTTATCCAAGAGCTGAATCGATCACTACCTAACTATACCTACCTTCCTTCCTTCTTTCCTTCCATCCTTCCCTGCAGATCCTTCACAACAACATCAACAACAGCAACAACTGTTTGTCACTATTATTCCTTCTCTTGAATTCCAGGTCTCTCTCTCTTCTCAATTACGAAAATGATTATGACCATGACAATGATTCTAACTATTGAAAAATATATGGGGACAAAGTGAGTAAAAACCGAAGAGTATAAAAACACACAAATTGTCCATAGATTTCAGAAGGCCAACTTAACTAGCTTGCTTTTTTTGTCTGCATGTTCTATATAACTTAAAAAAAACTCATAGGCTACTGTGGTAAATCCATTTTGACTACCATTAATTTTTCCTCCTTTCTTTCACATTTTCGTATAGTTGTTGTTTAAGGGGAGAATTTCTTGATGGTAAATAAATTGAAAGGCCACTGATTCCTCCAAAGTATGTCACAAAACAGATTCCCTACTAGCAACATATTGAGTTTCTTGGGAGTGTTTGGAGAAATCAGTTGCCCTCCAATTAGTTTACCATACAATAATAGGTTCTCTTCTTAATCCAAATGTTCTGTTTATTTTCATCCCTTCCTTCCCTTATTGGGTGTTGCAGCATGCCTTTGTTTATGCCTATGATGAGTAAAATAGGAAGTTCTCATAACATTTTCCCGCCAAAACGAGTCGAGAAAGTTTGAGGGAAGTGGTGTCTAATGTTGTCTGATGTCCAATATTTAATGTTCATTAATGTTTTATTATATATATATATATCCGGTCACTAAAATCTACAGAGAAATTGTGGTGGATAGAACTACAGTATATAAAGAAGTAACTCACTTAGAAAACAGTGTCATAATTTATGTACTCAAATAAATTTTGCTTCCATTATTATTCTATCTCATCATTAAAAATATTCTACAGATATATTGCTATGAATAAAACTCAAGTAAATAAAGCCTACTAAGAATGAAATTACAAGATATACACCAGTAACTAATATTACAATAGATAAAATATACTCGTACTGCAATGTATGTACTGTACCAAAGTGTATTATCCCGTATATCACTGGCGAGTATTTCCTTCGTTTTCCGTCCATTCTCCTTCAATCTAGGGTTAAATTTTCCTCTCTTAGATTCCTCGTTGTCCTCTACTCCTCTTAAAACGGGTTAGAGGACGTAGGAAGCCTTAGATTGGCCACGGAACCGAGGAAAATAATCCCGTGTATTACCCCATTAAAATGACACGCACCTCTCTCGCTACAACCGTTTTGGCGGGAAAAATGTAACCAAAGCTCCCGGCCACCTCTTGACGTGTTCCCTTCCTTCCTTCCTTCATCCTCTTCTTTGTATCTTCCTTCCTCCTCCGTTTATATCTGACATCATTTTCCTTCTTCCATTCCCTCTCTTTGTGTGTGTGTCTTCCATCCTTTTCTTCCTTCCCTATTATCATCCACCTTCATCCTCTATTTGTGTCTTATCTCCCTCCACCACCTCTCCCTCGCCCTCCCTCCCTCCCTCTCCCAGCCATCCATTCCTCCAAGAGAGAATACGCCAAAGGGAATCATTAACATCTTATATAGGTATTGAGAATCATTATTATTATTGTAGTAGTCTAGTACAGTATCTAATTATTTTCAACACCATCGCATACATCATAAATAAAAATGTAGTTTAGATTTATTTAGTTTTAGATTAACATAGTGAAGCAAATGAGTATAATAATATAAGTATAATATAAAAAGTAGTTCAGTTTACTTTTACATTAACATAGTGAAATAAAAAAGCATTATAATTAATATAAGTAATAAAAAAGTAGTTTAGTATAGTTTTTAGAACAATTTAGAGGAGTGAAAAAGTATAATAAAATAAAATAGTATAAGTGTGATGAGAGAATAGTAATAATAATGATATAATCCTACAGTAGGCTATGCATAGAGGTTCTTTCTAATCTAAAATGTATACACAAACGCACAAGGGTATTCTAGCCCTAATAATGTATTCGTAATATCTTGTGACGTCACCAAGTACTACGTAGATCCTGTAGAGAGTACAGTTGTGGACACATGAAACGGACACACTTAAAAGGGGGCACCTTACCAAGCATAGAATAGGACACGTCGCCTCTACACACTTAACGTCTCATCCTAACCTATGCTCAACGAGGGGCCACCCCCCCGTTTGAAGTGTCTGTTTCATGTGTCCGCAACTGTACATACGTAGGGAACTGACCAATTATTGTAAACAGATGTCATATTGAAATTGTATCAAGATTATTTCATTGGATTGGATGAGGTACACTTTTGGTACATTGGAGCACCTTGATTCCACCGAAGTATGCCAGGAAACAGGACCAGAATAACAAAAATAATGGTGGCTTGTTGGTTGGAATACTGTGGAGGAATTATTTGCTTCAGATTTACCAACACGGTGGTTTCAAAATACGACAATTGTTTACAAATTAGTCAGGCTTTTCTTTCTCTTCTCCAGGTTCTAATAATAATAATGTAGGATAAATATTTGTAGAGTAAGTATGAAATTGTCTGTACTGGATGCTTTAGTCTATAGATATAATAACCTTATCTTTCCACGTCTTTATTGTACAGTTGTGGACATGAGTTTCAATGCACAGATGGATAACTCAAAAAACAGATTGCTGACTTATGTTTTCTTCACGTTCTCATAATATTATGATGTTTTGAATAGTGAGTCAGTAGCTGCTTTTAGTAAATTTGAAGATGCGTGTGTGTGTGTGTGTAGTAATAGTGAGTCAGTAGCTGCTTGTAGTAAATAAGAAGATATATGTGTGTGTGTGTGTGTGTGGTAATAGTGAGTGAATAGCTGCTTGTAGTAGATTAGAAGATACGTGTGTGTGTGTGGTAATAGTTAGTGAATAGCTGCTTGTAGTAGATTAGAAGATACGTGTGTGTGTGTGTGTGTGTGTGTGGTAATAGTGAGTCAGTAGCTGCTTGTAGTAAATTAGAAGATAGGTGTGTGTGTGTGTGTGGTAATAGTGAGTGAATAGCTGCTTGTAGTAAATTAAAAGATACGTACGTGTGTTTGTGTGATTGTTAATAGTGAGTTAGTAGCTGCTTGTAATAAGCTAGAAGATACGTGTGTTTGTGTGTGATAATTGTGAGACAGTATTGATGCTTGTAGTAAATTAGAAGATACGTGTGTGTGTGTGTGTGTATGTGTTAATTTACTACAAGCAGCTGTTAACTCACTATTAACATACACACACACACGTATCTTCTAATTTATTACAAGCAGCTACTGACTCACTATTAACACACACACGTATCTTCTAATTTACTGCAAGCAGCTATTAACTCACTATTAACACACACTCACAAACATGCAGCTTCTGAATCGCTATTAAAAGATACGTGTATTTGTGTGTGTATGTGTGTTAATGATGAGTCAGTAGCTGCTTGTAGTAAATTAGAAGATTGTACTTATAACCTACTTATTTGAAAGTTTCTCAGTTAACGAACAGAGGGAAACTGTCAAACGATTACATGATTCACTCCACTGTGGATAATTATTATTGTCCTCGACTGTACGTTAATTATATATATATATATATATATATATAGTTCAGTAAGACACTAGCGTCCATTACAGATTATTTTAATTAATTAACACACTTGTTGAAATTTACACTCAGGCAGCAGATGTCAAAGTTATATTAATGTTATTGTATCACATTATAGATTTTGTATTCACATTTCGTAGTGTACTAACAATTTAAGGTGATAATACAGTGTTGGTGGTAAATCTAGAGTAACTTATTCCTCTAAATTATATTCCAAGCAACAAGACACCAATATATTTGTTTTAATCTGGTCCTTTTGTTTCCGGGTATATTTTAGAGGAATCAAGGCACTCCAGTGTACAGTTGCAGGCATATGAAACAGACACAGCTGAAACGGGGCCACTCGATCATTGAGCATAGGGTAGGATGAGACGTTGTTGTGTGCAGAGGCAACGCGTCCTATTTTGTACTTGATAAGGGGGCCCCGTTGGAAGTGTGTGTGTGTGTCCGCAACTAAAGCAAAAGTGTATTACTCCCTTAATTAATACCCTCACCAACCTAGCAGTCTTGTTATTGTACAGTACATATTGTGTAATGCAGACTGTGTGTATTTTTGAGCTATATTAGTGATGCTTGATAGACTAAATAAATTTGTACTACTGTGAATTTTAACAATAGATTAGGCTGTGCAATTTTCGTCGTGGATATTTTTAATTAAAGAGAGAGTGTAAATTTTACCTATTGCAGTTTTAGGGAAGAGTATGATTTTGGCATTTTGGGAGATAATAATTCCTCCAAACTATTCTCAGCAACAGGCCATCATTATTTTTGTTAATCTGGTCCTGTTTCCTGGCATACAGTGGAGGAATCAAGGCGCTCTAATGTACCAAAAGTATACTCTTCCATTAAAGGGATATTGTACAGTGTTGGTGGTAAATCTGGAGTAACCGGTTGATTCCTCCAAACTATTCTAAGCAACAACAGGCCACCATTATTTTGTAAATCTCCATAATGGTTCTGTTTCCTGACATACTTTGGAGGAATCAAGGCGCCTTCCAGTGTACCATAAGTATACTATCCCCTTAACTAGTTACCATAATATTGAGCATGCAATTGTGCAGACTAAACAATCTTATATTATATGAAGAATATAACTATATATAATTACATTTCCATTATTGCATGTGCCAGATTATATTGTAGGAGAGTCTATCAATTCTAGACAAGACAGTGTGATTGATAGATAGTTTGATTATGACAGATAGTTAATTATTAATATCAGCTTATATTAATCTTTTCATAATTAACTTAATTAAGGGGGAAGTACAGGGTTGGTAAATCTGGAGCAGCTGATTCCTCCAAATCATTCCAAGCAACAGACCACCATTATTTTTGTTAATCTAGCTCCTAGCTGTTTCCTGGCATACTTTGGAGGAATCTAGGAGTTCTAATGTACCAACAGTGTATTACCCCCTTAATTACTATATGCTTTTAATTAATAAGCTTTTCGTACTTAGTTTTAAAATATGGGACCAATAGAAATTTGCTACATAAAGCATTTTTTAAAACTTCTATAATATAAAACTTTTTGAATAACAAAAGTGATATTATTTTTATATTATGTAGTTGAGATATACTATAAGGGTAATAATGGTGATGAATAACAGTGAAGAATATTTTGGTATTGTGTCAGTAATGATTTCCATGACGTCACTAATGGCAGGACTAGATTTGTTAATGAATGATTTTAGGTGTATATATACAGTATATAATATTATGTGTTATGATTCAAATTTGTAACAGCAAATTAAAAATAAAACATAGAGTGACGGGAGGAGGAGGAGGAGGAACAATCAACAGTGGAGGAAAGACTAAAGCAGGAGGAAATGAAGAAGAAGGAGGAGGAGTTTGGGGGAGCTTCAAACGTCCCCCTGCCTCCCCCTCCTCTCCGCTGGGCAACGACCTTCTCTTGGCCCCAGCCAGTCTACCAGATGTACACTCGACCCGCAGAGCAACACTACCACCACTTGAACGCACCCCACCCCTGCCACGACCTGCAAGGTGATAGGTTATTTGACACTTTCCCTCTATACAGTCACTCACCATTGTACAGTCTCACCAGTAAAAATATGAATAATAATAATAATGCAGTCTCGCCAATAATAATAATAATAATAATGGAGTCACGAGTAATAATAATAATAATAATAGTGCACAGTGCAATCTCATCAATACTAATGATAATAACACTGGAGAGACTAAGCTAATGTCAGCGACTGTACATTATAATTTTTTAGATAATTCTAGGAAGTATAATGTTGGTGAATCTGAAGCATCTGATTCCTCCAAACTATTCCAATATTAAGCAACAAGTCGCCATTACATTATTTGTTAATTAAGCTGGTCCTGTTTCGTGGCACACTTAGGAGGAATTGAGGCGCTCCTATGTACCAAAAGTATATTATCCCCTTAAGCCTAATACATTAATATAGTTCTTAGCGCCCCTTTGCACCCGATCCGCTCCCTTTCCTCCAAAGTTAGTCTAAAAACGTAATTTAAATATTATTAATTTACAAATTTTTTGGCGCATAAAGGTCAGACAGACACATGTAAACCCACCTTGAATTATTGTGTGTGTGTGTGTGTGTGTGTGTGTGTGTTAATGACCCAGACAATTAGATTGTCAAGTCTGCAAATTATTTTTCGAGAATAATTCCACAAAATCTTCATATGTCGGCCTGTACTTTTGCAATATATTTCAACTGTCCCCCCTGTGCTTCCATTTCCTTCGTGCTTGCTGTCCCACCTACAGACAGTTGTTGGCATAATGAAACAGACACACTTCAAAGTATAGAATAGAACTCGTCACTGCACACAACAACGTCTCATCCTACCCTATACTCAATGAAGGGCCCTATTTCAGGTGTATCTGTTTCATAATTTATGTCTGCAAGTGTACCTTTCCTTATCACCTTCTTTCTCATTCTATGCATTATTTCTACAGGCTCTTCCAGGATTATTATGATTATTATTATTATTATTATTAGGGCGATCTTCTTTCATATCCTTAATCATTTCACTTGTAATAATCACCTACATAGCTGCTAAGGTCGTTTAAGGGGGTAGAACAGTGTTGGTAAATTTGAAGCAACTGATTCCTCCAAACTATTCCAAGCAGCAACAGGCCACCATGCATTTTGTGTGCTATAATCTGATCCTGTGTCCTGACATACTTTAATTGGAGGAATCAAGGCACTACAATGAGCCAAAAGTGTACTACTATCCCCTTGTCTGATAGTATTGTAAACAGAGCCGAACTTCCTGTGATTTGGTAAGGGAGATAATTAAGTAGAGAGGTGTGGGATGAATGAAGCCCAGGAAGACACTGTTGGGAAATTATTGCAACTAAAATGTATGTGTGTGTTGTAGAAGCTAAGAAATATAAATGTGCTGTGTATGTGGAGATATTTTTATTATTTCATTATTTTTATATTATAATATACTTTTTCAGTGTGCTAGTCCGTTGGTGTTTCATTTTTGCTATTAAAAATAATAATAATAATAGCCTTCTCTAAGCACGTTCATATTATGTTAGTACCAATTGCTCTATATATTATGGCCTACTGGTTTAGTTTTAATCTGCATTATTCTATTTCAATTCCTATAACTGACGAGTCTAGTAATGTTAAAGGGAGATTCTCTTGTTGATGAATTGGAAGGTCTGTCATTCCTCCACATTATGCCAGGAAACAGTTTATTAGTATCATTGAGGGCGTCTGTTGTCTGGTATGATTAGGAGAAATCAGAGACCTTCCAATTTACTAACAAGAATATCTCCGACGAGAAGAAAACCCACACTGGTTGACGGAAGTTTATTACCAAACAGTTTCGGTGGACAGTTCCACCATCCTCAGTGGTCTAGATGAATGTTGAGATTGCGAGATTGCCTATCTCCTTGCTTTACCTTTCTCACATTTCAACACACACACATCTGTATAAAACTATAAATACTCACGGATGCGAAAGGGTATACTATCATATGACGCCTTGCCCCCCCCCCCCCACACACACACACTCAATACACACACGCATACATTCTGTATATATTGGAGCCTTTTGTCATTGCCTCATTGTCATCTCATCATTTTCATCTTGACCATTGAGGATGGTGGCAGTGTCCATCGAAACTGTTTGGTAATAAACTTCCGTCTGCCAGTGTGGATTTTCTTCTTGTCATAGACAATCACGCCAGAGTGATTTCTCCAGCCCAAGAGAATCTCTCCTTAAATCTTATATATTTCTGTTAATTTTTTATGAGCATCAGTCAGGTTTTTCTATGTTTATGTTATTGTCAAATGCTCTATAGATTATGGCCTGCTGCTGGTATAGTCTTTGCATTACTATAGTGAACTTTGTATTCTGTAGTTATCTGAGTGCTGTAGCCTATTTGCCAATTTGTCAATCGCTTGCCAATTCCGCAGTGTTGTAGCCTATTCGGAATTTTTCACTATTGCCAATTCCCCTTTACTCTCATCGTTATTTCCTTTTCAGTGTCTCCTAAAATCAATGTTCTTTTCAAAAAAACTAAAAAGGATCGACGCTTTCTCTGTCTTCGGAAGGTTCGTCTCAACACACACACACACACACAGTTTGTTTCTCACCGTACGTGGTCCTCGTGGTGGTTGGTGTGTTTGTATGTGTGTTTTGCATGTTCAACCAACCACACACCTTATCAATTCTTCACAGATTCACTCCATCATCAATTCATTTACTGTATTTATCGCACAGCATAATTATGAGCATCAAAGTTCATTAATTATACTGTACCATTAATTGTTTTATCCTGACCTCGTAAATGTATAAAAAGAGAGTTGCTTAATTCTTTAATATTTCTCTATTCTTCAAAGTTACCCTTTACAAAAAAAAAAAATTAATAATGTTGCAGAGATTTGCTTCACCAATCTTTGCCTGTTCATCAAAGTTATCCCTAAAAATTTAATGTTTGGAAAGAATGAATGAATGAGTGAGTGGGTGTTGTAAATGTCGAGAGTGTAATATAAGTACCGGTATACATATTCAAGAGTGTAGCCTATACTGTACATACATACATAATGATATAAGTGTAATATGTGTGTGTGTTTCTGTTACAGCCCTTAAAAAAACCTCTTCACTTGCCAGACGCACCCTTACTATAGAAGTGAATAATAATAAACAGTAAGTGTGTTGTCATCTTGCACGAGTCTTGTGATGTGATCGACTAAACAAACATACAGCCTCGTGGTCTTGTTTTTAAAGGGAGTATATGTACAGCCACAATCAAATATCCACCGACACTTTCCTTCCATCGTGCAATTCAATCTGTATCATATCAAAATATAACCATACAACACCTTACGTCAACTCGACCCCCTCAATTATTATTATGAGGTGCTGCAATATCATACACGTGTTGTTCTTTATTACCAAGATATTTACTACGATAGAAGGAAAGTGTCGGTGGATATTTGATTGTGGCTGTACAGTGTTGGTAAATCCGGAGCTACTTCCAGATTCCTCCAAACTATTCCGAGCCAGCAGGCAGCAGCAGTAGCAGACAGGATACCCTTAAGGCCGGTTCACACTGGGAAAATTTCGGCATCTGTTGTCCTCGATTTCGGGGAACAAGAAGCCGATTTCGGCGTTAATTCCCCGGAAGGGGTTCACATGGACTGAGACCACATAGGCGGTGGTGGCCGTGGCGCGGCATCTCTGTTTACAAACAAAGATGGACCGCCAAACACATATGAGGCGCCCCCTGCTGAAGCGAGGTAAGAGACAGTCGGATTGAAACCGAGTTTTCACGTGCATCGTATAGGCAAATTCATGCTGTTACACGTGGTATATGTCGTTTACCTCAAATCGACTTGGAAATGTCCTTAAGGGCTATATTCCTAATAGTATCAAGCAGATTTTCACCATTATGCCGCACGACTTTTATCTCCGACCGGGACTGAGGGAAGGGTGCGGCCAATCAGCGGCAGTGTCTGAGGTGGTGCGTCATCGCCCGCCAGCCAATCACCGGCCAGGCTGGGCCAGCCAAGCCTCCGTATTCCCGTGTGCCGCCATATTCAACACTGTTAATCTGTGTTGCTCTACTTTTTGCGTGGATTTTAAGTGTTTTTGTGCTGCATCATGGCTGACGGTGAAGGACATGAGAGACCAGAGTTTGCTTCACCCTCTGGTTCCCGGAAACGACCCAGAGGCGAGCGGAAATGGAAGAAAACTGTGGCTAAAGAAAAACGTAACACAGGTAAACAATACACATCTGCCTATACAGGGAAGGAGGTGGCGGAGCGTACTGTGGGGCCCCCCTGTGGTTGCCGTATGGGGTGATTTGACCTTGTTGGACAGGCAAATATTGAGGTTATCTTCAATGACTTTTGGAAGAGTGGGAAGTGGAATATTCAGACAGCTTACATCCAGAAACACACAACATCCAAGTCTGTGAAACGCCGCCGTTCTGATGCTGTTGACAAACAAAGAAACTGTACTCGTGCCTACCATGTCAGTGTTGATAATATACCGGTTACAGTATGCAAGACTGCGTTTTCCAACATTCATGGCATTTCCAAGGGTCGAGTGGACCGTGCCCTTGCTAGTGTGACAGCAACAGACGTATTCATACCGGACCAGAGAGGCAAGGTAGGACTACATGGCAATCGAGAGTAGTACATCTCATATTATGAGATGTGCTACTCTCGATTTTTCATTAATGCAAGATATTCTATGAACCAGAAGTACCCATGTTCATGAAAACATATTTAGATTTTAAGATGAAAAGGCATTTGCTCGCCTAAAGAATATTGAAATGAATTTGAAGAGTATTGAAAAGAATTTAAAGGAAAATCCATAATCAGCTCATAATTGTACTGAAGGAATTGTGATTAGTTTGTATAAAGTTTTGTTACTTTGGGAATATTTTTACAAGTTGCCACAACGCGATTTTAAAATTTTTACTATTACCAGTGTTTATATTTCAGTATTACAAACAACTTTTCTATATACCATTTGCTTAGCAAATGCGTTATAACACTAATTACCTCTTATAAGTGTAGTGAGTGTCGTATTTTTCAGTCCAAAAATTTCGTAAAATTGGCTTTTTCATACAATTCTTATTACAATAAGCTCTATTTCATCTTGTACTACAATATTTCTTAGTAGCATTTCCGTTATAAATGCGTTATAAGGCCACTCACGATTTTTAACCAATGTGTTTGCAAGTTAAAACAAATATGGCTGCCATTGGGCATTGAATTCAAAACATAGGTCAGCTGATCTATGAGCCCCACAGTGCGACCTGGTGGCACATTTTTTAACTTCAAGCCAAATCTAACCAATCAGTTTTTCACACAATTCTATCATCTCCTTATTGACCAATCATAGACCTACAACACGTGACTACGTCACTGAAACTTCAGTCTCTCCATTTATCTTGCCAGTATAACATTACTGTCTGTCTGTGGAGGAGGTATATCCTTGGCTCACCTGGTTAACTCACCTGGCTGCTTGGTTTTACGAAAATTTACTGGAGAAACACAGAAATTATACAAAAAAACACTTGTGCCTCTTATTGAAAAATAAATTAGTCCATGATCAGTTATAATAACTGGTTTAAAGTGCTTTGAATATAAGGTCATCCAGTCCACCTACCACCAATACAACTTGCCAGAATACAACACTACGACCTACTCTTCAACTCCACAAGAACCAGTACCTTCCACATAATTTGCTTCCAATTAAGGTAAAATGGTGTATGAAACAAGGGGTCTGATTTGGTCTTCCTAATTCTATAACAAATTGATGTTCTGGTTAAGACCGAAGGATGCCAAGGTTAGGTCCCGAAGGATGCCATGATTTGGTCTCGAAGAATGCCAAGGTTAGGTCCTGAAGGATACCAAGGTTAGGTCCTGAAGGATACCAAGGTTAGGCCCCGAAGTATGCCATGGTTAGGTTCCGAAGTATGCCATGGTTAGGTACCGAAGGATGACAGGGTTAGGTTCCGAAGTATGCCATGGTTAGGTACCGAAGGATGACAGGGTTAGGTTCCGAAGGATGCCCCCTTCTAGGTTAGGTTAGGTCAGGTCAGGTAAGGTCTTTTTAATTTGTAATATCTCGATGCTATGGTTAAGACCGAAGGATGCCCGATCCAGGTTGGGTCAGAAAAAAGTTGGCTCGGGTTTTTAATTTTTCAATATTTATGCTCGTTGAAAACTGGAAAACCCGAGCCAAGTTTTGCCAAACTTGGCTCGGGTTTTCCAGTTTTCCAGATTTATGCTTGTTGAAAATTGGAAAACCCGAGCCAACTTTTGCCGAAACTTGGCTCGGGTTTTCCACTTTTTGACAATTATGGCATGTCATGAGTGCAATCTAGAAAAGCAAATATACCATATTATGAGTTTTCCCCCCACCCAAAACCCCCGATTTCCCAGGCTCTCCCCCAAGATTGTTGGATGGGGGGGAGGGGGGCTATCTCCAAAACGAAGCATTTCCTAAAGAAACAAAGGTCAACATCACTCAAATCACACTAAAACCTTCTAGGAACTATATATTTTTCCCATGAAATCCTGTTGTGGCAACTTGTAAAAATTTACCCAATTCAGTTTTTCTTTTGTAAGGAAAGAATTTATGGGCAGTAGTGGATATGGTATTGAAGAATACATGTATAAATTAGTATTACTTGTAAATTAATTCCGTAAGATCATAGAAAACTAGTCTTCCTGCAGTGCAGCGCTCTGATTTGGTTCGTAGGTTTGATTTCCCGCCAATCCCGGCAAGCGGTCGCGATTCCGGCGAAATACAACCGACATGTTGGTCTCTCCATTGCGGCATAAATTTTCGGGAACAGGCGCCAGAAACACCGCGGGAGCAGTTTCCGAGAGAAAGTGGCCAAGATTTTGCCAGTGTGAACCGGCTGGCCCAGCCTGGCCGGTGATTGGCTGGCGGGCGATGACGCACCACCTCAGACACTGCCGCTGATTGGCCGCACCCTTCCCTCAGTCGCTTGCTTCGGTCCCGGTCGGAGATAAAAGTCACGCGGCATAATGGTGAAAATCTGCTGGATACTATTAGGAATATAGCCCTTAAGGACATTTCCAAGTCGATTTGAGGTAAACGACATATACCACGTGTAACAGCATGAATTTGCCTATACGATGCACGTGAAAACTCGGTTTCAATCTGACTGTCGCTTACCTCGCTTCAGCAGGGGCGCCTCATATGTGTTTGGCGGTCCATCTTTGTTTGTAAACAGAGATGCCGCGCCACGGCCACCACCGCCTCTGTGGTCTCAGTCCATGTGAACCCCTTCCGGGGAATTAACGCCGAAATCGGCTTCTTGTTCCCCGAAATCGAGGACAACAGATGCCGAAATTTTGCCAGTGTGAACCGGCCTTAAATTATTAGTGTCCATCTGATCCTGTTTCCTGGTATACTTTGGAAGAATCGAGGTGCTCTAAAGTACCAAAAGTATAATACACCCTAAATTTTAACCACTTCATCGCACCACTAAATTTTTAATGAACCAGGCGAAAATGTACACCATTATTTTCACTTCTCGTTTTTATTTTTTTATTATTATTTTTGTTTCTGTAATATGAATGCCTTTATCTACCTATCTACTACAGTACTTATTTACCTGCCCTACCCTCTGCCTTCCTACCTAATTACTTGTTTACCTACCAACCTGCCTTGCTCTCTGTCTACTTACTTATCTACTTACATGTCTTTCCCTCTATCTACTTACTTAACTACTTACATGTCTTGCTCTCAAATACTTACATATTTACTTACATGTCTTGCTTTCTTTCTATTTACTTTACTTACCTGGCTTGCTATCTATCTACTTACCTGTCTTGCTCAGTGTACTTACTTATCTGCTTACCTACCTTATCCTCCTTCTTCTTACTTGCTTACCTACCTGTCCTGCTCTCTGACTACTTACTTCTCTACTTACCTTCCTTGACCATGTATACCTACTTACTTACCTGCCTTGACCATGTTTTACTACTTATTTACCTGCTTACATACTTACCTTGACCATATTAACATACCTTGACCATATTTTACTACTTACATTCTTACCTTGACCATGTTTTACTACTTACATACTTACCTTAAGAATATTTATCTACTTACATACTTACCTTGACCATATTTACCTACTTACATACTTACCTTGACCATGTTTACCTACTTACATACTTACCTTGACCATATTTACCTACTTACATACTTACCTTGACCATGTTTACCTACTTACATATTTACCTTGACCATGTTTTACTACTTACATACTAACCTTGACCATGTTTTACTACTTACATACTAACCTTGACCATATTTACCTACTTATTTTGACCATGTTTTAATACTTACATACTTACCTTGACCATATTTTACTACTTACATACTTACCTTGACCATATTTACCTACTTACATACTTACCTTGACCATATTTACCTACTTACATACTTACCTTGACCATATTTACCTACTTACATACTTACCTTGACCATATTTACATACTTATATACTAACCTTGACCATATTTACATACTTATATACTAACCTTGACCATGTTTACATACTTTGACCATATTTACCTACTTACATTCTTACCTTGACCATATTTATCTACTTACATTCTTACCTTGACCATGTTTACCTACTTACATACTTACCTTGACCATATTTACCTACTTACATACTTACCTTGACCATATTTACCTACTTACATACTTACCTTGACCATATTTACATACTTACATACTAACCTTGACCATATTTATCTACTTACTTACCTTGACCATGTTTACCTACTTACATACTTACCTTGACCATATTTACCTACTTACATACTTACCTTGACCATATTTATCTACTTACATTCTTACCTTGACCATATTTACTACTTAAATACTTACCTTGACCATGTTTACCTACTTACATACTTACCTTGACCATATTTACCTACTTACATACTTACCTTGACCATATTTACCTACTTACATACTTACCTTGACCCTATTTACATACTTACATACTAACCTTGACCATATTTACCTACTTACATACTTACCTTGACCATGTTTACCTACTTATATACTTACCTTGACCATGTTTTACTACTTACATACTTACCTTGACCATATTTACCTACTTACATACTTACTTTGACCATATTTTACTACTTACCTTGACCTAGCCACTGTACACCACACTGCAACACAATACTCTCACCAGTCACCACACCATTAACTACATTTTATGCCATTGTCAGGAACTGTCTTAATAATATATTGTTACGGCTTCATTACTACCTACGATATTTCCAGTATTCTCTCTCTCTCTCTCTCTCTCCAGAAAGTTTATACGTACGTAGATTTATCACTTAGACTTATTATTTTGTCATTAGATTAATGGAATTTTGTATCCAATCATGACGATTATAGACCATTTGATGTATTTGTTTAACCATTAATGAATACATTTAGCGGTTTTAAGTGAAAATTAATTAGTAAAATATGCATGAACATAAAGATACTTTATAATTTTATAAGCATGACACTCCTCTTAGTTGGATTAGACTCAGTTAGGTTGTTGTCACGCTATGCGGCGGCGCCGCAGAATGGCGATAACACATACAAACAAATGAGAGGTTCACACCCTGCGGCGTGACGTGGATTTATTTATTCAAAGTGTCCAAGACAACTTAGACAAGCCAAGAAAATCTTTTGTATCTTGTTTTTCCTTACTCTTATAATAGCCTATAGGAATTTGTCATGTACTTATATTCACACAGTGTGACACGGTACAGGATTTGCGGCTCCGACGCTACGGCGAGGCCGCATAGTGTGACAACGGCCTTAGAGTGACGTCACCAAACATGACGATCGGCTATTTTTACTTTTAGATCATCTCTCTATTATTATTATTATTATTATTATTATTATTATTATTATTATTATTATTATTATTATTATTATTACCTGTTCGCCTAAATATGGTATCTTATCTTTATTTTTATATGTACGGTATGTATAGTTTTCCTTTTCTTACAATCTTTTTCAACATCAATTAATTTAATTGAAAAGTTTATTGTTGCAGTCATTTTTATTCTCTCTCCGTCTTTTCATCATCATCATTTTTTCCTTTTATCTTCTTATATCTACTTATTCATACATTTCCTGCACTTTCAAACATTTTTCATTCATTTTCTTTCTCTATTCTTCCAATTATCGTACATTTTTCTACTCCCTTTTTCAGCACACAGCGAGAACCACTTGAGACCTCCTTTAATGAATCAGAGTATATAGACAAAACATAGAACAAGAGGAGGAAGATGAAGGAAGGAGAAGAGAAGAGGTAAGAAAATAGATCAAGAAGAAGGAAGAGAAGGAGGGAAAAGGAACGAGGACAGTTAAGAGCATGGAAGAAAAGGAAGAGGACAGATAGAATTAGAAACAACAGGAAAAAGAGAAGGAAGAAAATGAGAATTAAGAGATATATAGACAACATACAGAGAAAAAAACGAAAAAAGTTAAGATGAAGAGAGGAAGAATGATGGAAAAATATGGTTAATAAACGGAACCGAAAGAAACCACACGTAAATCCTTATAAATTGATAGGTTCGTCATACTCAGCTGGAGGACTCATGTGTGTGGTTGCAGAATACATGCAGTATTTATATAGGCTACAGTGTTCGCAAAATGTGTTGTATTTCATGTGCATATTTTTATGTAGCTATCATATATTGCTATAAAAACATGCAAACAACGAATTATTATATGTACACAATATCGGCTAAAACAGTTGCGCCCCACCATTAACAGCAAGGAGAAAATGCGTTGCAGCTGAAGTTGCATATCACACAGTCCGTGGCTTTACATTATGGTTTATCGTACGTCTGGCAGAGGGGGATATCCTAGCAACCTGCTGTAACTATTACACGCTGCCTCATTGAGTCACTCGACTCACTCTCTCCGACGGTCAGACCTCAGTTAGTACTCTACCTTGGTTATGTGTGTGTATTCCCATCAGTTCAAATTTGTTGTGCACTGATTTTTTTTTACCCTTTGATTCCAGTGCCTCTCATACTTACCCTAGTTCATTGTCATGGGTGCTGTAACAACTAGCAAGGAGGAGAGGGCCCGTATTTTGGCATTAAGGATAGAAAATGTGCCAATTAAAGAGATATGCAGTCGGACAGGTAGGCACAAGACTACAGTTATGCGTATCCTTGCTGCTGCCCGCAGACTGCCACCTAGCCAAGTCCCAATTCCTAAACCTCGCCCTGGCAGACGAAAGAAGACAACAAAGGAGATTGATTGTCTCCTTAAGATGGAAGTAGTCAACAATCCATTTATATCTGCCAATGAACTAAAGAAAATGTACCCACGTGAGTTACAAAATGTGGCAGAACGTACTATACGCCACAGGTTACAAATAGACCTTGGCTTAACCTGTAGGCCTACGCGTATTTGTGAGGGAAGACGAATGAGACGACGTGTGGAGAACTGGAGATTGCCAACAACAGTACGGCAAGTGTAGAATTTTGTACCATGGTTTTTAGTCACGTTATCACATATTGACAACATGAGTAAACACTGTGTACTTATCACATAATCAGAGGTATTTAATTAAGAGGTGGCATTCATAATTATAATGGATCACAGTTGGTGGTGCATTTGACAACACGAGTGGCAGGAGAGGGATGACGTCACCAAAGTAAACAAACACGGTGGTCAGCCTCTGGAGATTTGTGTTATTCTGCTGTATTATCTTTTACCTGTCAGGTTGTGAATGTGTGTGTGTGTCATCAATATTTTTTTTAGACGTGATACACTCGGGCAGAAAGAAATACTCTATATATTCTAACCTGCCTATCGTGCCCTGTTGATTTGAATTTCCTCCAGCCTAATGTATCTTTATGTATGATTATAATATCGTAACAGTAACGTAACTCTATGGTAATGTTGTCATGTTACATACTTATACTCTGGAACACTCTACCTTCATTCAACTTTGCTCTTTACTTATGCTCCTTCAAAAGCAATGTATCTAGACATCTTCAGCGAAAATGGACACAATTTTGGACTGTTCATCTTTGATTTCACAGATGATGACAATAATTGTTGAAAAAATTATAACCCTAGTAAGAGAGGTGATGTATTCTTTACTGTAACCATTGGGGAGGTGGGGGATATCTTTTTCTGTATTTAGGGAGAGGCAGATTGGGTAACTTAACAATTTTATGGTTTTCACATATATTAGTCTGATTTTTTTTACATTTTAAATCCAAGCCTTATAATAAATGTTACCCAGAATATAAACAGCAACAATAACCACAATAATCCTAAGCTAGTACCCAAAATAATAAAAAAAAATATGAGGTACTACTGTATGTAGATTCTCAGATCCTGACTGAGCTCAACTCAATTGAAAACTGTAAGCATATCATGAAATAGAAGCTCTCAGAGAATAAACCATTGCTTCCTGACACTTGTTCTGTGATTAGTGAAGTGTGGTGTAAAGAGCAATCTGGAAATTACTTCGAAAAACATTTTTGTGACAGTATGCCAAATGCCTGCAAATGGTCATCAAGAAAAAAGGGAACATGACTAAATAATGTAGTTATGAGAGTGTTACATTTATTGGTCTGTTTAATATTATGAGGGGTCGGGAACATGGCCCAAATGTTTTATGTTCGTTACGTTTAGATACCCGCGCGCATAATTGCATTTCGATACCTTGAACCATGACATTACACATTTAATTCCGTCTATAGTTTTAAATACCATTGCCTTCCCACTGAAAAAAAAAAAGGTATATATATATATGAGTCATATATATATATATGGCTACATCTAAAGTAGATTGCTGTTGCACAGTATAATGATGTACAGATATTTCTTGCCCTGCATGTATATTTTATTATATCGCACAAATACAGTATATAGTTTATCGGGTACATGCAACCTAAGTTCACAGTTTTAATGACCGTGTTACTTTATCACATTATGATTATATACAATGCATTTATATATGACCACTTTCGCTAAAGACATTTGCTCATGCAAAAAAGACAAGAGTATATGAGAAGTATTTTATATATTGTTAGACAGAGTTATATACAATACAGTTGTCGCAAAAAACCTTCAATCCGTCCCCAGTCATATTGTGGTGTTTGTGATCCTTAGATTATTTGCTTAAAATACATTATTGCATGTCCGACCGTCGCTGTTTACATTTGGCATCCTCGTAGTAGAGTGTGTCAAGACTTCTGGTTTGGGAATGCCACCACAGAACTGATTCAAAGCTTGGTGGAGGCAGTCACATGCGTTGCTCCAGCCACAAAGTGCCCAGAATTTTAGAGTATACAATACTAATGTTTGGCATGTATTTTTTCTCCTAAGCTGCACTTCTGCCTTATCCATACTTAACTAAAGAGGAAAAGGCCTGCATATTGGCCTGGAGACAAGAAAAAGATTAAAGAAATATGTTGACATACTGGGCGAGCCAAGTCGAGAATCATGGCCTTGCTCGCTGCGGCTAGCGGCCTCTAACCTGATGTTGTTCCTGACCATAAATCCATCCCAGGTCGGCCTCACAAGACCTCCAAGTGTACAGACAAGCTTCTTAAACATGAGATGATGAAGAATCCATGCCTTTCTGCCCCACAACTTAACGAAAATCATCCCAAACATCTTCAGAACGTCTCTGTTCGTACGGTGATGCACAGATTCCAGAAAGATCTTCAGCTTCAAAGTCGCATTGCTGCCCATAAACCACTGCTTAATGACTGAATGAGGAAGGCCAGACTAGAATTTGCCAAGAAATATGCTCAATGGACAAAAGAAGATTGGTCTAAGGTAATTTGGTGTGATGAAAGCACATTCAGACTGTTTCCAAGCCATGCACTAAGGGTGACGCATCCTTCAACAGCCAACCAGAACAATACAGCTGACACCACTCCTATTGTAAAACACCCTGCTTATGTGATGGTGTGGGGATCCTTTAGTGGTTCAGGTGGTAGAGGTGGGTTGTGTTTCCTCCCCAAGACCTGCTTGATGAACGCTGATCGCTATCTGGGTGTGTTACTCCATTCTTATGAGATTCAAGGAAGCCAGTATTTTGTGCATGATGGTGCACCATATCACAAGGTCAAGAAGTGGAAACTTGGCTTACTCAAAAGAAGATTGAAGTCGTAAAGTTGCCAAGTAATAGTCCTGACCTCAATCCAATAGAAAGCAAAGTGTGGTATACTGAGTTATCTGAAGAGTACTTCAAGAGACTTAGTAACAATATACCAGAATGCCTTCAGATGGTCATCCAGAGGAAGGGGAAGATGACTAAATTTACAGTAAAGTGAGTACTAATTTTACACTGTGTTCATTTTGTGAGTATTTTTATATGGTATAGGCTGTGTGTATTGTGAATGGGACGGGGACACGGTTTGGAGGTTTTTTCCGCAATGTATAGGGATGGGCTGCCTATGTATTATATATTAGTAGGGCTGTGTACATGAGTAATGTATGTTGAGGTATGTATTGTATGAACGATGATTGCAAACTTATTTTTCACTTAATTGCCACTACAAACATGGGATGAAGTAAATGTTAGACTTATAACCATCTCTGCAGATGTGTATAGGCTGTAGTACTGTAATTCCCTTTCATATATGTTTGGTTAATCTTTCTGGTCATAATAATAAATGGTGTTACTCGTTATGAATATCTTTACCTTCAGAATACTAGTTATTTCTTCCCAAACAACAGACATCACGAATACAGGGTCAGTATTACAGTAGCTGCCATTTGTTTGGTTTTTAACCCTCTAAGCGCGGGCCTTCCCGAGAGAGGCCACTCTCTCGACCTGTCTTTTTTCCTGCCTCGCGCTCACAACGTAAACAACACATTTGACGGTTAATAGCGTAGCGTGTAAACTACTTACACTACATGAATAAATTATACATGATATTGAAGTACAAACCTTTAACTGTTGTTTTCCTAGGGCAGAATGGCCTCCTGCCCCACAGACCCCAGGTACACTCTTGTCGCGGTGAAAACTAAAATTTTAATAAAGGAGGGGCTGGCCCAATATGCTTACAATTCTAAGTACTGTACGTTTTCACGCTCTGATATAATCATAAAATGTGTTGGAATCACACTTTTCAGCACAACAATATGAAATATAACATAACTCATTTTTACTTACATATACGGTAATTAGCGCAAAAGCAGTGCTGAAAATACATCCACAAATACTCTCAGCTATTCCTACACTGACTGCCAGTGGCTGGTGCCTGGTGTGACTTGGGGGGGGGGAAGTCCCTAGACACACACACACCCTGTGTCATGAGCCTAATCAAGCATGTCGGGGGGCATTCAAATTTGAACAATGCTCAGTCGACTTATGTTGTCACCTGCAGTTACCCACACTTGTTGGTGGTGTCGACTTATGTTATCACCCGCGGTTTAAGAGTTAACTATCAACAATACTGTACAGCCACCCGAACAGTGCATGGAGTGCTCAGAACCAGCCTGAGAAAATGTTTAAAGAGATAATACCCTTTACTTTAGAGTGCTTCAATTTCTCCAAAATATGTCAGGAAACCGGACCAGATTAACAAAAATAAAGGTGGCCTGTTCCTTGGAATAGTTTGGAGTAATCAGTTGCTCCAGATTTACCAACACCCTACTACAGTACTCCCTTAATTGGTGGATCAGCATGACCACTCCATGGCTTTTTCGTGGCTGTGGGAGAGATATGGAAGAGAAGACTATATGATTGTTCTTTATAAATAATATAAGGAAGCTTTAAGAGAAGAATGCTTTTATGCTATAATTCCTTTCGTCTTCACTTATATCAGGTTTTATCTGTAATCTGATTACACTATTGTGCTCAGGTTTTGTTTCATGGGATGAAATGTTTTATAACATTGATTTAATTCATGCTGCAGAAAAACAATTATGATAAAAAGCTGTATAAATATATTTAGGAATTTTGTTCACTTCTACTCGTCATAATTTCTTTGTTTAATGTTATATCGAGTTATGACAAACATATCTGGATGCTACAATTACTGCTGAGACCAATGGTATCAACTACAATTGTATATTTTGCATAAGAGATGAACTAGAGTAAATAATATACAAACATATACCACCACGAGTGTGCTCAGTATGGTGACAGAGAGGATTCTCACCTTGGTGAGGTAGGAGCGGAGCAGGAACCAGCGGTCACACTGGCCAAAAAATGCTTGGATCCCACTGTAGAGGTGGATTTTCATCCAACCTTGGAGAGTTTTGCTTGGAGATTTCCAAGGTATCCCGACACGAGTAGAATCGTTTGCCTTCAAGCCCAAGGTTGGAATGTAGGAACTTAAAAACTATTGTTAGTAAAAATATTTTATTGTACTGTACTTATTTTGAAAAATAATGACAAATAGTAAATAAATAAATCAAACTAGCGTAATGAATACATAAATACCGTTTTTCTCAATAACAAAATTATCCTATAAACTTTGATTTGAGAACACTCCTGCTACCAAAACAATGATACCAAGTTCAGAAGCTCTTGAAAATTCTCTCGACATTCCGTGATAGTCACAAAAACCACGTCCATCTAGGCGCATCTGAATTAGGTTGTTATACACACTTTTCCTCTTTCTTGCCATCCACGGTTTGACCCACAGTCTCTTCACTTTATTTCTTTTCCGTTTTATGTTCGCGTAGGCTGCTGCAATTGTAAAAATAGTCATAGTTGCCAGCATGTATTCCTTGTCCTCCATTGTGCACTGCTCTTTGTAGCTTGATATCCTTGGACTGGGCTGATGGTTCTACTTTCTGTAGTGTGACCAAAAACTTCCAAGGTACAGCATCCAATCCTACTCTACGCTTGGGTCTCCCAGGGTACAAATGGCCAGTGCTACGGTCACACTGGCCAATCAGGAGACACCTTACCAATGACTTCTAGAACCCAGTGGAACACAAATTTTGAACCGAGTATAGTAACACACAGGACCTTAAATACTAATTATTTGGCTATTGAAATAATAATTACATTCATTGTTGTCATTTTATATAATAAATTACAATAATATCTTTGACAAAGCCCAAATATATTGCTAAAAAAAACATACCTACCATTTACGTACAGTGACTCCAATGCGCGATGATTCTTACCTGTTTATGAACTCTACAATTATGTTTCTTAACTATGTTTTGATGTAAAAGTAAACAAAAACAAAAAACAAAAGTATTCTAAAAACTATAAAGCAATGAGCTCTAAGTATTGTACAACACGGTTACCCTCACCACCACTATGTGAGATCATTCTTGCTTCCTATATTTTTTCTTGCTGTGAGGACAAGACAGTTATCTTGGCATGTGCTTGAGAATTTAAAGGTCTTGCTTGGTGTATTGTATGAATTAAAGGCGAATTACCGTACATAATAAATTATCCATTTCCTAATATCTATGACCGAGACCTAGTTGCTAATAAAGCATCCATAATTAATTTAATAACATTCATGCATAATATCTAAAATGAATAATTATTACCTGTTTATGATATCTACAATATTGTTTCTTAATAGTATTCTGATGTATAATTGAAGAAATGGACAGCCATACAGATTTTATAGACCATACTTAAAACTACAAAATAATGAACTATAAGTACTGTACAGGCTATCGTATTGTCATCACTCGTACAGTCGTGGCATATAGTCCTTGACCAGGGTGTAAAGGGAAGTTTGTTCAAGGACTACCTGGTATGTGCCACGGCTGTACATGAAAGCATTATACCTTACTATGAGGAGTTGTTACATGTGTTTTAGAATAAATGATTTCCTGCTTTCTTACTTTCATTATATCTTGCTATCTGAAAGCCTAAATTTTAGTCATAGTTTCAGTCTGGAGATAAGGAAAGTATAAATGCAATACTCCATCCCAACAGGAACAAATAGTGAAATAGGTATACAGACTACAGTACAGTACTTAAGAAAATAGAAAACATAAGGTAGGATATCATCATCATCTGACACAGTTAATATCAATGACACACTAATATAAATACTATATCGAACGCATAAGTTATCAACATATCTATCACCAGTTAATATCAATGTCATTACCAGTAGTCATTACCATTACCAGAGTAGAAGGACATGGATGGTGTGGGACAAGAGTGGTGTGGATGTCAAGGAAGATTGGATTGGTGAAGTATGCGTGGGTGTGTGCATATGCACCTGTGAATGAGAGGAACAAGACGGGGAGAGAGAGGATGAGAGATTTCTGGGAGGAGTTAAATGGGTGTTTGAGGAAGTTTGAGAGTGGGAGGAAGATTGTAATGATGGGAGATATGAATGGAAAAGTTGGAAATGAAAAAGTAGAAAGCATTGTTGGTAAATGGGGTGTGGAAGGAATGAATGAGAATGGTATCTGGTGGGTGTCTGTGCTGAGAGGGGGTTGTTTTTGGCCAACACCTTTGAGCACAAGATGATACACTGATATACATGGAGGAGAAGGAATGATAGAGGAGAATAAAAGTTTACCGTAATTGATTATGTAGCTGTGGATGAAAGATTATGGAAGGATGTGATAGATGCTAAAGTAGTGAGAGGAATGGTTCAATGCTCTGACCATTTTGTGGTCTTGGTGAGATTAAGGTCAGGGTTAAGTGGGAGTACTGTAGGAGGGATGAAGGGGGGAACAAGAGGGAGGAAGATTGAATGACTGAGTATAGAGAGGGATTTTTGAGTAGGGTTGGTGAAGTGCTGGAGGAAGCAAGGCTGGGTATAGGGGAGGGAGTGGGAGTGAATGAGGACAGCAGCAGAGGTAGTGGGGTACAAGACACAGAAGAGGGGCAAGAAAAGGAGTGCTTGGTGGCCAGAAGAAGTGAAAGATGCAGTAAAGAAAAGGAATGCATATAGGAAAACATCACAGAGGAAGTGGAAGAGAGAATATGATGTATGTAAGAGTCAAGTGAAGAGGATGGTGAGAGAGAGTAGAAGGAAAGTGGATGAGGAGTTTAGTAGGAAACTGAGTGAGAAGTTTAGAGAAAACAAGAAATTATTCTGGAAGGAGGTTAAAAGAGAGAGAGGAGAAGGAAAGTCTGGTAGTGTGAGAATGAAGAGAGAGGATGGAGTTGCTGTGTAGCGACATCAAGCACCTTTACACATCTTCCATCTCACCTGTCCTTGCCACGCATCTTCGGCTTCACCTGTCCTACCTGTGTGGTGCGCGCAGCCGTACCGCCGCTACTCGTTCACTTGGCCACTAGCTCCGCACCTGGGAACACCTCTCTCCCTTGCCCTGCCGTACCTCCAGCCACTACCTGCCCACACCAAGCTCACCACGTGTCTTCTGCAGCAGCTACCTCTCTCACACACACAAGAATACTACGGCAGGCGGGCAACCCAGCTACAAGGTGCTTGCTACCACACAACCTCTGTACTTATTAATAAATTGTTACCGTGTATAATCGAGTTTGTTCACACGGGTAGTAACACTGTCCCTAGTGTTTACAACTGTGAGTGGAAGTGAGGAAGTGAAAGAAGTGTAGAAGAGGCATTTTGATGGTTTGATGAATGAGGGGACGGGAGGGGAGGCACGGTGGTGACATGCATGGGGATGGAGACAACAGGGTGTACAGGGAAAATTAGGAAGAGGTTATGAAAGCAATAGGAAACTTGGAAAGTTGAAGTTGGGAAAGGCACCGGGGGTGGATGGGATAACTGCTGAAATGTTAAAGTGTGGGGGGATGGGAGGTAGTGGTGGAGTGGATGTTGCTCATATGCACATTGGCTTGGAGGCAGGGAGAGGTACCATGCTGAGTATAGGGTGGTCTAAGCTCTGCCAGTGCCAGAGGTGCCCACCAGGCCACCAGCTCTTGCTCTTGCTGTTACAGGTACCCCGGGTGTTTATTCCAGGGTTGGCCTTTGTATCGGCAGCTCCTGTAAATAGAAATAATAATATAAAAAAAACAATACCACACATAGCTATTCACTCTCTACTTCTTGCATACCACATTTTCTCCAAGAATTCCTTCACAGCACCAATCATCTCATCTGTGGTCTGCTCACACAAACCTAGCAGTAATACCATCCATTCTGTCCCTGTGAATTCCATTCCATCACATCCCATTTCATTCAAGATGATCTGCATCATCTCTGTTCTGTCTCTCTCATACTTTTCACATCTCAATATTAAATGTTCTACAGTTTCATCCTCTCCTGTGTCACACATCTGGCATACCTTGCTTTTGGATTCAGACCATCTATAACTTCTTGCATTCACCTCCACACATTGAGCTCTGGCTCGAAAGAGTAGATCACCACCCACACTTCCCTCATACCACTTCACATAGGCCTACTCTGGACATTCTTTCTCCTTGTACCATACCAGAGAGTTTCCTTTTGGTTCATATAATTTTTCCACTTTCTTTGCCCAAGGCATTTCACTTCTTTGTCAATTTCTAATGTTCCACATATAAACCTTCCTTGCCAGTCTTGTATCCTCCATTCGTTCCAGTCTTACTTTGTATCTAAGGGTTGCTTTCACCAGTCTTTCTCTAAATGTACTCCATCCCATATCACCTCTCAAAGCTGCTATCGCTGCATACCTGGGTGCATTCAGTGCCATTCTCGCTACTCGATTCTGCCCCACCTCTAACTTGTCTATCTCACTCTTCTTCCATCCAATCACTTCCATGCCATACATAATGCTCGGGACAGCCACACTCTTCCATACTTCTCTCACAACATCATACTTGCTTGCTCTCAGCCTCGCTGCACTTGCCAGTTGTACTCATTGGTTCGTCATGCTAATCTTTTCATGCTTGGTCTTTTCACTTCCATTTGGACTCAGCCATACCCCTAAGTACTTATATTCATCAGTCTGTTTCATAACACACTCTCCCACTCTCCATATGTGGTCTCTCTCTTCATCTGTTCTATTCACAATCATTACTTGGCTTTTTTCATTACTAAATTTCACACCAAAATCTCTCCCATACCCACCTACAACATCCAAAATCCTTTGGAGTTCCTCTGCTGTTTCACTCATAATTATCACATCATCTGCATACAGTAACATACATATCTTGTCATCTCCAACCCTTACTCCTGCATTCATTCCTCTTATTCTCATAGCTAGTTCTGTGTATAAGCTAAATAAGGTTGGAGAAAGTATACATCCTTGCCTAACTCCTCTCTCACTTCTTACCCATTATGTTTCTAGATCTCCTAGCCTGTACATTGCTCTTGTGTTCTGATACATACTTCTCACAATATTTACTAATTTATCACTCAAGCCTATCTTTTCTAAGACTCTACATAGCATCTTCCTATTAACCCTGTCGTAAGCTTTCTCTATATCTAAGAAACATAGGTATAGTTTACATCCATCCTTTTTCTTTCTTTCAATCAGTTCGTTCACCACAAACATATTATCTTCTGCTCTCCTATCTTTACGGAAGCCATTTTGCTCTTCACCCAGCACTCTGAATTTCTCAATCCATCTACACAATCTTTCATTCAACACTGCACTGAAAATCTTTCCCAGTGTGTTCAGTAGGGCTATTGGTCTGTAGTTTTTAAAAGCTCATTCTTACTCTTACAGCCTCTCTTATGCAGCAACATCACTCTACATTCATTCCATCTCTTAGGTACTCTCTCTTCTTCCCACACTTTGTTAAAAAACTCAGTAATCTTTTCAACCATAAACTCGCCTCCATTCTTGTACATTTCATACGGAATATCATCTGGTCCAGCGGACTTAAAATTTTTCTGCCTTTTCACACATCTTTCAACTTCTTCTCTGCTAATTTTTACATTCAGTTCCTCTGCATCCTTCCATTCCAGTGTTACACTCTCTTCTCTTACATCAGTCAGCTCACCTACCCCTCCAATATTCTCCCAGAACTCTTTTATGGCCTTCCTCATTTCTTCCTTGTCAGTTATACATACACCATTTACCTTGAGGCTGTCTACACTTTCAGTACCGGTACTGGACATTCCCTCCTCTCTCATCAACCTGTACCATTCATAGCCACCTTCCAACCCCTTTTCCTTTAGATTCTGAATCACTCTCCTTTCACATTTTACCTTTTCATCTCTAATCTTTCGCTTTGCAATTCTCTGCTGCTTGACATATGATGTCCATGCATTCAGGTACTCATTCTCAGCTTCGTCACTTTCATGCCTTTTCTTTCTCAGCTGTCTACATGTTCTATTTAGTCTTTTTCACTCTCTCCTTGCATTCTTGATCTCTTCATTCCACCATGGCTTACGTTCTCTCTTTCTTCCATTTACTTTTACAAAACCTATCTGGCTGACTGCTGCATTTTTCACATTTTCTACAAATTTTTCATTCACCTCGTTCACATCATGTAGACTTCCATTGCTCCAACTTCTTTCACTCGGGTCAACCTGGAAATCTTCCCAATTTACATCCCTCAACTTCCATTTTCTTTTTCTCTCCTTCACTCTTTTCTCCTTTCTCCCCTGCAACATACATCCTACCACCAGCATATTATGATCAGACACAATATCTATCATCCTGTCTTCATCTATCCACATGCGAGATACAATTTCTCTCATTCTACCATTTGCTAACACATAGTCAATTGCCGATTCTTGGTTCCTTGGCCCTTGCACTCCACGTCACATGTCCCTCTGATAGGGTTTCATTCAGGTTCTCCATATCCATGTCATTTACAAACTCAACAAGCATTCCACCATTCCTGTTCATTTGCTCTCCTAGTAGGCCAATATGTCCATTCATGTCTCCCATAACAATCACTCTTTCATTTGCATACTCTCTTACAATCTTCTTCAATATACAGTAATCCCTCGCTTATTCGAACTAATTGGGCCACAGGGTGTTCGGATAATGCGAGTATTCGGATACGTGAGGTAAAAATATTCCCCCCTTCCCTGCCTCCACTACGTCACTACAATGCTCAGTTTTCTTGTCTAGATGAATGAATAATGATTGATAATAATGAAACATACAAAGAAATAAAGTAATACACATTTTATTTAAAGAATATAATACTGTACATACAGCACTGAAGGTAAGTTAGCCTGTTTCATCATCCCGTGTGGTCTAGTGGCGACATGGTTTCTCACGTAACTACTCGTCCGAGTCCTCCGACGCCGACTTCAGCTCCGTATCGATGTCCTGTTGGTGTTATAACGCATAGTGAGCTGTGTAATTTTCTTATGTAAATAAAACAGCTTATAATTTATGGTAAACAGTTTTGCCCACAACTGTACATTTTCATAATCATACACATCAATAATTTTACTAACCTGGATGGGTTGAGGCGTTTCCGAAGAACGTGGTGATGAAGGTAGGCTAGGCAATGGTGCATCATCAGGTGATAGTGAGTCTGGTCGTGTTGACTGGCTAGGCTCCATTTCAAGGTTAGGGCTGGGAGTAGGATGAGGTGATGGTGTTGTGGGCTTGAAGAAGGTTTCTATTTTAGTCTGCTTTTTAGACCATTGACTTTGGGCTTTAATCAGAGCATTTGCATCAAGGCTTTCACCATACACTTTCTTGTTAGACAAACCATGCCGTAGCTTAAATCGGTAAAGCCACCCTTCTGAAGCCTTAAAGCCATGGAGTCCGATATTGTTTCCAAATCTCTCTGCAGCCATTTTCAGTTCTGTGCCTCGCACCATTACACCACTACCACGTTGCTGTTGATACCACTTAATCACGCACTGGTCTAGGTCAACATGCATAGGCTTGGCCATAGTCTTTCTATCTTTTTTCTTTCCAGTCTTTGATGCAACTGAAAAGTCGTCTGTGTAGGCTGTAATTTTATCACGAGCCTTCTTCAGTTCACAAAGGGAAGACTTTGGGATGCCGAAATTTTCTCGAATGCGTGCAGTTGACCAACCTTCATCACATCGACGTAATATTTCCCTCTTCGTCTCCAAAGTTAGCACTTTTCGAGGTCGTTTTGCTGGTGGAGGGGCCATGCTGGTTCAGAAAATATCGCTGGTATACGGTCGATGTTCACTAGTTGAAGAACGGCTGAGGACTAACCGAACCCACGCTCTTTTCAGTGGGAGGCGGGAAGCACATGCGCGCCGCCACACGGCAATTATGTAAACTAGCGGCACGCGCGGCAAATTTAAACTACTTGGGGCCCTAGTTTGGATTCGTGGGCCAAGCCTAGGGCCTGTTCGGATATTGGCGAGGTTCGGATAATGGCGGTTCGGATACGCGAGGGATTACTGTACTGTACTTTTCACCGTTCTCTCTCACCTTCCACCGTCTTGTATACTACTACCATTATAACTCTTTCAGGCCTTCGCTGATTATTCATGCATTCAACTCTTACAGCTAACACGTCCTCACTGCTTCCAACCTCTAGTTCTTCAACTTTCAGATTCCTTTCTTTCCTGTGGAGGAGGGCTACGCCTCCTCCTAATTTTTCTTGCTTTTTCCGTCCTTTTCCAATCATCACATACTCATTTCCCTCCATTCATACCTCATCTCTCAAGTGTGTCTCAGTCAGGCCCACCACATCAAAATTCCACTCATTTAGTTCTTTGCATATATCCTCATATTTTCCAATTCCCCATCCTCTAACATTCATACATCCAATCTTCATGCATTTACTCACCTGGTTGGTGTCTACTCCTCTCCTTTCCACATCTACGCATCTAGGTCGTCCCATCCTTTCATTCCCTGCCTCGTTCAGGTGCACTCCATCCGCCGCAAATAGTCTGTCCTCTCGCAACACTCCATCCATGTCGATGAAGCTGACGTTCCCGTTCTTCTCCTGCCTCCAGGTGATTTTCAGCTTCATCAGTTCATCATGGATCTTCTTGTTCGTCCTCTTCCTCACACATTCATACTGTAGGCCTTCACGTGGTCTCATCACTCCCACTACACCAACACTCATAATCGTCCCTTCCACTGCCTTCACTGCTTCCACCACTTCCTTCACAGTCTCTTCTTCTCCAACTTTTTCTAGGTCGTTTCCACCACCTTGTGCAATTAGCTTGCCATCTTTCATTTGTCCAGCTTCCTCCTTCACTCTCTTGCTCACCTGATTCACTCGTGCTCCACTCATACATATCCGCCTGCTTCCTTCTGCAGTCATCTTCACGTGCAATCCTATTTTCCTCATCATTTTCTGTCTAGGTACAGGTAGTCTTGGCCTGGGCTGGTCCACCTGTATGGCCCTCTCTTCCACAATCTCCACTTCATTCTCAATTCTGTTTACCTGCACACTCTTCGTCCGTACACTCTGCTCTTCTATACCTTCCTTCCCTGTCTGTACACTCTGCTCCTCTGTATCTTCCTTCACTGTCTGCACACTCTTCTCTTGTCATTCTTCAGTCTCTCTCTTCCATTCATTCCTCGCTCGGTCCAGGCAAGGGTCAAACAGGTACACCACATTCTTCAAAGATAGCAGTTTCGTTTTTGTGTGGACTCCAACACAAGACATGTGAAACGACCTCTCACACGCCAGGCCACCACTCCTGTTGGTCAGTGGTCACCCCAACCTCACACACACCACAATTACTCACAGCAGGCACCAGCCCACATGATTGTGATCAAGGATTCCCTTATATTTTCTCTTATTTTCCACATATTATATATTATTTCTCTGAAACGCAAGTGACGGAAAATCGAGAAACTATATATAGTATGTGGAAACTAAGAGAACAAGAAACACAGAAATAAAAACAAAGGTTGGGGCGCCGTTGCAAAGGCAAAGCCCCGCACTACTACGACTACGAAGACGGTTAGCAGACGACAAGATAAAATAAAGTAGAGCCAGTAGTGGCGGCAGGTTCGAAAACTGAGAGCTGAGTTTCCCAAATAATGTAAACTTTATAAATGTTACCACATAAACTAAAGTGAAAAATAAGAGAAGTTGGCTAGTAGAAGTGCAAGAAGCGGAGCAGGAAGAGAAGACAGCTGTGAAAGATGTGAAAATAGAGTAAAACAACAGGAGAGAGGAATAAAATGTGATATGTGTAGTGTCTGGTTCCACATCGGATGTGAGCAGGTCAGTCCTACCCTCCCTATATAGAGAGTTGAAAGATTCTGAATCAGTATGGATATGTTCTGGATGTATACCAGTAGCAAAGAAGAGACTGTCAACACCAGAGGGGGAATTAGGAAAAAAGATTGATGAGATGAAAAAGGAGTTGAGATCTTTCTTTGAGGAAAAAATGATGCAGTGGGAGGAGAGTTTAGATAAGTTAAAGAAAGATATGTTAGAGGAAATGAAGAATGAAATGGAGTTAGAACTGAAGAAGAGAGATAATGAAAGTAGAATTAAAAGTGAAATGGTTGAAGATATGAAAGAGAGAGAGGAAAAAGAGAGAAAGAGGAATATTATAATTTATAATTTAGAAGAACCCGAGGAATCTGAACCAAAGGAAAAGATACGGAAAGACATAGAAAATTCTCTGGAAATAATACAAAGGGAAGTAAAAGTAGAGGATGTAGAAATTTTGGATGCAGCAAGATTAGGATTAATAAATGAACCAGGAAAGAAGAGACCAATCCTGATAAAATTAAAAGAAACATGGATGAAGTGGCAGATTCTGAAAAATGCAAAGAACCTTAAGAATACAAACCATAGGCTAGCAAAGAGAATATCTATCACCTTGGATATGACTAAGAAAGAGAGAGAACAAAATAAGGAGCTCTGGGAGGAATTAAAAAGAAAACGAGAACTGGGAGAAAAGGGATGGTATATAAAGGATGCAAAGTTAATGAGAAATAATTTTCAAGGAGAAAGAGGACAAATATATGGAGAACATATGTAAGATTAAACTAATAAACATACAAGGGCTAACAAAAGTAAAGATGACAGAATTACAAGATTTAATTAAAAGTGAAGAATTTTTATGTTTAACGGAAACACACCATAAGTGTGAGAATATCAGTTTTTGTCATCACATATATTCAATAAGTAATATGAGGGAAATGGAGGAAAAGAAAGGAGAGGGATTGATGATTTTGTCGGAGAAGGATGAAGATAGTAAAATTGTAAAGATAACTAGAAATAAGGATTTGTTATTTTGCAAGTGTAAATTAGGAAATATTTGTTTTAAGTTGCTTTTGGTCTATTTACCTGCAGGAAATAAAGAAGAGGATAAAAGAAGATACACTAGTTCCTTGGAGAACAGGAAAAGGATAGACAAGGGGAAGATGTGATTAATTGGATGGAAAACTATTATCTTATTCTACTAAACAATGACCAGAGGTGTGAAGGGTTGATAACATGGGAGAGAGTACAGAACTGTTCTGTACTCTCACCCACCCTTTTCAACCTATACATGCACGACATACCAACACCCCAGGCACCACAAATACACATAGCCTCCTACGCAGATGACATAACACTCACATGTACACACAGAAATGCAGACACAGCCACTCTCATCCTCCAACCCTACCTCAACACACTTAATGCCTGGTTCACCACAAACAGACTTAAAATAGCACCCACCAAGTCAACTGTCACCCTTCTCACCAACTGGAACGCAGAACACCGCTACACACCACACCTCACCATAAACAACACACCTATACCACACACACACACACCCAAAATACTTGGCATAGCATACAATACATCCATGACATTCAAACAACATATCACGGCCATCAAAAACAAATGCATGCAAAGACTTAAAGCCCTCAGATCACTTGCCAGCACAACATTCGGACACAACAAAGAATCCACAATCACAGTATACAAACAATATATTCAATCAGTGATGGATTATGCAAGCCCTGCCTGGGCTTCAAACCTCACTGAGACTCATCACAACACCCTTCAAACCATACAGAACAGAGCCCTAAAGACAATCACAGGCTGCACAGCTACCACACCCACAGACCACCTACACTATGAAACCAAAGTCCTCAAAATCAAGGATCACCTTGACATGAGAGGCACACAAACACTTGCTGCAGCCTCCACAAACCCACACCATCCACTACACTACATGGCACAACACCCACACATGCCAAGGAACATCAAAACAACACCCAGTACATGATACCATACACAAATACTATCATCTCTTACATCCTGCCCACCCCAAACCAATCTCCAGAAACACATCCATACTCAAATCACTCATCAGTGTATCCAAACACTCAAAAAAAACACTCAGCTGCATGCACTACCTCCTGACATCCACCCATCTGAATCCTCCCTTCCCTGTGAGGACAGAGTCCACCTGGCCAGGCTGCGGTGTGGCCACCACCCGGCCCTTCTGACATATCAGAAGAGGCTGGATGGAGCCATTGCGGATGCCTGTCCGGGATGCAACACAGCACCCCATTCTATTAAACACATTATTGAAGAACAACACAACAAACACTCTCTGCGGGCATTGTGGGAAAGCCCGGTTCAGGCCATGGCCTTCCTCAGGAGCTCGGGGCTGCTCGGCCAGACAGCTTGAAGAACTTCAACAACAACATGGGAGAGAGGAAAATCAAAAAGTGTGATAGACTTCGTTCTGGTGAACCATAAATTTTATGATGTATACGAAGCAATGAAAATAGATGAAAGAAAAGAAATAATGGACTTATCTGACCATAATTTGATTGAAATAATAATCAAAGGAGAGACACAAAATAGAAAATACACAAATGATCGATGGCAAGAAAATATTTATTATACAACAGACAAAGAAGCATTACAGAAATATAACGAAGAAGTGGAAGGAGAGTGCAATGAAGAGGTACAAGATATGGTAGAGTTTGGTGAAATCATGACAAGAAATGCAGAATGTATATTAAAGAAAAAGTATAGAAGGAGAAAGGATAAGAGACATATAAACAGGATTGAACCACCATGGATGTGTGAAGAAATTAGAAAGGAAATCAAGAAAAGAAAAATCTTAATAAGAGAAACGAAATGAGGCTAGTGAAGAAGTAAAAGATAGACTTTGGAGCTTGTATAAGGTACAAAAAGATAGGGTGAAAAGATTGATCAAAGAAGCAATAATAAAACACGAGAAAAAGGTGACAGAGGAGATAAATGGAAGTAGTGACAAAAGTAAGAGACTATGACAATATATTGACAAATTAAAAGGTAAAGAAATAAACTATGATAAGGAAAAAGGGGAATTATATAGTACAGAGGGAGGAATACTTAAACCAGAAGATGCAGCTCAAGAGCTTGAAATGTTTTGGAAGGATATATACCAAAATCATGACAATAACATTAAGAATGTTTGGAACACAAAAGAAAAAGGAAGGTACAAAATTTTTATAGAGGAACAAATAATGAATTAAACTAATCAAGACAACAGACAGTACAGGGCCCAGTGGAGCTGACTTTATTCTCTGTGAATATTAGTTATCCCCCACAGGGCTAGAATAAAGATTGTTGTAGGATCTGGTCACTTTCTAGTGGATTTGACGAGATCTGCCCACATGGATTAAAAATCCACGTGAGGTGTACTGCAACCGGAGGCCTTTTTTTTTTCACTGCTGTGTGGACCGCCAGCACACAGGGGTGCATTTCCCTTTGCATGCAGCAGTCTAAACTCCCTCCCCCTTATGGTCCCTTCAGGGCTGGTCTCATGGAAGGTACGGCCCCACTTGTAGCTCTTGTGGTAACGTGGACTTGGGCCCACAGCATTGGCTGTGGGATCAAAGCCTTCCCCCCAATCTCCCTGGCGGTCGGAGGCCCCCAGACTCCCTGGTCCAGTAAGCTCTGGTCCCATTTCCTTGGGATGTGCTTCGGTAGCCCAGGCATATAGGGCCAGCCCCTCCTTTATTTTAATTTGTTTTTTCACTGCGACCAGAGTGTACCAGGGGTCTGTGGGGCAGGAGGCCATTCTACCCCGGGGAGAACATCAACAACAACAACAACAGACAGTACATACTAATGGAACATACGGATATGACTGTTGGAGTGGGCCTAGCTCGGATAACAACAACCATGGAAGAACCAATAATATATAAAGAAGAAATTATAAAAACATTAAAAGGCTTGAAAAACAAAAAGGCGGCTGGTCCACATGGGGTAAAGCCAGAATGCTACAAGGCATTGATAGATAGTAAAAAATGCATAGAAAAGTTAGCATACTGTTTTAATAAAATAATTAGACAAGGAAAAGTCCCACAAACCTGGAAAACTTCAAGAACAGTAATGTTATCAAAAAAAGTTAAACCGACAGCCCAGGATTTAAGACCCATAGCACTCACAAATATTGATTACAAAATATTTATGTCAATAATGAAGAGCAAAATAGAACAACAACTACAAGTTAATGACTTAAATAGTGAATTGCAGTCTGGATTTACACAGGGAAGAAGAATTGAAGACAATATACTCGTACTCAGGTACTGTATTGAAAAAAGCTACAAGAACAAGACACCATTAATCGTAGCAGCAATAGACTTTAAGAAGGCATATGACTCAATAAAAAGAGAAGAGATCATAAAAAATCTAAAAGAAATAAAAACACATGAAAATATGATAGATATAATAAGTGATGTGTACCAGAATGATACAACACAACTGTGTTTAAGCAGAAAAATAGATAAAGATAACAAGCGGTATACGCCAAGGGTGCACAGGATCTACAACACTTTTTAAATTAATAACTTTCAAAATAATTCAAGAAATGGAGAGTACAGGCCTCGGGTACAGAGATGAGAAATTTGCCTTTAACACTATCTTCTTTGCCGATGATGGACTGCAGTTTTCACAATCAATGTTATAGGCAAAAGCAAACATTATAAGACTGAGTATTGTAAGCAGGAAATGTGGGCTGGAGTTAAACAAAAATAAGAGCAAATTCATAATCTGCAATATGGAAAATCAACCAGCAGAACTAGAAGGGATAGAAGTGGTGGAGACTATTAAATATTTGGAAGTGGATATTGGAAACAAGAGAGACTGTTTTAAGAGTTATAAAGTTAATATTTAAAAAAAAGCAAAGAAACTAGCAAATATGACATACTCAGTGACAGCCAAGAGTTGTAACAAACTAATGATTGGAAAAACTTTCTGGAAAGGTCTGGCATTGCCTGGAATATTGTATGGGGCTGTTGTAGTGGATTATAACAAGAAAGAAATAGATACGTTACAAAAAATTGAAAACTCAGTGTACCGAACGATTCTTGGGGCAGAAAAAAGCACAGCAATTAGTGGACTAAGAGGAGAAGTGGGTGCCTCACTCATGAAATAAAAAATTATTAGAACAAAACTACAATATTTACAAGGAATAATGAGAGATGGAGGAAACAAATTAACATACGAAATAGTAGAAGAATTGAAGGATAACAGAACAAATAAATGGATGAAGGAATGAAAGCATTAGATATCAACTTAGATAATCTAAAAACCATGAAGAAGCAAGAACTCCTAAACAAGATTTATGAATTGGACACTAAGAACTGGAGAGAGGAAATGGAAAGTGAGACTACCCTAAAGATCTACAGAAAATTAAAAAAGGAAATGGGAATGACAGAGGAACTATATGACAATACACCAGCATCAGTGGTGTTATTTAAATGTAGGACAAGTACTTTAAACTTGGGAGATAGAAAAAGATTTAGAAAAGAGGACAATGAAACAGGATGCAAAATATGTGGAACAGATCCAGAAAACTTAGAACATTTTGTACTTGACTGTTCTGGCTATGTTGAAGAAAGAAGAAAAATAGGAAAATTGCAACAACCTTATATTGAATGCAAGGAAAATATCATTGGAGGGTTGTTATTCGACAGTGGAAAATATTTGGACAATATAAAAGAATATCTTTATAAGTGCTGGAAAATAAGGGAGAAGAAATTAAAGGAACTCAGCAACAAATAAACGACAGAAGAGGGGCCGTTGTAAAGGCTATCCTTCGACACCATCGCATCGCATCATCGCATTTACCGTCAAAATATGAACTACAACTCACAGTGAGGATAACTTCTCGCTCCCTTACGATTGTTTAGTGAATAGACCTTAACCTTACGGAAGCGTTTAGTGAATCCGGGCCACAGAGCTAAAAACATAGAGCTCGCCACCCCCCCCCCCCCCTGGCGTGTCGCCAGCCTGTTAGCTTATGCAAGGGTAAGATATTATTTAATTTATTCGGTCTTTTATTGATGATATGGTATATTAACTACATTATAGTGACTCACAATATATGAATAAGTATTTCTTTAACCGATATATAAGTGAATGGCTGATTAAATATAAATACATTTCGGTTAATAGGTGAAATGAGTTAGATAAACAAAACTATCGTTGGCTCTCATCCACAGTCACCTTCTTATAATATATATATACAACGTACTTAATCTCTATTATGATCAGTATTTTATGTTCACATTGTTCAGTATGAATGTATATGTATGTCACACTAAAGTAATATGTGTGTATATATGCATGTCACACTAGAATGTTTGTATGTATGTATGTCATACTAGAGTAATATGTATGCATGTATATGTCACACTAGAATAATATGTATGTATGTATGTCACACTAGAGTAATATGTATGTATGTATGTACAGCCGTGGTCAAAATTAATCATCCATATAGGAGTAACTCACGTAAGATTTTGACAGCTTCCCTCTGTTCCTTAGCTGATAAACATTCCAATAAATAGGTATAGTGCCATCGTTTAATTTAATACAAACAGCTACACACTGCTTAAAACAATAAAATAGTATGTGAACATGAAAACATTACACAGTAAATTGTTAAAGTTACCCATATGTGGATGATTATTATTGACCACGACTGTATGTATGTATGTCACACTAGAGTAATATATATGTATGTCACACTAAAGTAATATGTATGAATGTCACACTAGAGTAATATGTATGTATGTATGAATGTCACACTAGAGTATTATGTATGTATATGTCACACTAGAATAATATGTATGTATGTCACACTATAGTAATATGCATGTATGTATGTCACACTAGAGTAGTATGTATGTATGTCACACTAGAGTAATATGTATGTATGTCACACTAGAGTAATATGTATGTATGTCACACTAGAGTAATATGTATGTATGTATGATTGTCACACTAGAGTAATATGTATGTATGTATGTAAGGTAAGTGGAGGGAGAGGGAGACAGATTACAGTTATATATATTTGTCTTGTTTAATAAACCAGTTTAAGTTTAATTTCTTTTCATAATTTTTCGTATGGACATTATCTGAGCCTTGTTAATTGATTTAACAAAACCTGCATAATTAAATAACAAGATACAATGCTTTACAAATCAGGGAAATGTCAATAACTGTGGAAAGAAACATACTATACAAGTAGGTACGGGAGTTCAATGGGCAAGTATCTATACAATAGAGCGCTCGCCTGTTGTGACACTTCTCCCCTATCTAATAACACAGGGTTAATAAGCGCTCTAGGTTTTTAGCTCCAGACTTCCAGTTCCTGTTGCTACACCGTCAGTCGCAGTAGGCCTACGTCACCTTTCGGCTCTTGTGAGTAGTGATGGGATTTACGGCTCCCATGAGTGAGCCGGCTCTTTTGAGTTTAGAGAGCCGGCTTTTAAATGGCTCTTTCGGCTCTCTACATAGAAATGCAGTGATTATAAAATATGACGATTATGACAGTGTATACCAATAGGCTATATCACATTTCATGAGTAAAGGCTAATGAAATCTTCACTCTACATATTCTGCACTCTGCTTTTCCATTGTTAAGGTCAATAAAGTAAATCCATATGCTACTTCTCTTTCGAATTTCACTCATCTTTCCTGTAACACGATCAGGTCAAGAGCAATGCCAGGTAGTAGAAAAAAATTACAGTTAAAGAATTATATCTCACAGGAGTAATTTCTCCTAACTTACTAGTATTTGTATATTCCTATATATTAAAATTTAAAACAGATATATAATATATATATTAAACCAGATAATAATATAAAGTATATGATTTCATGAATAAATGCTAAGTTAAATTACACTCGTGTGATAGCCACTCTATCGACGAAGGCGAGATGGGGACAAACCGATACCGCAGTAACTAATTCACCACAAAGGCACTAGGCACGAACTGAACCTATGGAGAGTGATGGAGTATTATTTGTAACTGCAGCGCCGAACATTAATTGCCAAAAAGGATATTGATTTTTGTTTTGTTTTTCGTGAATACCAATAATATGCGACATGAGTATAATGACTGTTCTTGTAAATAGGTATGTAGTTTTTTTAATAGTATCTCATTCCTACATCGTGCACTAAAGACCATATTAATAATATGAAATAGATACTGATATGGCGATTGGCAACTACACAAAGTCCAAAAACAATGTGCCACTGCGTGATGTTTATATGATTTCCAAATGTTTCCCTATGAATAATCAGGGAAAATTGTATTTATCATATGTTTATAATGCAAAATTACAATAGACAACAATAAGAAGATGTAGGTTGCTGTACTGATGAGACTAATTATTCGTTCATTCATTTATTTCAAATTTTCAAAATTCACGGAGAGCCAAAAGAGCCATTTGGCTCTTAATCGAGAGCCGGCTCTTATCGTTCACTGCAAAGAGCCGGCTCTTTGAACCGGATCGTTCACGAACGACCCATCACTACTTGTGAGTGAGCGTCACTTTCGAAAGCGTGGTAAACTTTGTCTTGGCCTACCTCTATTATTACGAACATTAATTATTGAAAAATGGCTTCAACAGGTGGAAATCGTTCTTTTGTAAAGAAGAAACGCTCACATTAGGTGCTTCCTATTTCAAGAAAACAAGAAAGAAATTAGAGGCTGGTGTTGCGAGGACGTCGTAGTAGTACGGGGCTTTGCCTTTGCAACGGTGCCCCAAACTTTTTTATTTCTGTGTTTCTTGTTCTCTTAGTTTCCACATACTATATATAGTTTCTCGATTTTCCGTCACTTGCGTTTCATTATTGTTCTCGAATAATAGTAACCTGCAAAGTAATTTACGGTAAATATTGAAAGAATTACCGTTATTGCCTACGGTTGTTCTACCTTCATTACCTACTAACTAAGACCATTTTAAGACTATTTTTGGTAAATATTGAATGAATTACCGTTATTGCGTACGGTTTTTCTACCTTCATTACCCACTATTTTAGACCATTCTAAGACTATTTTCTTCTATGGCATTTTCTCCGAAAATGCCCCATTTACAAGATAGGGCATATTCAAATGGGGCATTTTGAAATTAGCCTGACCTTACCTGACCTGACCTAACCTAACCTAACCTAACCTAGACCGCATCAGACTACCGGGACCTAACCTGGGCAAACTACCGGAACCTAACCTGGGCAAACTACCGGGAAATAATCGTGATAAAATACAATAAATGACTGGGGCAAAATACTGGGACCCAGCCGGATCTGGCAACACTGGTGCAAAACGGTAATTCTTTCAATAAATACCCTATTTTTTTCTATGGCATTTCCTCCGCAAATGCCCCATTCAAATGAAATTAGCCTGACCTAACCTAGACCGCATCAGACTCCCCGGACCTAACCTGGGTAGACTACCGGGAAATAACCGTGGTACATGACCCGGGCAAAATACTGGGACCTAGCAAGATCTGGCAACACTGCTACAAAACAGTGATTCTTTCAATAAATACCTAATTTGCTTTTATTTTCTAGGTATGGCTGTTGGAGTACGGTAAGTAGTTTCTGGCTCTTATCTTGTTCAATGGTTGGCAGTCTATTAAGAAGGGAATTTATTGAAAGAATTACCGTTTTGTAGCAGTGTTGCCAGATCCGGCTAGGTCCCAGTATTTTGCCCCGGTCATTTCTTGTACTTTACCATGGTTATTTCCCGGTAGTTTGCCCTGGTTAGGTCTCAGTAGTTTGCCCAGGTTAGGTCCCAGTAGTCTGATGTGGTCTAGGTTAGGTTAGGTCAGGTCAGGTAAGGTCAAGCTAATTTCAAAATGCCTCATTTGAATATGACCTATCTTGGAAATGGGGCATTTGCGGAGGAAATGCCATAGAAGAAAACAGTCATAGAATGGTCTATATAAGTGGGTTATGAAGGTAGAAAAACCGTACGCAATAAAGGTAATTCTTTCAATATTTACCATAAAAAGTGTTTAAGTTATGGGTCCCGCAAATGGCCGCTCATGGGCAGCATAATATGCGGGGGATTTAGGGATCCAGGGGAGGATTTGGAAAGGGGTTAGGATAAGGGTGCATTGGGTCAGGGACTGTGGGTTGAGGATTAGGATTGGGGAGGTAATAATTGGTGATCCTATTTCTAAATGTGTCAAGAGTGGGGCTATTAACTGTGGGGAAAGAATGAGTGCCTAAATATATCAGTGCTTGTCTGGTATGTATGGTATTTTAAGTTGTGGCTGCCTCTAGTGGATCGTATACTTGTAGAGTGTAGATATGTGTCTTTGTCTATGTTAACTAACTTGTTTGTGATTTAGTATATCACCTGTTGTCTGTGTATCTGTCTTCGTGTTGCCAATGGGTCTAGTTTTGTGTCTTGGTTAAGCAAAGTGACTGATGTAGGCTATTGTGTCTGTAATCACGTCTGGCCCATCTTGCAGTTTTGTTTTGTATGGACTCTAATTTATTGATATTATTGTAAGTGTGTGGGTCCCAGACGGTGTCGCAGTACTCTAAGTGTGGTCGAACGAATGTGTTATAAACAATAATTTTGATGTCTGTGTTACACCTGCTGAGGTTCCTGCGCAAGAACCCCAGGACCCTACTATCTTTGGCCTTGATGCTACCTATGTGTGTGTTCCACCTCATGTCCTCTGAGATGTGGACACCCAAGTATTTGTGGGAAGTAACTGTGTTGAGGTTGGTGTTGTGTAGCTGGTATGTATGTGGAATGGGATTATGGACACGTGTAAAACGGATGTGATGGCATTTGTCTGGTCTAAATGTCATCTGCCACTTGGCTTCCAAGTCTTCAAGTGCAGTTAGGTCATCCAGTAGTCTAAGGCTGTCATTCCTACCTTTAATGTTTCATCTTCTGTTTGACACAATGGGCAGTTTGTGTCTTGGTTTTTGTAGCGGTTTCTCCAATTTAGGTTAAGTGTGTTTGTCCTGGCTCTGAACATAATAGCTACTAAGTCCATGCCATTTTGGTAGATTTGTTCTTCAGATTTTACTTCAGTCTTTCATGTTTTATAAATTGTTAGGGTGCTCTTGCTCTCTATCTCTGCCTTCCACATTGTATTGTCAAGTCTTTTTGTCAGTGTTTTCAGTTTTTTGTGTGTTTTAGTCCTTCTAGGTTTAGATTCATGGTTTGGAGGTATGCCTTTATTTGCTTCACCCAGTATGTATTTTGCTTCTTATACGGGTCCATGAATATTTCCTTGACTATGCTGTTTCCATTGTCAGCAATGATATGTCGTACATATGCCAGCTTGTTTTGTATGTCTCTTGTATATGTGGTTGATGCTCCAACTTCTGCTCTAAGTGCGCAGGTGGGAGTGAACTTTGGCGCTTTGAGGATGCTTTTGGGTAAATATTGAAAGAATTACCGTTATTTTCTACCTTCATTACCCACTTATTTAGACCATTCTAAGACTATTTTTTTCTATGGCATTTCCTCCGCAAATAGGGCATTTTGAAATTTGCCTGACCTTACCTAACCTAGACTGCATCAGATTACCGGGACCTAACCTGGGCAGACTACCGGGAAATAACCATGGTAAAGTACTGGAAATGACCCGGGGCAAAATACTGTGACCTAGCCGGATCTGGCAACACTGCTACAAAACGGTAATTCTCTCAATAAATACCTGATTTTGTATGGCTTGTAACTTGTTTAATTCATTTTTGGTGAAGAATATTGAAGTATGCTTGGGAGGGCTACTTTTTCCAGTAGGTTTTACCTTTGCTAAGTCTATTGCAGCTTCTTGCTGTGATGGATGCTGTTTGATTTGCATAGGATTCTGCTTTTGTTATTTGTTTCTTTTTGTGTTCATTAAGGCAGTCCTTTTTATTTGTTATTTTTGTTCCAAAGTAGGTTATTTCCCGGTCACGTTTATTCCTCCTATTTCTACAGGCTGTTCTTTCATGTTGTATATCAGAATATGGTTCTTTCTCTTATTTATATTCAGACCACATTCTGCTCCTATATCAGTTAGGCATGTTATTGCTTGTTCAGCCTCTTCCTTAGAGTGAGCAAGTAGTAGGCCGTCGTCTGCAAAAAATATTGACTGCATTTTCAAACCCGTTGATTTTTGAGCCAAGATAGCTTATGATAATGTAGGTTATTAGAAGGAATAACGTGGTGGAGCTGTTACATCCCTGGCGTATGCCACTGGTGACATTTATGGTACAAATCTCTACCTTATTTAGCCATAGTTTCGTTTTGTCTTTTTTATAGATGTTACCTATAATGGAAATTATGTCTGGATGGACTTTGTTTTTGATGAGTGCCTTGATTAGGGTGTCTCTTTTTACACTGTCAAATGCCTTGCTGAAGTCGATTAAGATGACAACTAGAGGTTTCTTTCCCCAGAAACTTTCTCTAATACAGTACTGAAGCATGAATAGATTATCGGCCATTCTACTTTTTGGTGTAAAGCCGTTTTGTTGCTCTAGCAGGCTCTGGATTTTTAGTAGATGTCCTTCTAGTTTGTTTTTAATGATACCCATGAAAATCTTGTTTAGTATCGCTATTGGTCTAAAGTCTTTGACACTGGGCCTCTGGGATTTGGGTATGAGATTAGTATCAAAGATTTTCCAGCTCCCTGGGCTTGTTTTGTCCTGCATTATTTCATTGTAGGTTTCAACAAGTTATTTTTTATTTCTTGGTATTTTAGTATTTCCTTGAACATCTTGATTTTCAGTCCATCAGGACCCGCTCCTTTCCCTTTTTTCATCTTCAACAGTTGTTTTTCTAGATCTGTAGTTATTTCTACCATACATCGTCCATGGGTGTTATGTTTGGGACTTCTAGTGTCATTGCACAGTCAAAGTGTTTTCTTAGGAATACTGGTATGGTGGTGGTCTGGCCAGTGTTTGCTGTGTTATGTGCTGCTGATTTAGCCTCCTGGTAATTGTTTCTATATTCTGTTTCTTTTTCTTGATTCCATATGGTTTCTATTTGGTTGTCATGCTTTTGGTAAATAGTTTTCCAGTATTCAGGGATCCTTTCTTTCAGTTCCTCTCTTGGTATTTCATTGTTTGTGGCACCATAGACTCTTATCTCATTGTTGTCTGCTTTACTTCCATATTTTCTTAATTTCCCTGTGTTTCCATAGCTTCTTCGAGTCTTTTTCCGCTTTTATTTGCTCTGTTGTCTCTTTCTCATACCTTGCTTTTGCCATTCTCACAATTTTCTGCACCTCATTTTTCTTCTTTTTGTACTGCTCATGGGGCGTTTCTTTGTTGGTTTCTGTCGAGAGTTGGTCCTTTGAATCACTTCTTTAGACTTTCTTTTGCCACTTTTTCCATATCTTCTAGTTTTTCTAAGCATGTGGGTAGGTCTCTCATGGCTAACGCTACTCTTTTGCCAAAGCTTAGTAGATCATCTTCCTTCGTGCTGTAGTAGTGGCTTATTTCATCTTTATCTGATTTTTTTATTTTTTTTTATTTACTTATATATCCGGTATCAGCTTCGAATGTAGCACTTAGCAGGTTGTGGTCAGACAGGTCATAGTGTTGTTTTAGTTCATCTATTTCCATGGATATGAACTTTTGATGCATGTTCTGGTTTGCTAAAATGAAGTGTATGGCACTCCTTTGTTCTCTGGCTTCCCATGTTATTTCTCCTACACAGTTTGGGTCATTATTTAGCAGTACTAAATTGTACTCTTCCATTAGGTTTAGCACTTTATGCCCTTCTGGATTTATGTTAGGTGGTCCAAGGTGCCGAAAGCTATAGGCAGATGTTTACTGACCTAGTGAATAAGAATGGTTTACTGCCGTGCCAAATTTATAATGCAGACGTGACCAGCCTATTTTATAAGAGCATGCCGGAAAGAACTTTGGCTGGGGCTAATGAAAAGGCTGCAAAGGGCTTCAAATGCAACAAGGAGCACCTAATAGTGCTCATGTGTGCAAATGCTTCTGGTACACACTAAGTATTAACACTTTACCATCCGTCCTGGGCCATCTATGGCCCACCCTCGATGATAGGCTATGCCCAGAATTTAACTATTTTTTAAAATAAACATTGTAGGAAGAAATTGTTATGGCTAAAATATAGAGAATAAATCTTAGCATATAATTACTCTCAATTCCAGTGTCTCTAGCCATCGTATAACCTATATTGTATGAAATTCTAAAATTGTGTGACCGAATCAAAACAAAAAGTGATGAAAACAAGTTAAATTTCAGTAGACTGGCAATATTGTTTTTTTTATTATTGTCGGCAGAACTTATAGTCTCATTGCGCTTCAAATATTATTAATTTTTTAAGTACCGGTACATAAACTTGATAACATAAAAACAACATTATCCCTCACTTTAGATCAAATTTTCTTAGTTCTTTTTTACGTTTATATAATTTTCGGTACGATCGCCTGCCTGCCTGCAGAAAGACGGCGGGATGGGAGGGTACAGCAGTGTTGCCAGATGCAGGGAGGAAAGTTGTCTGTTTTAGGAACTTTTGAAGTCCACACAGGGAAATTATATGAAGATTGTTTAAGAGTAAACAGGAAATTTCTACCAGACGAAAATAATTCCAAAAAGACCGTCAATGTTCAAGAGTAATCTGGGAATAATTGAGGCAAGATGTTAGGGAAATTTTGTCCATCAGACTTGGTATAACTGGGAGAGGGAGAGGGAGTACAGGATTGCTATACTCAAGTAATTGCATCTTACAGTACATATTATGTTATCAACAATACAGTCATAAGATTTTGCCTGTTTGTTTTTCACTCATATTTGTATATGAATATATATTTTTGTCCAAAACTACTAAAACTAAGTAACGACTGATTTATTCAGTATACAATAAATAAGAGTGTGATGTGGGAGGGAATGGAGGGAGGTGTAGTGTGGACAGGAATGAGTGAGAAGTGTAAAGGAAGAGGGAGGGAGGGGTGTGCAGTGCTGGTAGCACCAAGGGTATGGAAGAGAGTAGATGGACATGGATGGTGTGGGACAAGAGTGGCATGGGTGACAGGAAAGATTGGTTTGGTTAAGTATGCATGGGTGTGTGCGTATGCACCTGTGAATGAGAAGAATAAGGCGGGGAGAGAAAAAATGAGAGATTTCTGGGAGAAGTTGAATGGGTGTTTGAGGAAGTTTGAGAGTGGGAGGAAGATTGTAATGATGGGTGATATGAATGGGAAAGTAGGAAATGAGAGAGTAGGAAGTATTGTTGGTAAATGGGGTGTGGAAGGAGTGAATGAGAATGGTGAGTATCTGGTGGACGTCTGTGCTGAGAGGGGGTTGTTCTTGGCTAACACCTTCTTTCAGCACAAGATGATCCACCGGTATACATGGAAGAGAAGGGATGAGAGAGGAGAACAAAAGAGTTTGATTGATTATGTGGCAGTGGATGAAAGGTTGAGGAAGGATGTGTATGATGCAAAAGTGGTGAGAGGAATGGTCCATTGCTCCGACCATTTTGCGGTGTTGGTGAGGATGAAGGTTAGGGTTAAGTGGGAGTATGGTAGGAGGGATGAAGGGGTGAGGAATAAGAGGGAGGTGGCTAGTGGGAAATTAGATGTAGAAGAGTATAGGGTGGAATACAAGAGGAGGGTGGGTGAGGTGCTGGGGGATGTAAGGATGGGGATAGGGGAGGGAGTGGGAGTGAATGCGGTGTATGAAATGTTTAAGATGAGAGTATTAAGGACAGCAGCAGAGGTAGTAGGATATAAGTCACAGAAGAGGGGCAAGAAAGGGAGTGCTTGGTGGACAGAAGAAGTGAAAGATGCTGTAGAGGATAAGAGGAAGGCATATAGGAGAACACTACAGAGGAATGTGCCGGAAGAAGTGAGAGAGAGATGGAAAAGAGAATATAATGTGTGTAAGAGACAAGTGAAAAGGATGGTGAGTGGATGAGGAGTTTGGTATGAAGCTGAGTGAAAAGTTTAAAGAGAACAAGAAATTATTCTGGAAGTAGGTGAAAAGAGAAAGAGGAGAAGGAAAGTCTGGTAGTGTGAGAATGAAGAGAGAGGATGGAGTTACTGTGAGTAGAAGTGAGGAAGTGAAAGAAGTGTGGAAGAGGCATTTTGATCAGTTGATGAATGGGGGGACGGGAGGGGAGGCGGTGGTGACATGCATGGGGATGGAGGCAGGTGGTAGACGACAGGATGTACAGGGAGAATTAGGAAGGGAAGAGGTTAGGAAAGCAATAGGAAAGTTGAAGATGGGAAAGGCACCGGGGGTGGATGGGATAACTGCTGAAATGTTAAAGTGTGGGGGGGAGGAAGTGGTGGAGTGGATGTTGCTTATATGTACATTGGCGTGGAGGCAGGGAGAGGTGCCAGAGGATTGGAGGAGAGCCATAATTGTACCTTTGTATAAGGGGAAGGGCAGTAAGGATGAGTGTGGTAGCTATAGGGGAATAAGTCTTCTTAGTGTACCGGGGAAGGTTTACGGGAAGGTTCTTACTGAAAGACTGGTTGAAGTAACAGGGAATAAAGTTAGTGAGGAGCAGGGAGGGTTCAGAAAGGGTAGAGGATGTGTGGACCAAATATTTGCATTAAAATCAATAGTTGAGAAATATATTGGGAAGGGTAAGAAGTTGTATGCTGCCTTCATGGATTTGGAGAAGGCATACGATAGAGTTGATAGGAAAGCTATGACAGAGGTGTTGAGAATTTATGGTGTTGGGGGGCCTTTGCTGAAAGGTATTGAGGCTTTTTATGCAGATGCAAAAGCATGTGTACGGGTAGAGGGTGATCTAAGTGAGAGTTTTAATATTAGTGTAGGGCTGAGACAGGGGTGTGTTATGTCACCATGGTTGTTCAATATATATATGGATGGTTGTATGAGAGAGGTGAAAGCCAAAGTGAATGGTCTGGGGGTGAAGTTGAGGCTGAATGAAGCAAATTGGTCCCTGGTGGCAAGTTTGTTTGCAGATGACACTGTGCTGATGGCTGAGAATGAAAGGAATTTACAGAGAGTGGTGGACGAATTTCAGTCTGTGTGTAAACGAAGGAAATTGAAGGTGAATGTAGATAAAAGTAAAGTGATGGTATTTGAAAGAGCAGAAACTGAAGTGATTGACTTTGCTACACCTTACAGAGTGGCTGTACCAACTGGGACGAAGTGTGAGATAACTCTGAGGGGCGAGAGGATGGAGGAAGTGAAGGAGTTTAAGTACCTGGGTACAGTTATGTGTAAACATGGAAGTATGGAAGGAGAAATTAGGGAGAGAGCAGTGAAGGGTAGACAGGTCATAGGATCACTGGGAAGGATTATGAAGGGTAGAAGTGTGAGTATGGAAGTGAAAAGGGGACTACGAAATAGTATAATCCTGCCAACACTGACATATGCGTCGGAGACATGGACATGGAGTAGGGCGCATCAGTCTAGAATAGGTGCTGTGGAAATGAGTTACTTGAGAGGAGCATGTGGACTTACTAGATGGGATGGAGAAAGTAATGAGAGTGTGTATGAGAGATGTGGTATGAGTGCGAAGGCAATTGGCATTGAGTGTGGAGTGGTTGAGAGAGTGAAACGCGATACATTGAGATGGTTTGGACATGTAGAGAGAATGCAAGGCGAGGAGTTTGTAAAGAAGGTGTATGGAAGTGAAGTTGTAGGACCTGGTGTGAGAGGCAGACCTCTGGTCAGATGGCAGAACCGAGTGGAAGAGTATGTAAAAGAGAGAAACGTGAGGGGTAGAGTAGGGATGGACCAAGTAAGGAGGGAGTGTTGGAACAGGGAGAACTGGAGACACTTCTGCCGTGGCCACCCCCTTGGGGGGAGTTCCCGGAGGGAGCGAGGCGTCAGAGCTATAGATAGATAGATAGATAGACAATAAATAAGAGTTGGAATTCCTTTGCCACCACAACATCCCCACACCGCCAAGTTATTTTCCCACTTATATCACCTTGTCACTCAGAAACAAGAGAAAGAGATAGTGATAACCACTGCAGACATTATAATAATAATGATTATATGAGGCGGTGGGTGGTAAAAGTGACCAAGCGCCACCCCGGCCGAAACCCGTTTTATTGTAGCATTATTTTCCCCCATCCTTCCTCTATCTGGATCGCAAACAGTGAGCTCACTTCACAACTGGCAATAAGGTCCAAAGTCCCTCCCAAAGACATGTGGTTTTCAACTGTGTTGGAACCTGTTGCTGGGTGCTTTGTTAGCGTCCCCACGGTAAGTGATAAATTATGCTAAGCTCCAGCAGAGTGAGGAACCATTGGTGTGGCTCGTAGGCCTGCCTGGGCCAACCACGGCGTGCCTCTTTCCTGCCACCCTCCCCATGCTACACCCTGCCGGCCAGTTTCTCCTACGCCTCCCGCCTCGTACACACGTGCCTTTATTGTGGTTTTTTTTTCTGTGCCCAGGAGTTACATAAAGACTTTCTATCATCATGAGTGATATCAGCAGTGGCATGGAGCCTTCCAGCCCACCACCAGTTATCAAAAAGCGCCAAAACCCTGAGAATTGGATCCAAAACAAGGCTAAGAAGAAGCGTAACAGTGGTCAAGCCTACCAGAGCAGGACAGGGAAGGAAGTGGCAGGCCGAAGCATCGGGCCCCCTTGCACGTGTGGCTGTTTTGATCGGATTCCAGTGGATGTACGTCAAGCCATACACAAGATTTTTTATGAAATGGGTGACTGGGTATTGCAGAACAGCTATCTACAAAAGCACATCAAGTCACAGCCTGTAAAACGACGCCGCAAGCCCAAAGATGCAAACAACCCTGGCCCTCATCGCTCTTGCACACTAACCTACACACTTTCTCATGCTGCCACAACCTACAGTGTGTGCAAGAAGGCCTTTTTAAGCATTTTGGCCTTAGGCAGGACCAGGATTGTTTCAGCACTGAACTCTATGACAGCCACAGGTAAGTCGACACCCGACATGAGAGGACAACACAAGCCACCTAATGCAGTGCCAATCGAGAGTGCCAGACTAGCGTCTGATCATATTGATAGCTTCCCCACAGTAATGAGCCACTACAGTCGTGCGAAATCACCAAAACTGAAGTACTTGGATCCATCTCTTAGCGTGAATACGATGCACCACCTGTACTCGTCTTGGTTAGTCGAGAATCATCCCGGCAAAAAGGCTGTATCTCTGGACTACTATCGTCGTATTTTTAGGGGTAAAGACCTATCATTTTCCCCACCAAATTCCGACACCTGCACCACCTGCGACAAGGCCAAGAATGGTATTCATCTTGCCAACGAAACCAATAATGAGCAGGGCAAGGTGGCTTTGCAAGAGTCTCTGGATGCTCATATTACCCAGGCACGAATAGGACAGGCCCTGATGAAGCAGTATGGCAACATCAAAGAACCTGACACCCGAGTCATCGCCATAGACTTGCAACAAACTCAGCCACTACCCCGTCTCACAACAGTATGTAGAAATAATTTTGGTGTTTTTCTAAGTAAATATAACGCTCTTAGGTAATAATCTAGCGTTATTTTGTGACTTTGAATTGGCAACTCTGTTTGCTAGTACCTTTGTTTTGATTCTTTGAAGTGTAAACAGTCACTACTGTCACTCTAAACAGTGTCCTTGCTGCCGCAGTCCGCTCAACCAAGTCAATGCATACTTGACCTTATTTTCGTTCAGTCCGCACATGACGTACACTGGTTGACAGAGACAATGCCCAGGTTCCAGAGGTCGCAAGAGTCAAGATAGAGAGGTTTCCTTTTCTGCCTTTTCCCATTTGTGTAGTGAAAGCCATTATGCCTATAAACTGTGCAGTCTTTGGCTGTAATTTTACATTTAACCACAGTGAAGCTATAAATTTTCACTGCTTTCCTAAAGATGCGGAGCTTAAGCGTAAATGGATACAGCTGTGCAAACGTAAAGACACATTTAATGCAAACAATGCATATATCTGCAGTCATCACTTTGAGGCAGCTGTTTATGAGAGGAATCTTAAGTATGAATTATTGTGTCAACCTGTGCCAAGGAGATTAATAAGATTCAAGGAAGACACTGAATCTACCATGTTTTCATTCTCCTAAACAAGGCAAGTTTTATCAAATATTCCCCTTACAAATAGATAAAGATAGGTAAAATAGATGAATGAATAATGAAGTTAGATGGAAAGTGACTGAAAATTGTTGGTAAATTTACAGAAGTACTGTGTTCACTATATTGTATATTTTAGTATCATTAGCCTACCCACTATTTTGGACAATTCTAAGACCCTGGCAATTATTGAAAGAATTACCGTTATTGCGTATGATTTTTCTACCTTTATTACCCACTTATTTAGACAATTCTAAGACTATTTTCTTCTATGGCATTTCCTCTGCAAATGCCCCATTTCCAAGATAGGGCATATTTAAATGGGGCATTTTGAAATTTGCCTGACCTTACCTAACCTAACCTAGACCACAGCAGACTACTGGGACCTAACCTGGGCAAACTACCGGGAAATAACCTGGGCAAACTACCGGGAAATAACCTGGGCAAACTACCGGGAAATAACCTGGGCAAACTACCGGGAAGTAACAGTGGTAAAGTACAGGAAATGACCGGGGAAAAATACTGTGACCTAGCCGGATCTGGAAACACTGCTGCAAAACTGTAATTCTTTCATTAATACCGATACTTTTCATATACAGATATTTCTCAATTTACGCGAGGGATACGTTCCTGAAGGGATCGTTTAAAGTAAAATTCGCGTATACTAAGCGTAACTTTGCCATATCGTTTCATATGTATCGTTTGAATATCGTATGTCCAGTACTCAACATGATTTACTGAACTGAACTGTATATACATGTAATTCCTTTGGCACAAAGACAGCAGCAGAAGTGGTGGGGTACAAAGTACAAAAGAGGGGGAAGAAAGGGAGTGTATTGTGATCTGAAGAAGTGAAGGATGCAGTAGAGAATAAGAAGAAGGCTTTTAGGAGAACCCTGCAGAGAAATGTGCCAGAGGAGGTGAAAGAGGGAATACAATGAGTGTAAGAGGACAGTGAGTGAGAGCAAAAGGAGAGTGGATGAGGAGTTTGGTAGGAAACTGAGTGAGAAGTTTAGAGAAAACAAGAAATTATTCTGGAAGGAGGTGAAAAGAGAAAGATGAGAAGGAAAGTCTGGTAGCGTGAGAATGAAGAGAGAGGATGGAGTTTCTGTGAGTAGAAGTGAGGAAGTGAAAGAAGTGTGGAATAGGCATTTTGATCGGTTGATGAATGGGGGGACGGGAGGGGAGGCGGTGGTGACATGCATAGGGATGGAGGCAGGAGGTAGACGGCAGGAGGTACAGGGAGAATTAGGATGGGAAGAGGTCAGGAAAGCAATAGGAAAGTTGAAGATAGGAAAGGCACCGGGGGTGGATGAAATAACTGCAGAGATGCTGAGGTGTGGGGGGGGAGGAAGTGGTGGAGTGGATGCTGCTTATATGCACATTGGCTTGGAGACAGGGAGAGGTGCCAGAGAACTGAAGGAGAGTCATAATTGTGTCTCTGTACAAGGGGAAGGGGAGTAAGGATGAGTGTGGTAACTATAGGGGAATAAGCCTTCTTAGTGTACCGGGGAAGGTGTATGGGAAGGTTCTTACTGAGAGACTGATAGAAGTAACTGGGAATAAAATCAGTGAGGAGCAGGGAGGGTTCAGAAAGGGTAGAGGATGTGTGAACCAGATCTTTGCAATAAAATCAACAGTGGAGAAATATATTGGGAAGGGTAGGAAGTTGTATGCTGCCTTCATAGATTTGGAGAAGGCATACGATAGGGTTGATAGGAGAGCTATGACAGATGTATTAAGGATTTACGGTGTTGGTGGGCGCTTGCTGGAGGGGATTGAGGCTTTCTATAGAGAGGCAAAAGCTTGTGTGAGGGTTGAGGGTGATTTGAGTGAGAACTTTGATATCAGTGTAGGATTGAGGCAGGGGTGTGTCATGTCACCATAGTTCAATATCTTTATGGATGGGTGCATGAGAGAGATGAAGGCAAAGGTGGAGGGCCTGGGTGCGAAACTAAGGTTGAATGGAGTACCTTGGTTGCAAGCTTATTTGCGGATGACACTGTGCTGCTTGCCGAGAGTGAAAGGGAGTTACAGAGGGTGGTGGATGAGTTTCAGTCCGTGTGTAAGCAAAGAAAACTGAATGTGAATGTTGGTAAGAGTAAGGTGATGGTATTTGAGAGGACCAAAACAGAAGTAATTGAATTTGCTACACCCTATAGAGTGGCTGTACCAACTGGGACTGAATGTGAGATAACTTTAGGGGGTGAGAGGATGGAGGAGGTGAGGGAATTCAAGTAACTGGGAACAGTTCTGTGTAAACATGGAAGGAGAAATCAGGGAGAGAGCAATGAGGGGCAGGCAGGTCATAATATCACTGAGGAGGATTATGAAGGGTAGAAGTGTGAGTATGGAAGTGAAAAAGGGATTGAGAAATAGTATAATCCTGCCAATACTGACATATGTGTCAGAGACATGGACATGGAGTAGGGCTCATCAGTCTAGAATAGGTGCTGTGGAAATGAGTTACTTGAGAGGAGCATGTGGACTTACAAGGTGGGATGGAGAAAGTAATGAGTGTGTATATGTATGAGAGATGTAGAATAGGTGCAGTGGAAATGAGTTACTTGAGAGGAGCATGTGGACTTACTAGGTGGGATGGAGAAAGAAATGAGTGTGTATGAGAGGTGTGGTATGAGTGGGAAGGCAGTTGGTATTGAGTGTGGAGTGGTTGAGAGAGTGAAGTGTAATACATTGAGATGGTTTGGACATGTAGAGAGAATGCAAAGTGTGGAGTTTGTAATGAAGGTGTATGGAAGTGAAGTTGTTGTTGTAGTTCCCCAGACTGTCTGGCCGAGCAGTCCCGAGTCTGGTTGACCGAAGCCGTGCAGATGCTCGGACCCCCAAATGGGAGTCAGGGTGTTAGTGAGGTCTGTTTCTTCGAAGGCAGCAGACGAGGGGACTGCTGGCTCACGGGCATGTATCCCTGGGCCAACATTCCCACCGTCTGTAGTCTTCCTTGTTGTGCCACCCAATCGGGCGATCTCGTTGGCTACCCAGAAGGAATGAAAGATAGTAAGGAGACAGACAGAACAGGCCAGGGTGTGGTAGAGGATGCCAGATTCCTCATTTCTGGATAGAACCAGCCCTCACCAGTGTGTTGCTGAGTAGTTGAGATGTGTGCTGGGTAGTTTACATTAACACATCTTCCCTTTCCAGTGTGTGCTGGGTAGTTGAGAAGTGTGATGGGTAATTTGCATCAACACATCTTCCCTGACCAGTGTGTGCTGGGTAGTTGAGAAGTGTGCTGGGTAGTTTTTTACATCAACACATCTTCCTCTAGCCATCAACAGCTTACAAGGTAGCATGTTATCCTTGCTCTTACAGCCAGGTACCTATTTACTGCTAGGTGAACAGGGACATTGGGGGCTGGGAAAATTGTCCAACAATTCCACTGACCCAGGAATTGAACCCGGGATCTCTCGCATGCCAGGCGAGTGTGCTAACCGCTATACCATCAGCACCCCATGGAAGTGAAGTTGTGGGACCTGGTGTTAGAGGCAGACCTCCGGTTAGATGGCAGAACAGAGTGGAAGAGTATGTGAGAGAGAAGTGGGAGGGGGGAGGGGGGATGGAGAAAGTGAGGAGGGAGTGCGTTAACAAGGAAACACACACACACACAAAACAGGACACATAACAATACACACAAGGAAACACACACACACACACCAGGACACATACCAAAATACAGAAGGAAACAACACACACACACACACACCAGTACACATACCAAAATACAGAAGGAAACAACACACACACACACACCAGTACACATACCAAAATACAGAAGGAAACAACACACACACACACACACCAGTACACATACCAAAATACAGAAGGAAACAACACACACACACATACACACATAACAGGACATACCAAAACACAGAAGGAAACATTACAACACACACACAGCAGGACACATTAAGGGACTGGGTATGTTAAATTCTATGAAAATTAAACTATTCTACTTAGCTGTCTGATATTTTTATTGAGAGTTAAGCATACATAAATATCTTCATTGCCCAAATGTGAAGATGATAACTAAAAAAAAAAAAAATATTATGAATATTTTTTTGACAAATTTCCAAAATTTCCAAAATTGACTAAAACTCCAATACCAATTATCAGATTGCATCCATATTTTGCATAGCATTTCCCAATTAGTTACTTTACAAACCCCATTTTCTTTGTTTCCATTAATGTTATTACTTTTTATGATGTACAGAAAAAAGAATTCCTTAAAACAAAAATATGTTTTCTATAAATTTTGTAAATGTTTTCCTAATTTTTTTCACACTTTAGGCAAAATGTAGAAAATCAGAGTTGTAGGGCATACACTGGCAATTAACATGCTGAAAAAATTATAAAAATCGGCCAAAAAATGAGAAAGTTATAGGAACCTGAATGGTGAAAACATGTTACCTGAGAAAAAGGGGTCTAAAGTCGGGCGAGTGAGATGCGTCAGCCGTCAGTGTCTTCCCGGAGTGTAGTGCAGCTCCTTCTGCAGACGTTTATTTCTCATTCTTTTCTTCAATGGTGCATCCATCATCTTATCTTTATTGTCTAAGTATTTTTCTGTTGTTTTAGTAAATGGAATACCCAAACTTTCATATATATTGCTGTCCTTGTACCCTGCATTGTACACACTAACTGCGCGAGCGACAGCAAAGTCCAGTTTATTCTTGGATGTGTTTAGGTGTTTTGGACTATACAGCCACACTCTGCTGTGAAATGATTCATTTGGATTCTGTGTGTGTCCTTTGAGGCATCTTTTCATCATGTCGTCATTGGTTAACCTCTCGTATACCTTTCTTACAAGCTGAAGCTGGTCTGGCAAAAGAGTAAATGATACTTTCATCTCACTGTGGCTTTGTGGTTCCTTTCCTAAAGCCAGTGCCTTTTGGTAAAAACACCAGGATTCACTAGATTTAGGGCACAGATGATGCTTTGGATTGGCGTCACTTGAAGAGCAGTGTTCAAAGGATGACATGATGTCGTTCCTCATTTCTTCTTCAGACGTGTTGACCTTCCTTGTAATGCTTCGTCGGAAGTAAAACTGCAGGCGAGTGATAACTTTGTCTGTCAGCTTTTTCTGTCCACCAAGTAAAGATCTCTTTACACTTTTACCACTCTTTGTTTTTACAGTCTGTGTTTCCTTTCTCAAGTTCCTTAGTCCATTTCCAAGCCGTTTCGCCACATGATTGATACATTCCATTTTCTCAACAATACGTTCCTTCCCATACGGTCCTTCTCCATTATTACTAGATATTACAGCACTGTACGCCGAACTGTCTCCATCACCAATAAAGTTGATGTACCTCATTTCATGAGAAAGGGATCTGTTCCAACATGCAACAGCCTCAGCAGCCTCCATTCCACCTGAGGTACCTGTATAGTTCACCTGACAGGTAGGGGCGTGGCACTCCTTCCACCTAGCATACTCCGTGTCAGTCATCTCTTTCCTGTCATGGCGAGCTTTGTTGTAGTTGCAAAGTTGACAGACCTTTCCAGCGGTCTCATAGTCTAATATTAGACCAGTGTTTGCATCAATGACAGCTCCAGCACCAAAGAGTGAAGAATGTCCCCGAGTATGCCAGGTACCGTCAAAACTAACATCGACATCAAGGAGGCCATCCTCGTCAGGGTGTCTGTCAAGTACTTGTGTATAATACTTGAAAACAGCTTTTCTACTTTGTTCTAATAAGTACTTTGTGTGTTCAATAGTTTTCTTGTTGATATAATTTGCATACTGCATGTAAACACTTCGAGTAAAATGTCTGAGGCTGAGTAAACCACACAACTTTTCAACACCACTGTAGGCAAGTCCAAATAACATTGATGTATAAACTATCATAAGTGTTACTGTGTGAATGTTTTTTACACAAGAATTAACTTTATTATCAGGAGTAGTATCTACTATAATATTCTTACAGTCATTGCACCTCATTATGACACTCGTGTCTGCTTGATGAGATATCAAATTCATGGTAATGTCAGTGCCAAGACACACTTTACATGCAATATTACTACATATTGTATCGAACACACTTTTTTTCACTACAATATTTTCCTCATGCAATGACGATGATGAAGATGAAGATGAAGAAGGTGAAAGAATAAGCTTCCTCTTCTTTGCACTTGAAATTCCTGGGGGTGTGGTGAGTGGTGGTAGGTGGTGGTGGGTGGTGGGTGAGGTGGCGTGTGGCAAGGTGCACACTCTCTCCCCTCCGCGATTTTCCACTTTATTTGCTTCATCCTTGTTTTTCCTAGCTTCCCTTGCTTTATGGAGATTACTATATCTATTCTTGGTTGCCTTGCTATGTCTTGGCATGGTAACATAAGCCCGTAATGGCGTGAGGAGGAAATAGATATATGCCCGAGACAAAAAGCATAGGTCTGCTCTGTACGGAGGCCAACGGTCCACTGAATGACTAAGCTGTTTATTACTTGCCTGTGAGAGAAAGATGCCAAGTGTCGCAAGCAGTTTCAACTTTAAATCACTATAAAATTATCATTTTTAGGCCTACAAAGATGCGGTGAAGTGCTGCGTAGTGCGCAAAATGTAAACAATGCGTACTATACATGCGTACTATACAGCCTTTTAATTAAATTCCCTAAAATTACATATAGAATGTAGATACTGACTTCAAACTTGGTAGAAAGACTGCCAGATAGTTGCCTGAGTAGGTGATATATTTTTCTCAAATATGTGCGATCGCTCATTTTGGGTCAAAAGTATGCGTGCCCAGTCCCAGACTCAAAAACATCAGCCTACTTAGTAACAATTACTTTCAGTACCTCAGTGTAAAAAACAATGGCGAAGGACATGGATAGTGAGACGTATTAGAATTTAGACAGGAAGATAGAGGGAATCAGTGATGGGGTGACAGAGAGGAGGGTAGGAACTAAAGAAGGAGTGGGAAAGAGGGGGGGGAGGTGAGTACAGATGGACCGGGGTACAGGAGGAAGAGGGAGGGAGGGAGGGAGGAAAGGCGAGGCGGTAAGAGAAAGAATAGTGACGTCGCTCCATAAATTTCGCGATTTTAGACCAATGGCGAAAGAACGATTAGATCAGTGACGATTATAATTATTTTGTATAAATAAATTTCCTTGTATAAGCATACTACAGAAGCAGATGAAGAAGCGAGCGGTGTGTGATTGTTATAATCCATTAAAAAATCTTTTGTAATTCTTGCCCGTGTGGAGAAATAGATGCATGATGACTCAGCAGTTCCTCTGCTTACCACTCATTCATAACAGTTTAACCTAGCAAACTCAGATACATAATCAACTACTATTTAGAACTCTCGCTGTTAAAAGCAATATGTTGAATCGTACGTTTGGCAGCTACTGGCGCCATCCCACCTGGAGGAAGGCGCCTGGCAGAGATGCTAGATAGACCGGAGAAATTGTGATAGTACCACACTCTTTTCAACTTTTCAAAGTTATTCTATAACGTACCTACATCTAAACTATACCCATAGAATGCTTAAACAATGTAGTTTCTTAAGCGAAATAGTATATTTTATTATTATTTACCAATTCTCCATTTTAATCTAATATTTCAGTACGAGAATAACTTTTCACATATTCTCCATGGCAGTCGTATATATTATACCTGTAATATCTTTCTTAATAGGGAACTGAACACTTTTTGGCATATATCAGTTAAAAGCTAAGAAAATTTGGCCTCTAATGAAGTCTGAAATACCACAGTATATGTTATACTGTTGTCATGTCAAGTTGATGAAGTGAAGTAACGGTCAACAGATTATTCGTGTTTACCTTACGCGTGACATTATTACCTATACTTTAAAGGCAATTATCTCGCTTAAGTAGGCTTGGCGCTCGACTGGTTGTAACACTCAGCCACTCATATGAAATCAATTGAAAGTCAGCCACATGAATAATAGTAGTAACTCCATCTATCATTAAAGTATTATTGCAGATTTCCCAGAGGCAGCTCCATATTGCAAGTCTACAAGCAGCAAACTTAAAAGAGGAAAGAAACATTGTTTTGAAGAAGATAGTGTTGTGGTCAATGAGGTGTGTACCACTCCAAATTGGTGCAGATGTAGGTGCATTACGTAGAAAAATCAGCATAACAATAACAGCTAAAACTTGAAGAGCAATAGTAATATGAGTCCCTTAGACTACTCTATCCCTTTTCTGTGCAACCGTTTTCTCTCTCTCTCTCGTACGTGATGTCGCACCTAAGCTGCGTCTGGTCCGACCTTGTATATCCCTTGACCTAGCTTCAATACTTATGTATGGCGCACGACAATAGAAAATGGGTGTTATTCAACTTTGCGGAAAAATTTATTTTCCAGATCCGAACTTTTAAAATCCCCGTGGACGCCAGATAATCGAGGGTGTACTGTATTACCAAAAAACAATAAATAATGTATATGAATGTACCAGTAACAGTAAATTAATTTCAGAAACGTGTGCAAATCACTGCTATGGACCCATCCCTGCAAGAAATAGAAGAGAAAGTAGATGATGTGGAGTGTAAGGCAGAGGAGGAGTTCCTATATGAAGAAGAGTTGTCTTATCCAGATAGTAATGCTTTTGGTGAAGGGCATAGCCAGTCCAAGAAAAAGCAGGAAAATGATGACACTTCCTTTGCTCAAACTTATGGTAAGTGGGAATTACGAGTTTATTTCCATCCTTGTGCAGTAGACCCTTGATATAACAAACATCACAATATCACCATATTAAATTTCGAATATACCGTAAGGTGGGGTGAGTTCGGACATTTTCTCGAAAAAATATTTTAGTCGAGTCTAACTCTTGTAAGAAGCAATAAATCAGAAATTGGTTTATGTGGGTTTTTTTCTTTTGATTCTCTCTGACTGCCATAGAGGTAACTTGTAGTGTAATGCCTAAATATGATTTAAAAAAAAAAAAAAAAATTCGCAGTTATAGCTTTGAAATAATATCTGAATGCTGTCAAACTTCTGGGAAACATGAACCAGAGCACAAAGAATTCAATAACAGGTGCCATTTCTCATAATAATAAGTAGAATGAAAATAGAGATGTTGAAACTGGTCTTACCTGTATCTCATTGTGCTTCATAACCTTCATTGGGTTTTAAAGGCAGTGTGGGGTGAGTTCGGACAGGAGTAATATCCATTAAAATATTGTTATAGTGGCCAGAATTGAGAATTAGGTGAATCATATTCATCTTTACAGGTGTACGAAGTGGTAGTTCATGAGATTTAATACGACTCATCACCCCAATGAACAACCAAACTGCCACGATCATACAAGAGGGAACCAGTAGGAGCAGTTAGCAGTAGGGGTCGAGGTGGTTATTGGATTGCCAAGCCTGAGACCAACCTTTAGAAGGCATGTGATGCTATACGAAATGGTGACCTGAGTGTAAGGCAGGCAGCTCGCCAATATGGCTTCTCCAAAAGCACTCTCTATGATGCAGTTAAAAGGAAGCATATAAAGCGCTGTGGGGGACAAACTGTGCTAAGAAGTGAAGAGGAAACCAGTGTAGTGGAGAGTTTGCTGACCCTTTCCCAGTGGGGCTTCCCATTAGATACTTTTGAGCTGCGTTTACTCATTAAAATGTATTTTGACAGATGCGGTTAGTGCTAAAAGGACTCAAGAATAATCTCCCTGGACGAGACTGGGCTCAAAGTTTCTTGAAATGCTACAGAAATGAACTTACTCATCTTATATCTCGGAACATTAAAGTGGCAAAAGAAAAAGTTACTCTCACAATCATTAGGTCATTCTTTAATAATTTAGAAAACACACTTGATAATGTCCCTCTTGAAAACATCATAAATTATTATGAAACCAATCTTTCTGATGACCCAGGGCTAAAAAAAGTGATCGTCCGCAGAGGTTGTAAGTATTTTGAACGAGTAATGAATGCTACCAAATCCTCAACCTCAATTATGTTTGCATGTACTGCATCAGGAAAACTACTACTTCCCTAAGTAGTTCATAAGGCTAAACACATTTATGATGCTTGGACAGGAGGACCTTCAAACACAAGATATAACTACACTGAAAGTGGGTGGTTTGATTAATCTATCTATCTATCTATCTATCTATAGCTCCGACGCCTCGTTCCCTCCGGGAACTCACCCCAAGGGGGTGGCCACGGCAGAAGTGTCTCCAGTTCTCCCTGTTCCAACACTCCCTCATTACTTGTTCAAGCCCTACTCTGCCCCTCACGTTTCTCTCCTTTACATACTCTTCCACTCTGTTCTGCCATCTGACCGGAGGTCTGCCTCTCACACCAGGTCCCACAACTTCACTTCCATACACCTTCTTTACAAATTCCTCGCCTTGCATTCTCTCCACATGTCCAAACCATCTCAATGTATCACGTTTCACTCTCTCAACCACTCCACACTCAATGCCAATTGCCTTCTCACTCATACACACTCTCATTACTTTCTCCATCCCATCTAGTAAGTCCACATGCTCCTCTCAAGTAACTCATTTCCACAGCACCTATTCTAGACTGATGAGCCCTACTCCATGTCCATGTCTCCGACGCATATGTCAGTGTTGGCAGGATTATACTATTTCGTAGTCCCCTTTTCACTTCCATACTCACACTTCTACCCTTCATAATCCTTCCCAGTGATCCTATGACCTGTCTACCCTTCACTGCTCTCTCCCTAATTTCTCCTTCCATACTTCCATGTTTACACATAACTGTACCCAGGTACTTAAACTCCTTCACTTCCTCCATCCTCTCGCCCCTCAGAGTTATCTCACACTTCGTCCCAGTTGGTACAGCCACTCTGTAGGGTGTAGCAAAGTCAATCACTTCAGTTTCTGCTCTTTCAAATACCATCACTTTAATTTTACCTACATTCACCTTCAGTTTCCTTCGTTTACACACAGACTGAAATTTGTCCACCACTCTCTGTAAATTCCTTTCATTCTCAGCCATCCACAAACAAACTTGCCACCAGGGACCAATTTGCTTCATTCAGCCTCAACTTCACCCCCAGACCATTCACTTTGGCTTTCACCTCTCTCATACAACCATCCATATATATATTGAACAACCATGGTGACATAACACACCCCTGTCTCAGCCCTACACTAATATTAAAACTTTCACTTAGATCACCCTCTACCCGTACACATGCTTTTGCATCTGCATAAAAAGCCTCAATGCCTTTCAGCAAAGGCCCCCCAACACCATAAATTCTCAACACCTCTGTCATAGCTTTCCTATCAACTCTATCGTATGCCGTCTCCAAATCTATGAAGGCGGCATACAACTTCTTACCCTTCCCAATATATTTCTCCACTATTGATTTTAATGCAAATATTTGGTCCACACATCCTCTACCCTTTCTGAACCCTCCCTGCTCCTCACTAACTTTATTCCCTGTTACTTCAACCAGTCTTTCAGTAAGAACCTTCCCGTAAACCTTCCCCGGTACACTAAGAAGGCTTATTCCCCTATAGCTACCACACTCATCCTTACTCCCCTTCCCCTTATACAAAGGTACAATTATGGCTCTCCTCCAATCCTCTGGCACCTCTCCCTGCCTCCAGGCCAATGTACATATAAGCAACATCCACTCCACCACTACCTCCCCCCCACACTTTAACATTTCAGCAGTTATACCATCCTCCCCTGGTGCCTTTCCCATCTTCAACTTTCCTATTGCTTTCCTAACCTCTTCCCTTCCTAATTCTCCCTGTACATCCTGTCGTCTACCACCTGCCTCCATCCCCATGCATGTCACCACCGCCTCCCCTCCCGTCCTCCCATTCATCAACCGATCAAAATGCCTCTTCCACACTCTCACTTCCTCACTTCTACTCACAGTAACTCCATCCTCTCTCTTCATTCTCACACTACCAGACTTTCCTTCTCCTCTTTCTCTTTTAACCTCCTTCCAGAATAATTTCTTGTTCTCTTTAAACTTTTCACTCAGCTTCATACCAAACTCCTCATCCACTCTCCTTTTACTCTCATTCACCATCCTTTTCACTTGTCTCTTACACACATTATATTCTCTTTTCCATCTCTCTCTCACTTCTTCAGGCACATTCCTCTGTAATGTTCTCCTATATGCCTTCCTTTTCTCCTCTACGGCATCTTTCACTTCTTCTGTCCTCCAAGCATTCCCTTTCTTGCCCCTATTCTGTGTCTTATATCCTACTACCTCTGCTGCTGTTCTCAATACTATCGTCTTAAATATTTCATACACCGCATTCACTCCCACTCCCTCCCCTATCCCCATCCTTACATCCCCCAGCACCTCACCCACCCTCCTCTTATATTCCTCCCTATACTCTTCTACATCTAATTTCCCACTAGCCACCTCCCTCTTATTCCTCACCCCTTCATCCCTCCTACCATACTCCCACTTAACCCTAACCTTCATCCTCACCATTACCGCAAAATGGTCGGAGCAATGGACCATTCCTCTCACCACTTTTGCGTCATACACATCCTTCCTCAACCTTTCATCCACTGCCACATAATCAATCAAACTCTTTTGTTCTCCTCTATCATCCCTTCTCCTCCATGTATACCGGTGGATCATCTTGTGCTCAAAGAAGGTGTTAGCCAAGAACAATCCCCTCTCAGCACAGACGTCCACCAGATATTCACCATTCTCATTCACTCCTTCCACACCCCATTTACCAACAATACTTCCTACTTTCCCATTCATATCACCCATCATTACAATCTTCCTCCCACTCTCAAACTTCCTCAAACATCCATTCAACTTCTCCCAGAAATCTCTCATTTTCTCTCTCCCCGCCTTATTCTTCTCATTCACAGGTGCATACGCACACACCCATGCAAACTTGACCAATCCAATCTTCATTAATTAATCTACTTTCCATGATTGGTTTTTCAAGATTGTCCTTCCTAGTGCTAAATCTCAACCTGGAAAATAGTTAATTATTGGGGACAACCTCTTCAGTCACATGAGCCTTTTTGTGGTAACTGTTTGTGAAGAGAACAACATATCATTTGTGTTGTTGCCTCCAAATTCAACACACCTCACTCAGCCATTGGATATGTTAGTATTTGGCCCTATGAAAAACCACTGGCGTAGAGTACCGACTGACTTCAAATCAACTTCTCTGGGTAGGAAAAATGCCTGTCTTCCAAAATTAGAATTCCCAAAACAACTGTCAAACATTATGGAGGGGTTTCAAAAAAATGTGACAAAAAACATACAGAGTGACTATATGAAATGTGAGTTATATCCTTTGAATGCAGAGGAAGTACTATCTCTTAGTTGTTACTTGTTGTTAGATATTTTATGCCCCGCTCCACCAGCAGATGGTGCTCCGCAGGGCTTCCCTCAATATTATTTAACACTATAATAATTTCTAATGTTCATATAATCCATGTCATAACTCAATGAAGTTCCTCTTGCATAACTGAACAATACTTCACATCGTTTGCCACATGCTCAAAATCAATTTTCTTAAACCTCATACAGCTTATACATTTCCTCTCAGTAGACGTACAATCCCTCGTGTTATGGTTACCAGCACACTTAGCACAGATTGGATCTTCTCCCTTTGCTTTGGCTGAACATTTCTGGGCAATGTGACCAAACCTTTGACAATGATAGCAGACCATCGCCCTATATATCCCTCACAGAATAAACACCCCATTCCAATTTGACTTGATCACGATTCTTGTGAATCAGCTCCCTTATATCTGGATCACACCTAATAATATAATGCTTGGTACCACCTGTAGCAGGCCTGTCAAAAAGTAGCTTCATTTTAGATATTATATCAGTGACTCCCTATAGGTATTCGTTCCGATCAACCAGATTCTTAATAATCTGGTCTCCGGATTCTTCCTCTTTGTTAACATTACAAATTATTATCTTGGACTTTAACTTCCTTACATTCTTTGTCGTCACATCAGGGATTGCCACAAGTTTTTGTGCTGCTTCATCTCTCTTATTTTCATCTTCAAAGTTCATCACGATGTCTCCCTTCTGAGTGAATCTTGTGTTAACTATTTGTGTACCATCCACAGCCTGAGCAACTTATTTCTTTTTTTCTACAACCTTCATTTTATCATCCGTTGACTTTCTAACCAGTAGATTTTTCTTCTAATTTTTCTTCTTCTTTACTACAGTGGCCCAGCTTGTGTGAGTTAGGTCTGAGTCAGAGCTGATCACATCACCAACTCGACCCAACTCGGTCACAACATCTTCCATCTTGCCATCCACTAGTTTCTTCATTTGATCTTGCATATCCTTCATCACTTTCTTCAATTCACAAATATCCTTTTCAACTCTTTTCAGACCCTTATAGCACATATCACATGACCAGTTAATCAACTTGATATTATCAGCCTTTACACCATTGAGGTGAACACATTTCAAATGTGCCCAACGAGTACAGGTTTCACAACCAATCCATTTATCCATCCCATCAGTTATATCCCCACAAGAATAACACCTGGCCATGATTGGCCAGGGTATTCAACAACTCTCATTTACTCTCTATTCAATTATCAAGTAGGAAATAACAGTTTACTGCCCGTTTGACAATAATGTACACGGAGTGCGTTTCAGACACGTCTGTCCGCTATGGCTGCCTCATGGTAAGTCAACTCCCAGAAATCGACAGGCAATCTGAGACTGCTCAAGCTCCAAGTACCAGTACAGGAGCTGGTAGTAATGAGTCTCAAGACGCTGCAGATAACCTGACATCACCTGCAAGCCTCCCCAGGATGGTGCCAGCACCAGTGGGGTTACCAGTCCCAGCACTGAAAATGCCCATGTTCAGCCAACTCTAAATGAATCACTTAGTATGCTGTCTACATTTATGTATGGCCCTTCTACATCGACACCACACCCACCCTTGGCCGGAAGAAGTTGGCAGTTTCCCCAGGGAAAAGAATAAGAGCTAAAAGTCTTGGTGGCCACAGTATATCCAGTGATACTAGTAGTGATGAACTGAATGATCCTAGCCCATCACTTCCACAAAGCAATGATAGTCAACCCTCAACATCAAAGGTCGACAGACCTAGCAGTTTTAAGACAAAGATGGCCCCTAAGAGACGGCCTGTAAGACGAGTCAGTGATAGTCAACCTTCAACATCAAAGGTCGACAGACCAAGCAGTAAAAAGAAAAGATGTCCCCTGAGAGACAGCCTGTAACATGAGTCATCCCAAAAATCCAAGGAAAGGGAGCAGTAGGAATTACACAAGAGATGGAGTAGAGACACTTAACCAGGGCAACAACAACAGAAGGGAGTTCTACTGAAGGAGAAGAAACTGCAGTGCTAGAAGATGAATGTGAAAGCAAGAATGAACCACTTGCAGTGAAGCTGCAGAGACAAAATGCATATGAAACTCAGAGAGTAAACAGAGAAGAAATTTCAGGATCGGTAAATGGAGAAACCGCAGGTATTGAAGTGTCGGAACGGAATCCTCAACTACATAATTGGTTGATTGTTCAGATCTGTAATGAAAAGAAAAAGCTTTATTATATGGCTGTAGTAATTGAAGTGACACCTACCGGTACCCTTAAAGTCAGATTACTAAAACATGTTCTGGGAACACTCGGTGTATTTGTGAACTCCATTGTTCCAGGTGATGAATGTTGTGAGATTGAGATAAATGACAGTCATGAACTCGAGTGAACCAAAGTTAGATAAAAGGGAGAAAATTATTTTTAATGTTAATGTAAATTACTGGCTAAGAAATCTTTCTACACTCAAGGTAGAGAAATGTTCTGTAGCCAAAATTATCTTTGATAATCATGCTTATTTTTTAGTTAAAAACTGTGCTCAAAGTAGTTACAAAATGGTGCTCATAAGTTGCATCAGAAAGTACCCGTAAGGGTTAATTTTTTCTTAATGTCTTTCATTGTTACAAGCTTTAATTTGTAAATGTTCATCACTGTACCAATCTGCATACTGAGAGTCTTTCTTTCCTTGAATAATATGGTGATAATGTGATATCGTAGATTTAGTTCAGTCACCAGTACAAAGCAGGTGGTACAAAATGGCATGTTACATTTTTTTTAAACTTGCCAGGTGTCCAAATTCACATCTAATGTGTCCCGTAAAAACATAGAGTCAAAGATTATCGATTTACAGCATAAATCAATAGTCATCCAAACTCCCCTCCATGCATCCGAACTGACATCTCCCTTGGGTTACTTCGGACCCTCATTCAGATAAGCCTGCACATAAGATAAGAATCTCCAAATATTTGGAGGTGTTATGAAGTGATAGCTCATTGGGCCAACTATTTATAGGATACATAACATATGGTATAACCCCCTTACGGTAATGACCTCTTTCTTCTGGCCGAACTAGCTACAGATATACTGAATTTTGTTTGGTATTACTGGCTTGTCCACACTAGGAAACAAATTTGTTTGCAAACAGTTAACTAGCAGTTTCCCATTGTTTACACATTCGAGAAACTGAATTTGAAATACTTTTATGAATGGTGGCACCCAAAGTACTGACTTAACACTTCCAGCTGCCATACACACCCTTTTGTTTCCCATCCCAAATGGAAAACAAATTTACCCTGAAATTTGTTTCCCAAACAGTTTGCGAATAGTGTTTCCTGAAGAGTGTCCTAGTGTGGACACGCCTGTACAGATATGTGCAACGAATGGGATGAAATGTGCTCATGATTAGAAAATGGAGTACCGGTACATGCCTAAGGTCCTTTCCATAAATTTTGTAGCCTCACACACTATACTTTCTTTTCTGTTATTGATGGAGTTAAGAAAACATAATAGGACAAAGGATACCTGTGTTTATGTTATCAAAACACTGATTGTACAATGTCATAGTGTATTCCTTACAGAGAAAGTGAAGCCAATGCTGAAGGACTTGGGTGTCAGGAGCCAAGTGCTTCATGAGAAGAAGTTGTCGGTGGAGGAGGTCAGGTTGAAAGCAGAGGAGGCCAGACTAAATGCCTTCAATAAAATGGCGTCCTTTTTTGAGAGCGCTGAAGACTTCCTTAACTCCTACAGTGATACGATGCGAGCTTTGAGCCAAGGAGAGGGACATGGCAGACGAGGGCCGAGAAGCAAGGGGCCTCAGACAGTGAAGGAAGATTAATGATTTATTGGACTGAAAAAAGGGTAGAAGTAATTGAAGGCCAATTTCTTCATAATGTGTTTAAAATAGTTTTGTAGTATTATTATTGTAGTGTGATTGCCATTTGAAAAGTTTTGTGTTCAGTTGCAAAACATTAATTAATTAATTAATTTTTTTACACTTACCTAGTCGTTCATTGTTATACAGGATTATGTAATACATATGTGCTTGGCGGTGAAACATTACTGGTCCTATATTTCTCCTAACATAATATGTGTAATGAATGCCAAATGGCCTCAGTTTTCTGGAAGCAGGATGTTGCTATTGCTGTGTCTTGTGTGTAGATAGAGTTGTGAAGAAAGATGGTTGACTGACGGTACCAACAAATATTTAGGTAGTTTAATAGATCACATATTTTGCATGCTAGAATATTTATTTTTTATATTGGTCTCTCCATACATTGCTACAAAAATATATTTATAGATTTCAGTTTCATTTAAGGGTTATGGTGTTGTCCTAAGAAAGAATTTGATCTGATCATATATAACTTAGACTGAATTATTACAACAAAGTGAGACTACATTTAAGAATTAGAAAGATATTAAAAAGCAGTAGAATTGTTCCTATTCAGAACACTTTTTTTTTTTAGGAACAGTGAAAATTTAATTTAATTCATATAAACAGCTGGTCATTTAGATTAAAAAATCCACCTTCATGATAAAAGATCTGATCCTTTTTTTGGTAAAGATGCCTTCAAGATATTAATGTCAATTTTGTAGTCCTCCTAAAGCTGAGTGTGTAAATATTTCCAAAAAGAAAGAAAAAAAATGCTGTCACTATCTGTTTCCTTGCTTGTAGGATTTCTCATCAATATTAAAATTTTACATCAGCTTTAGAGATTCCACCAAATTGTGAACTATGCCTCTAAACACCATTCCTCATATCCTGGATAGCCTTGTTGATCTGGACCTTCATGTTTGTGGACATAGTTTTCTCCAGGATCTGTCTGAGTGCCTTCCTAAAGCCAGCAGTATGGATGGGAGCCATAGCGTTGCCATCAAGGTTGGTGGCTTTGTCGAGGGTGTCGTGGCCGGAACGGACTGTGTAGCTGCGGATGCTCTGTGGAACACCGTTGAGCATGTTGACTTCAATGTCAGCAAACAGTTTGCTCACCTTCTCAGCCACTTTGCCATTGACTGTCTGTGCTGGAGCCTGGCCCACACCTGGGAAGGTCACTTTGTAGTCAGCATTCAGGGTTGCATCTTCCACAACAGCTGTCCCTCTCAACACAGTCTGGGGTGACATACACAAGCCACACAGTTACAAACATGGTTATGCTGTACATGTCAAGAAAATCAAATTATTAATTGGCTACAAAAAAAACAAAAAACAAATGAGTGTTGGATAGATTGTTTATTTTGTTGAATTGAGTGAGACTAGTAAATTGTAGACCTGCTTGTAAAGAGTTTTACTTGTTGAATTAATTCTGCCAGTGGATGTATACTGTACCTTGTCAGAGTTGAAAGATCCAGATGCTGAACGTCTGAGGGATCCGAGTCCAGAGACAGTTGCTGAGGAGATGCTGAAGGTCTCAGCACTGCTGCCACCACCAGAGTTGACATCCAAAGGAATCTCAGAATTCCCGTTCTGCACTCTTTTGGACACATGCCAGTTGAGGGCCCTGTATATGTGGACACACTTTAATGTAGAACACTACCTCACCTTGACTACTGCAGTTGTCACAAAAGTTCTTCATATTTCACTTATATATAATACAGTATATTTTAATAGCGATGCCTACTCTTCTAATGAGCACCCATTAAGTTTCTTGGAGTGAGTGTTTAAATCCTTCAACAACTCTGGAATTATATCACAGGTAATGCATGGTATGGATAGAGAAGAGAGCATCTTGGCTGAGTGTTATAAGGTCAGTCTCAGACAACAACACTCCTTGAAGTGGTGAAATAGAACTACATTATGTTCCCTCTACTTTATGTAAAATACTTGCCTAATTTTGGTAACTGTTCTCTCAAAGATGGCATCCAATATCTGGTTGGGTGTGGTGGGGTTGGCAACAGCACGTGTGTCCTGGCTTGGGAGAGCAACACACAGCCCTAACACACCCACCAACACCATCATTGCACTGCTGTACTGCATTATGTTGGGATGCACTACTCTACAATGTAGCCTGAAAATATTATGCATCAGTAAAGCACTCTCATATTGAGAAGTTAATTCCATACAGTATATTTAAAGGTGATATACTCACCATTAAAATATTTGCTATATTATTAAATTTATAAGAATCTTTAATTATAAGGAAATAAGCAAGTTAGGTTTATCATCATACATAGTTTTGTCTAATCTATCTGATGCCTCGTTCCCTTCGGGAACTTCCCCAAAGGGGGTGGCCACGGCAGAAGTGCCTCCAATTTTCCCTGTTCCAACATTCCCTCCTTACTTGGTTAAACCCTACTCTGCCCCTCACGTTTCTCTCCCTTACATACTCTTCCACTCTGTTCTGCCATCTAACCAGAGGTCTGCCTCTCGCACCATGCCCCACAACTTCACTTCCATACACCCTTACAAACTCGCCTTGCATTCTTTCCACATGTCCAAACCACCTCAGTCTATTACGCTTCACCCTTTCAACCCCCCACACTGAATACCAATTGCCTTCTCACTCATACCACATCTCTCATACTCTCATTACTTTTTCCATCCCACCTAGTAAGTCCACATGCTCCACTCAAGTAACTCATTTCCACTGCAACTATTCTAGACTGACAAGCCCTACTCCATGTCCATGACTCTGGTGCATATGTCAGTGTTGGCAGGATTATACTATTTCGTAGTCCCCTATTCACTTCCATGCTCACACTTCTACCCTTCATAATCCTCCACAGTGATCCTATGACCTGTCTACCCCTCATTGCTCTCCCTAATTTCTCCTTCCATACTTCCATGTTTATACAGAGCTGTTCCCAAATATTTAAACTCCTTAACTTTCTCCATCATCTCACCCCCTAGAGTTATCTTACACTTAGTCCCAGTTGGTACTCCCACTCTGTAAGGTGTAGCAAAGTCAATCACTTCAGTTTCTGCCCTCTCAAATACCAACACCTTACTTTTACCCACATTCACCTTCAGTTTCCTTCGTTTACTCACGGACTGAAACTCATCTACCACCCTCTGTAACTCACTTTCACTGTCATCCGAAAATAAGCTTGCTACCAAGGACCAATTACTCCATTCATTGTCAGCTTCACCCCCAGGGCATTCACCTTGGCCTTCATCTCTCTCATATATATATATTGAACAGCTATGGTGACATAACACCCTTGTCTCAGCCCTATACAATATTAAAACTCTCACTTAAATCACCCTCTACCCGCACACATGCTGTTGCCTCTGCATAAAAGGCCTCAATGCCTTTCAGCAAAGACCCCCCAACGCCGTAAATCCTCAATATTTCTGCCGTAGCTCTCCTATCATATGCTTTCTCCAAGTCCAAGAAGGCAGCATACACTTCCTACCCTTCCCACTATATTTTTCCATTGTTGATTTTAATGCAAATATCTGGTGCACGGATGAAGGATTTTTTGGCTAGTCGTAGAACACGATTCCGGGCAGAAATATAGAGAGGTCGAGATTCATCAGTTTGAAGGCGTCAGTACCATCTGAAAGCTTCCTCCCTGTTGTGGACAGCAGTAGAACAAGCGTGATAATACCAAGAGTTTTGTGAATTAGTAATAGGGAAAGAATATGGAATGTATGCCTCCATGCCCGAGAGGATCACCTCCGAGATGCGTGCAGCACACTCAGATGGACCCCGGCCACGAGAGCAAATGTCATTCCATGGGAAATCTCGAAAGTATTGCCTCAGGTCATCCCAGTTGGCAGCGCTGTAATGCCACAGACGCCGCTTCCTGGGAGGGTCCAAAGGTCTTACGGGAGTGATAGGACAGGATATTGAAATAAAATTGTGATCGGAGGAGCCCAATGGAGATAAAAGTTCAACATAAGGAGAAGGATGAAAGGTTAGGAATAAGTCGATGATATTGGGCAGCTGATCTCCAAGGCGGTCTGATCTGGAATACGGGTAGGGTGCTGAATTAGCTGCTTTAGATAGTTGAGGATAGAAAAGATGAAGGCTGGTTCACCAGGTGGATGAGTGAAGGGAGGTGAGAACCAAAGGCGGTGGTGAACATGATATCTCCTAAAATGGAGATTTCTGAGGAGGAGAATGGGATAGATGCGTTCCACTTTTGAGGTAAGATAGCCAAGAATTTTGGATAGAGTTAGGAGATGGATATACAGCACAGATGTATTTAGTTTGAGAGTAACAGGTGAGCCGAAGCCAGAGGGTTAAGAATTCAGAAGAGTCATGTTCGAGAACAAGTGAGGTCGTTGTGTACGTATACGTAACTGAGGATAGGAGGGAAAGTAAGAGGAGACTGAGTAGGGGTTGCTATCGGTTGATGCTGAGATTTGGGTTTCAGTGAGGAAGAGAAGATGAGGTTCAGCAGAGAAGAGGTGGTGTTCGACATTTGAGAAGTTGGAGGAAAGGCCACGAGTGTTGCACAAATTAATAAATATTCGAACGAGTCGGGCAATGGTCCATGGCATCTCGGGGAGAGGGGGGGGGGGGTTCGTCAACATAAGGACGGCCTAGGGAGACTCCGAGGCTTGATTTTTAATTCTATTCATAATTTTTAATATAATTTAAATTTGAGTGGATATGAATTTGGACAAAGGGTGTGGTGGGAAATGTGTTTGTTTATATTGTGAAAATAGGAAGTAAGTGATGTCTTTGGGAGCAAGATCTTGTTTGGGAGTATGTTGGACTATTCACAGTGTATATGAGACACGAAAAAGATCAGCAAAGGTGATCAGACAGGTGAAACGGGAGTTCCAACCCTCCCTATCACCAGTCCAGTGTCCACCCTAGGACTACTACCCTGTTCAGCTGGCTTCTACCAGCCTCCTACTACTTGGGAACAGTTCTGTGTAAGTATGGAAGGAGAAATTAGGGAGAGAGCAATGAGGGGTAGACAAGTCATAGGATCACTGGGGAGGATTATGAAGGGTAGAAGTGTGAGTATGGAAGTGAAAAGAGGACTAAGAAATAGTACAATCCTTTCAACACTGACATATATGCGTCAGAGACATGGACATGGAGTAGGGCTCGTCAGTCTAGAATAGGTGCGGTGGAAATGAGTTACTTGAGAGGAGCATGTTGACCTACCAGGTGGGATGGAGAATGTAATGGGAGATGTGGTATGAGTGACAAGGCATTGAGTGTGGAGTAGCTGAGAGAGTAAAACAAGGTGGGTTGGACACGTGGAGAGAAGTTTTGTAAGGGTATATGGAAGTGGTGATGTTGCACCTACCAGTGGTGTGAGGCAGACCTCCGGTTAAATGGCAGAACAGAGAGTGGAAGAGTATGTAAGGGAGAGAAACGTGAGGGGCCGAGTAGGGTTTAACCAAGTAAGGAGGGAGTGTTGGAACAGGAAAAACTGGAGACACTTCTGCCGTGGCCACTCCCTTGAAAACATGAACACTTGGCTGAAGTATACTCACCAAAGTAATGAACTTGATCTTGCTAAGAGGGAATACTCAGCACTGATGTCTGACAGTCTTCATACCTTCATCTTATATACCCCAAGACTGATGAACCATTTCTAAATCTGCTGATATGACTAATCACTGAAGAGAAGCTGATTCTATATGTGTAACCCTACAGAAAGAGATAATTATGCTTAATGTATTGCTTAGCGTAATTTTGGTAATGAATTGTCATTCAAGTTACACCTGTAGCTGATGAGGATAATTTGTATGGGCTAGTAAATAAGCTGACTTGGCACTTTTGACATGTACATGTAGCTGAATGCTAATAGTAAGTGCTGGTAAAATTTTAGTGTGTGTAGCGTCACTGAAAGTGTAGCCTATATACTCTTATCTAGAGACGCAATGTCACCTCTGCGGTACGATGGGGAACTTGTGACTTGTGAGGGAGATTAGATTATACATGGGCAATAGAAGCGAGGAAAATTATTGGTTCGGGTCCGAAAGGGTGCCCAAATTTCCAAAGCATTACACACATTATTAACAATTTTGCAGGCAATACCAACAAGGTAGAAGGACAGTGACTAGCTCCAGAGAGCACTATAAAAGGGTATAATAGTTCATATTACGTGCCTATCATAACTGATTAGTCCACCTCGACAAATGTAATGGATACCGCTGAGACAGTAAGGAAGCTCCTTGTGCATCTACCCGGGTGAACAGACTCTAGAATACACGGTACAGTTTATTGGTAATATACAAGAGTGCAGTACATATGATATTGGGAAGGCCAGCCTGCGTGTAGCGTCGTGGAGAGTCGGTAGTTGCAGTGTCGCTTGTGTAGTAGTGTAGAGCAGAGGTATGACGTGTGGTCAGAGTGCTATTATTGCCAATGAAACATGCTTGTTGGGGGATAGCATTCTTCCTCATGTTTGAACACGTTCACCTTACACCAGTCATCATGTATAAACCAGTCAGGCTTCCTCTGTGTCAGACTGTGTGTGCTCAGTAGGAAGCTGAACTTCACTGAATTCACACCTACCTCGGAGCTCTGTAAAACTTATTGATATTGATAAGTAATATTGAGAGCAGCTCACTGATATACATATATAATTACTGATAAATATGCCATCTATTACTGAATATAACCAAAAGTCATTTTTTGCTTCTATTAGTTAGAGATATTATTGATAGAAAGTAATTGTTCCCAAATGGGAACAATGGCCCGATCTGCAGACACAATCATAGTATTGTACAGTCGCGAGCTGATGGGATGGAGACACGAGCACACTCATCATGGGGTCGCTTCTACCTGACGAGTTATGGAGGAGTTTAGGAGGAAGAAGGGGGGTGGGGGTATGGAGGGGCTGGTGGAGGTAGAAAGAGCAAGAGAGGCGCCAATAACCGTGGCTGTGGATCTTTCTTTATCTTAATGATTTATGGTTGACTTTGGACGAAGGGACTAATGGAGCTGGAGTTCACAATAACAAACCCATGTATTGAATTTTAGCATGGTCATCATAATTATAAGAGTACTCTAATATATAAGTATTGTTCGATATCCAGAACTGTAATGACATCAGATGGGATGGGTGTCTATAAAACTTGACATATTTAATGAATTGCTATAATCAATGATAAATGTGTTTCAACAATAATTAATATTACACAACATTATGAGAACCACAAGTATCCATATTATTTATGGGAAAAGAATATTCTGTGGAACGGAATGAGACAGAATCTCTCCTGCAGAATATAGGCACATTTCTGGTGAAGAGAGGGTTCGAGTCATGTGAACCGCAGTTCCCAATACATACATACACACACACACTAAAGGAGCTTGATCCCACACCTTGTAGCCTTCGCAGGCTTACCAACTTAACACACGGGAATAAAATAACTGATTGATTGATTGATTAAGTTTTATTGTTGACAAAAATACAACAAAGGAGGTGGACGGATCATGCCGACCACCCCCTAAACAAAAATAAAAACATTGTGTGAAACAATTATAAATGATAATGAATATAAATATAAAAAACAGTTACAAGTGATGATATAACAAATTATGATAAATTAAATACATAGAAAAAAAAATAGACTAGATCACAAATACAAGAAAAATATACTGTACTATATAAATGCTACTTTAAAACAACATGACATTTACATTATTATGATTGAGATCAATATGAAAGATTACAAGAAAGTATTTATCTATACATTTATATATATATAGTTTATATATATACTCTATTATATATGTATCTTTTAAATATACAATATGTTGAGTTATTTATACTTAAGAGTATGAAATACTTATGAAAATGACATCTACATCAATATATATACAAAATTAGACTACTATTTTGTATATATGTACAAGCATATACAATATATATTATTACAACTAATACAGTATTTACAATGTGTACTATTGTATCACAGTTGATATTCAATTATATCACAATTTGAATCACAAATACTTAATTCTAACATTACATTTGTAGTACAGTACTGTACAGTATGAAGTACTGTACTGTACTGTATTGGAGTTATATTTACCATCTGGGAGCAAATTTTGGAAATTCCTGGATTATTTTATTCAGATTATTACCATCGAAAAAGTGACAAATCATATCCATTAAATTTAGTTGTTGTTGTGGCCTGAATTTGTTAATATTAGGACAATGTAGAACATAGTGCTTGAGTGAGTGACCCCTTGGTTGATGACACAATGTACAGTCATGGTCAATAGTCCTGCAACCTGGTGAATAAAAGCGAGCCATTTGATTGAATCTTATGAACCAATATTGCAGAGACCAACAGCTATAGTTTCGGATCATTTTTCGAAGCCATCTCATTGGAAGGTGTTGCAGGATTATTGACCATGACTGTACATGAAACAGCAGGGGAGCCACTCACCTCCCAGTAGTATTTATAACCAAGTCTTATTAGACGCATTGCTGTAACATCATATAGAGCACTATGTCTACCATAAGTATGGTGACTATTATGTATAATATCTATATAGTGACGACTGCTAGTGCTACCAATGATACAGCAATGTTCCAACTGATCTGTTATGGTGTTACTTACATAGGTTTTAATCTTATTTCTAATATAGCCTAGAGTGTATTCAGCACCAGGGTCCACTGTATCATCCTGGAGGGCTTGTCGAGCAAGAAAATCTGCTCTCTCGTTAAATTTAATACCAACATGAGATGGTATCCATACAAATTGAACCCTGGCACCAGATTGCTCTAGACCATCAATGGCAACAAAACACTTATTAACTAAATCACAATCACATAGCGAGGTAGATAATAGTTTATATAGTGCTGCTTGACTATCAACAAAAATATATACATCTTTGTTAAGTGCTATTACTGTATGTAGAGCTTGTAAAATAGCATATAACTCTGCTCTTGTGGAAGACAAATGATGTGGTAGCCTCCTGCCTGGTTACTTCAGTGTCAGTGTACTGGTCTGCTGGTGTGGTATAGTCACGGATGGATACACCACATCCAGACTTGCTACCATCAACTGATCCATCACAATAAACATGAATTACTTGTCTATGAGAGTATTGAGACAATTTCAACAATAAATGATTTCTTAACACTTGTGGTATCCATTCACTTTTAAGTTGAGTTAATTTTTCAATGTCTACACTGACACGGTGAGGTCTCCAGGTAGGATGTCTGGGTGAGGTAATTACTCCCAGACATTCTTCCATTATACCTGCACTTCTAAGCAATGACACTATTATCTTAACAAATGGAGTTACAGGATATCTGGGGTTGTGATGCAAGGATGTTAAATTCTGTTTGAAAGATGGTGCAGGGCCTGCCCTTTATACCCTTAACAATTAACTCTTCTATGATTGCATCCTTGTTGGCAAGCCAGAGTTAATAAAATAACTTATTCTACGCTACATATAGTGTATTATTGGATTACAAGTAAATTTCTGCCCATAATAAGGAAATAATCAACACGTAGGCATAGTAGAATAAAGGTAGTTACTGTTTGTGAAGTATATGATAATCAGTGCTGACAACCTTTGAGGTGTCAGCCTTCATGGCAAAGTTAGTGAGACTCAAAAAGTTATTAGGCGTCCAATAAAATGTTCTAGACACTGTGTGTATTTATCCTTGAAAATAATGGCTACCGTCAAGTAACTACAGTGATAACATTAAATTATTATATTGTTGATTGCAGAGTGTTACTGCTGTGTGTGTGTGTGTGTGTGTGTGTGTTTTTTTTTTTTTTTTTTTTTTTTTTTTTTTTTTTTTTTTTGCTGTTGAAGCGAGCCCTACAAATTTATAATGAGTATTTAAGTGCAAACAATAATACAAAGGATTAATTCAATAGAGGACTACCATCTTACTATTACTTTTAATACTTACTTTATGATAATATTACTGCACCTTGTAAGCCACAATATTTATATTATAAAACTCTTAATAGTGACAACATTAAAGTAAAAAACAATATACAGAAATACAAATTTCAGTTCCATTTCTATAAAACATTACATATCTGTCTTCCATTATTCTTAGGGTTTATAATTGTGAATTTAGATGCGGCCTATATATGTCTAGCTTTCACCCACAAGACTTAATTATTAATGTTGGCAATCTAGCAAACCAGTGCATTTTGAGGGGCAGAACTGTAACAAATTATTCTCCCGACAAAGAGAATATATGTTTGTCACCTTTGATTCGTCCAGGTTTAAATAGAAACAGTGGATTTGCGGTAAACTTTAACTTAATCATTTGGTTATGTAATTATTGATGAATGTTATGTTACGATGGATAACAATGTTTTTATTACTTTAAACTTTTAAGCTAACACTCACACAGTTCACAATGGTGATCAGTTTAGTGTGGCGAAATAATATCAGTTATATATCCAACTCGAAAAGATTAATCAGTTATTACATATCCCTATGTCCGTCTAATTCGTATACACAACAAATTCAATTAATCCTGCAATATCTTCACTCACGTCGCTCATACATTCAGCCCCAACCACCTTCATTCCTCCTTCTCGTTTCTCTCCACCAGCCCCTCCATAACCTCCCCCCATCTGTTCTTCTCTCTCTCTCTCCCTTCCTCCCTCCCTCCATAACTCGTCAGGTAGAAATGACCCCATGATGAGTGAGCTCGTGTCTCTATCCCATCAGCTCGCGACTGTACATATTCATCTAAAAAAAATGAAGCATTACCTTGGAACTGAAAAATGAAGGTAACCTATTTTCTTCTATGAGGCATTTTGTAAATAATAAATAGATACTGTATACTGTGTATGTATAATTTTGTATTATTATACATATACATCACTGCATCAGTTTGGGATCTTTTGTGAAAATCTCTCTATTGGTGAGAGTATGGTTCCATATTTTGGTCATCATAGCTGCAAGATGTTTATAAGAGGGAAGCCAATTAGGTTTGGCTACAAACTTTGGTGCCTGTGTTCATCTACTGGTTATCCATACAAGTTTGATGTGTACTGTGGCAAGTCACTGGACGGCAATACTGATGATGCACTTGGGACCAGGGTGGTTGAACAGCTGATGTCTTGTGTGAATGATACAAGTGCTCATGAAGTATTTTTTGACAACTTTCACACATCCTATGACCTAATGCTGAGACTACAAGAGAATAAAACAAGAGCTACATGTACTGCAAGAGACAATAGACTTCTAAAGTGCCCTCTTCCAGAGTCAAATTCTTTCAAGAAGACCAAACGTGGGACATATGAGTACTACTCTGATGGCAATATATTGTCTGTAAAGTGGAATGACAATAAGCCAGTTACTGTAGTCACTAACTATGATAAAATTGACCCAGTAGTGTATGTTGAACGATGGAGTGTAGCTGAACGAAAGAAAATTCATGTTCAACAGCCCAATTTGATTCAGTCATACAACAAGTTCATGGGGGGCGTGGATCTTATGGATCGCTTTGTGGCTCAGTATAGACCCTCAATTCGTTCCAAGAAATGGTATTTTCCTATATATTTTTTTCAAATGCTCAACATGTTGCGCATTGCAGCATGGTTGATACACAGAGAGGTGTCAGATGCAAAATTAGATCAACTACAATTTACACGCAGAGTTGTAAGGTTCTTGTTCTCTGAAGCACCAGCACGTAGCCCTTCACTTGCAGGGCCAAGTGGTCACCATGTCCATATCAAAATGCAGATGAAACATGTTTCTGTTTCAAGCACAAAACAGGGTCGATGTAGGCTCTGCAAGAAAAACACTAGGATGATGTGTTCAGGATGTAAGGTGCTCCTTCATACTGGATGCCTGAAAAATTATCATGAAGCGTAGGTGTTTTACCACGTAAGAAAAGCTCAAAAGTTATCAAATTACCTTTTTTTTCTGAAAAAAAAACAAGATCTTCATAATTTCATTTTAGTTGTGTGTTTATAATAGTGTTCTAAGAAATGTAATTTCAGTTCAATTATTTTTTGTATTTTAAAGGAACAATAAATGTTATAAACCTATTCCTTTGGCATATTATATGTCATGGTTGTTATTATGGGATCCGGCCAATGTTCCCATTTGGGAACATGTCATATCTGGCAAACTAATTCATATTTATATAAGTTTGGGGCACATATGACTTCAAGAGCATTCCAAGTTATCAAATTGGAAGGAGTGTGATGCTCAGTTAATAATTATTATGGTTGGCACCAAATGGGTTGTTAAGCTGAGTCAGGGGACGGGATTAACCTAACCGCCAGACTGTGGCTTGTCTGGGACGGGGAGAGTACAAAGGAACAGGGAGTGGCGTACCAGCACATGGAATTTATAGAGGAATACGGAGTGGTGCGTATGGCGCCACTACACCGCTTATCGGAGAGAATAACTGATTTAGGCGTATTTTTTGTTGTACAAACTGTAATTTCTCACACCAAAATCGTCTTTCGAGTGTATAATAGTGTAGTGACCCAAGCACCAGGCGTTTCATACTTTTGGCATCACGCTTCCCAGCCTTCCCTTGTTAGCTCGCGTGCGGGAGTTCAAATCCTTACACAGCCCGCCGCATCATAGCCAACCCGCTATCACTTAGCCCCGGGATTCACCAGCAACAACACCTGCCTTCCTACCCGCTCCTGCCGATGCTGCCGATCACCTTGTTGCATCCTGCCAAGGTCCACGCTACCACACAAGCACTACCAAGACTGCGCCAGCTCTAACAAGACTACACAAGCTCTATCAAGGCTACACAAGCTCGCTCATGACTACACTCGGCAAGACTCAACACAGACAACCAGGAAGGCTAACTGGTGCTTGGAAATTTGGAATCTTTACCAACCTTGTCCCACTATTAAAAATAAAGTTGTACCTAGCATTGGCGTCTGCTGTAACACCCTGGTAGTAACAAATCCTCTAGATTGTTATAATAGTATAGTGTAGTGCTGTAGAGTGTAGAACCTATACTTGTCCTTACTAGTGGCCATTTTCAATTATCTCACCAAGCTGTACCAAGACTACTCCCGACAATGTCTGGGTGGGATTCGAAGGTGCTATTACTTTCAGTAATAATGTATGCTTGTGGCATCTTCGTATCACTTTGGCCGACAAAACGTTCCAGCGTGAGTGTAGCTTGTTGGGGTTTCACCGAAGATCGATGTACTCAAATCCGATTGTAGTGAACCAAGCACCTTACGCTTCCCATTCTTCACCTGTCTGACGCTCACACATCTTCAACTTCACTTGTCTGCCTGTGCACGGGCGCCTACCAGCCAAGATTGCTGCCTACCTGGCTGAGCCTCGGTCACTATTCCACCAGTGCTCTACCTGGAAGGGTCGCCTTCCCTAACCTGCCGAAACCAACACCACACCAAGCCATCAAGACTCAAGATGCCACGTGTCTCTCTCTACACACTCCCCAGGCCGATAAACTTACAAGGTCAAACGCCCAGTGCGCTAAAACTGTCCTAGTTGGCGCAGGAGGCTGGGCTCAGGTGAGACACGTGAGCAGTGACGTCAAAAGTAGGATTCACGCAGGGTATGCAGGGGTAGAAGCAGTCAGTCCTGCTTTGACAAGTGGACAATAATGGTCAGATGGAGCTCCGTTTTCTGTGGATGGTGACCCATAATTGTACCCCATTATCGGGGTAATATGTGTAGCATGTGGTTTTATTTTGTTTGTGATTAGGATAAGAAATTATAACTGACAATTAAAAAAATAAATTGCGGAACTGGTTGAATGAAAATTAGCACTTATAATATATTTCCTCCTTCCAGTTTCCTCAATTCAACTAACAAAAAGATTATATATTATATAAATGAGAAAAAATATGTTTCTTCATTCTATTATTGGCTTCTAGTGAAGAGAGATATATAATTCAAGGAATGGCAGAGTCGGGAGGGAAGGTCACATGCAGGTGTGGCCCTAAACCACTAGGTCTTAATCTCCTTTTCTCTTCACTTTAAGGAGTGGAGAGAGTGAGGTATAGTCGAAGAACACATACACACACACACGTAGGCACACAGAATCCTACACGCTACGTCACGCTAACTCCTACCTGCGCGAAGCAAGCTGGGCGTTTGACCTTGTAAGTTTATCGGCCTGGCACACTCCAACGCTACACCAGATACAACACATGACCAAAGCAGGCGGGTTGGTTCACAACAAGGTGCTTGGCTCCTACATATATCTCTACTGTATTGCTATGCTGTAAATATACCAAATAAACTGTACCGTGTATTCGAGTCTGTTCACCTCCGGTAGGAACACAGTCCCTTATTGTTACACGATCCCCCTGCTTGGACCTCGTCATCGTTATTTTCTTATTTCAGTGTTATTATTAGCTCATTTGTGGGTCGTGCACGTGTTATTTGAATCGTAAGACCTTATAGCAAAGAATATGATGGAAGGTAAAGAGGGGACACTCTGCTCGCTCCCGTGTTATTTTAGCGACGGTGGCGCCCCAAGTGAGAAGCACTTAAAACTCGGAGTTGTGGCGTCACTGGCGTGGTAAACAGCATGGTCGGAACGCAGTTTTGTGTTGTGATATGATGGACTCTATGCACTTTTAATGCTTTACCAGCAGAAGCACAGTACACTGCAGACTTTGTTGAAAAGATGGACCAATTATTCAACTGTTTTAATTGTGGATCTCGTACCAGTGCTGCTAAAATGAGACATGCATTTAGTGTAAATTCATGTCACAAGGAATTTCTATCTGGCTGCTTGACATGGTTCGCTAATACTAAATCATTGGGTCCTCGTAAACTGCCTTGTTTCCTTGGTTGGCAGATGAACATAAATGGTCTGATACAATTGTGGGATGAGCTACATTCAGAGTACAAGCTGTCTTACTTGCTAACCAATAGATTCAATCAGGATTATTACTTGGAGAATTTATTTTCAGTACCGTGGTAGTTGTGCTTGTTGTGGTTGTACTGGTGGTAGTGGTAGTTGTAGTGATGGTTGTATTGGTGGTAGTTGTAGTGGTGGTTGTCATGCTTGTTGTGGTTGTACTGGTAGTAGTTGTGCTTGTTGTGCATGTGGTGGTTGTACTGGTGGTAGTTGTAGTGGTGGTTGTCGTGCTTGTACTGGTGGTAGTGGTAGTTGTGCTTGTTGTGCATGTGGTGGTTGTACTGGTGGTAGTTGTGTTTGTTGTGGTAGTACTGGTGGTAGCGGTAGTTGTAGTGGTGGTAATTGTGGTAGTTGTACTGGTGGTAGTGGTAGTTATGAGACTGCCATAGGCCTATCTGAATGACAGTGGATTTGATGTGTTTGTGTGTGTGTGAGTGTGCCGAGTATTACGGTGGGTTAGAGAATAAAGTAATTGTATTATAATGGTAAGGAAGCCCTTACATTACTACCCGGGTGAACAGACTCCAGAATACACGGTACAGTTTATCGGTAATTCAAGGGAAAGCAGTACATGTAATATTACGGGAGGCTAGTGCCAGCCTGTTATGTAGCGTCTTGGAGAGTCTGTAGTTGCAGTGGAGCATCTGTAGTTGCAGTGGAGCGTCTGTAGTTGCCGTGAGGAGCTGTGAAGGCTTGAACAACATGTGTGATCGGAGCGAGAACACGTGTGTGGCAGGTGGACAGGGCAGGACCTCTTATATAGTACTGGAGCTATAGTCTTTTTGAAATATACTGAGTGCTGAGGCGTTGGCCACTTCCGAGATTTACCTGACTGCTACGGTGCCAAATCTCGTCTGGACAATTATGGGATTAGATCCTCATTAAAAATGACAGCCAGCCCTCACTAACCCACCGCCTGTTCTCTCTCTCATCTGTTGCCTATATATCGCTTGCCGTTAACAACAAAACATAAAAGTAAATCTTTCCTTTTCTGTTGACACATTATGTTTTATTATAAATGCGACACTTTTCTGAGGGTATAACATAATATTTCGTTTGTTTCGACTCTTTTTCTTCACAACCACTGCTCGTGATGGTGCAATGATGGGTTCTCTATTTGCTTTCCTTTCTAAAAAGTACTTATTTACATTGTAAATAAGTTCTCTCTCTCGACTATGTAAAACATGATAGCGAGTAACCGAGGTGCCACTCCATCTTGAGTGGCAGCCAGAGGAAAAATGACGATAGTGACCTGAGTTGACAGGTGGAGCTGACGCACTTATCCCTGAATACACTCACCCTACTATACGTTTCAGCGCCGGACAGACGGTGTTTTTCGTAAATATCTCTTAAACGAATCGTTGTATCAATATAATATTTCAGCACACTATCTTTAACACCCGGGCGTAATTTATGGCTGACATACCATATTACTATATGTGTTATGTTAGGAGTTTACTGAGTGATATTAAGCCTAATCCAGTCATCGTATCTAATAAGACGTTATAGAGAATCGGACGAGTGTGGGGTATTCGTGTAACCCCTCCACCAACACCCCGAAATCCCCCCACATCATTCCTTCCTTCCCTACCCCAATATCACATTATCCTCCTCCCCGTTTCACTCTTCACCCCCCTATATACACCATCCCCCTTCCATTTTTTTATTTTTTTTTATGACAGTATGTATATACGTATCGTTCATTAGTAATATTGTTTAATACAGTTACTGTTGTGTGTGGACATGAAAACCAGAGTGGGTCAAATGACCATTAAAGCAATAGCTAATCTCGTTGTTAATGGCCGTATAGCCGGATAATAACCCACGTGTCTAAGGCCACCAGAAAAATGATTCATTTTGTTTTTGGGCAACCAAATACAATCGTTCATGGTTGCTTCATGTGTCTTTACCTTTTTAAATAACCAATTTATGCCTTAATTGAATATTCACAGTCTCCCGTATCCCCTCCCCCTCTCTCTGAGGTATGAGCTACCCCCCAGTCCGAGGCTATGACTCAAGTAGTGACAGGGTAGAAATCATTGACTGCCGAGGCGCACCTATTAGCAACAATGTTGTCCATTTGCCCCCGTGGATGCAGGACAGCGTTTGTTCTTCGTCTTGCCACATTGTACAAACGTGAAAGCACACTTGGTAGACCTTATATAAGTTTTATTAGGTGGGTAGATAATTTTGTCTGTTTCTTACATATATTATTAGATATGTATATACATATGTTATATAATAGTAGGGGAGAGTGTATTGTGTCGCATTGTCATATTATAAAGTGAGGTGAGAAGATATGTATAGCATAACAACATTTATCTTTATGCACATAGGCCTTACGAGCGTGTTGCGCACACCGTGGGCATGAGTGTGTCAAGAGTGAGGGACATAGTCAACACTACCACCACATCTTCCCCTTCCACACCACCACCACCACCTACACTGGCTGCTTTTGATAACTTTACTGTTGGTGCAATACGCCGCCACATCCACATCAAGTTTTTTGAAAAACAACATTTTACACTCAGAGTCATAGCAGCGGATCTGAAAACAGCTGGTATCATCCCGGAGGATACCTCTGACACAACAGTTTGGAGGATCATGCACACCATGGGATTCCAATACAGGCTGTCACAGCGAAAGATGTAGGTAAGGAGGGAATCGATGGACGTGGTGTGTCGTCGGATTGGCGCTCTCCGGGCTCTACAGCGCCACCGAGAGGAGGGGAGGAAGGTGGTGTATGTGGATGAGATGTGGTTTACCACCAGGATGAGCCACAGTAGGGAGTGGGTAGATACCACACAGGCTCCATTCAACACCACCTACAGTCGTCAGTTACCACCCGGTGAAGGGGAGAGATTTGTAGTGGTCGCGGCTGGCACGGACGAAGGCTTTGTTGATGGCTCATACCTGTGCTACCCAGCCAAGACCAACCAGGGTGATTATCATGGAGAAATGAACGGCGAACTGTTCATGCGATGGCTAACAACGCAGCTCCTTCCGTCACTGCCAGAGCCATCGGTACTTGTGCTAGATAATGCACCATACCACAGCCAGCTGACGGAGGAGAGTCGATGCCCTACCACAGCCACCAGGAAGGCGGACCTCATTAGGTGGCTGGAGCAGCACAATATTTCCATCCCACCTGCTGCCACTCGCCCTGAGCTGCTGCTCCTCTGCCAGCAGAACCGTCCACAGCCTCAGTATAAGATCGACAACACCATCCGTATGTTAGGCCACGATGTCATACGGTTGCCACCTGGCCACCCCGAGCTCAACGCCATCGAGCAAGTATGGGGATTTATGAAGCGTTATGTGCGCTCCACACTCCAGCGGTTTACCCGGACGGAGCTACGGGCTACTCTGGATGAAGCAAGGCAATTGGTACACAAGGACGTGTGGGCGGGAGCTGTTCAGCACTCCCGTAAATATGAAGAAGAATACTGGAAGACTGACAACATACACGAGTGTCGAACCCATTATCATAAACATTGCCAGTGATGATGAAGACGATGACGTTTTCCTTGACAGTGATTGTGAATAAATTTTGTTTTATCATGTTTGCATCATTAAATCCTACACTATTATATATATATATATATAAAAGGGACAAGTCAACAAAATAACATTATATTAACTGGACCAAGTTGACATTTTATAATGAATAGGTACACAGTATCTAATAACTTTGCCTAGAAGGTCCAGACCACAGGTAATGCCAGTACATCGTGTTCACTTGCATGGTTGACCATAAGGACTGCAAACATGGACCTTCTACATACATGTATGTAAACATGCTGTTGTACAGTAATTATCAAAGTGAAATACGTCTTGCCTCTATAGAATTGTACTGCACCATACTCTTAGTTAATTATCATATCTATACATATACATCTACATAACATTCTAATATATAATACAGTGATGGAAGAAATAGGGAGGGCCACGAGTGATGAGAGAGGCGAGGAGCTAGGGCTGCTAGGGGGAGAAGAGGAGGAGGGAGTGGTGAGAAGGGGGGGATGTAGTTGTGGTTAGGAATGGTTTGGGGGGGTGTTGATGGGGGGGGGCACACTTTCCTTCGAATGCGTCAATATGACTGGCCAGCTTTGTGCTATTTTTCACGAGTAAACTCCTCGCATAACACATATGGTATGTCAGCCATAAATTACGCCCGGGTGTTAAAGATAGTGTGCTGAAATATTATATTGATACAACGATTCGTTTAGGAGATATTTGCGAAAAACAGCGTCTGTCCGGCGCTGAAACGGATAGTAGGTGTACTGGCAACGTCGGAAGAATATTATGCCCAGTGGTGTGATACATATATATATTATCATTGTTAATATGAGAAGTGAATGATACTTTCACATACCTACATGGCCTTAGTATTGAACTAAATGTATATGCAGTAATTTAGATTAATTTAGCTTTAGTAAATAGCTGATATGAGAGAATGAGTGAAGTGTATTGGTCTGATTTGGCAGCATTACTGGAGGGAAAAACCTCCCAATAGCCAAGGCCTCAGCGCTCAGTATATTTCAAAAAGACTATAGTGGTATAGTTGTAACACTGGGTTTCGGTTCTTATGATCCACCAGGATAATCCCGGTGCTCCCAACCAATAACCCTGCGCTATCACAAAAAAAAATTCAGTATTTGGATTCGTGTTCACTGTCTTCTACCTTCCTCAGGTGGCAGGGTATAGTGCAGAAAAACTACTGTTCAAAGATGAAAGACACAGTGATTTATTATTTTGAGACCAATCAATTCACATATATAATAAATAAAAAAAAATATATAATTATTACAATGACAAAGCTTTCACAAAAGAAAAAAAATAAAGATTTGATTAATACTGTACTTACGCCCCCCCCCCCCTTATTAACTAAAATTTACCCAATAGATTTAATACAATTATTTCAAATACTGTACTACCTTCCCCCTTACTCTACTCGAAACTTCACTATTACCAAGGATGATAGACTATAGTCTATTATCCTTGACTATTACCAACACTAGACCAGAACACAGCCTTGCACCTTGACAATATACAAAAATAAAAATAAAAATTATTTAGACCAGAGACCAGGAATTTTCTTAGTTATTATTCAGGGGTTACATCGAGAACAAATTATAAAAAATTGCTTTCTTCAGGTTGTACTTTGCATATAAAGCTTTATAGCTAACCTGGAAAGCCAAACTAAAATACAATCATGTAACACATATCAAAGTCACACACATTAGTAATGAACTAACTTCCTCTAACAATTTGAAAGATAGTTTAGCACATGTACAGTATGTAATTAATTTCCTTTTTAATGAAAATGATGTACTGTGTTTTGGTTATAAACTAATTCTCGTATGTAATAATTTATGTCTTATAGTTGTCATTAAATTCAACATGAATAGCTTGTCAAGCAATTAAAAAAATAAAAGATGATATATGCTTTATAGTTAGTGATTGAACTTACCTGTAGGAGCAGGTTTCCAATGCAGTCTGAAAAAAGTGTATAGAGTTGAAGCTCATATCAGTGTTAGGTACAGTACAATACTTGTACACCTCATTATATTGCCCAGGGGGGCTATCTTTACAGTATTCTCTGTGAATACTAGCCAACAAGAAAATATTCTGGAAGGAGGTTAAAAGAGAAAGAGGAGAAGGAAAGTCTGGTAGTGTGAGAATGAAGAGAGGATGGAGTTACTGTGAGTGGAAGTGAGTAAGTGAAAGAAGTGTGGAAGAGGCATTTTGATGGTCTGATGAATGGGGGGACGGGAGGGAAGGCGGTGGTGACATGCATGGGGATGGAGGCAGGTGGTAGACGACAGGGTGTACAGGGAGAATTAGGAAGGGAAGAGATTAGGAAAGCAATAGGAAAGTTGAAGATGGGAAAGGCACCGGGGGTGGATGGGATAACTGCTGAATTGTTAAAGTGTGGGGGGGAGGTAGTGGTGGAGTAGATGTTGCTTTTATGCACATTGGCTTGGAGGCAGGGAGAGGTGCCAGAGGATTGGAGGAGAGCCATAATTATACCTTTGTATAAGGGAAAGGGGAGTAAGGAGGAGTGTGGTAGCTATAGGGGAATAAGCCTTCTTATTGTACCGAGGAAGGTGTATGGGAAGGTTCTTACTGAGAGACTGGTTGAAGTAACAGGGAATAAAGTTAGTGAGGAGCAGGGAGGGTTCAGAAAGGGTAGAGGATGTGTGGACCAAATATTTGCATTAAAATTAATAGTGGAGAAATATATTGGGAAGGGTAGAAAGTTGTATGCTGCCTTCATGGACTTGGAGAAGGCATACGATAGGGTTGACAGGAAAGCTATGTCAGAGGTGCTGAGAGGCATTGAGGCTTTTTATGCAGAGGCAACAGCATGTGTATGGGTAGAGGGTCATCTAAATGAGAGTTTAATATTAGTGTAGGGCAGAGACAGGGATGTGTTATGTCACCATGGCTGTTCAATATATATATGGATGGTTGTATGAGAGAGATGAAAGCCAAAGTGAATGGTCTGGGGGTGAAATTGAGGCTGAATGAAGCAAATTGGTCCTTGGTGGCAAGTTTATTTGCGGATGACACTGTGTTGATGGCTGAGAGTGAAAGGGAGTTACAGAGAGTGGTGGACGAATTTCGGTCTGTGTGTAAACGAAGGAAACTGAAGGTGAATGTTGGTAAAAGTAAAGTGATGGTATTTGAGAGAGCAGAAACTTAAGTGATTGACTTTGCTACACCTTACAGAGTGGGAGTACCAACTGGGACTAATTTAAGTGTGAGATAACTCTGAGGGGTGAGAGGATGGAGGATGTGAAGGAGTTTAAGTACCTGGGTACAGTTCTGTGTAAACATGGAAGTATGGAAGGAGAAATTAGGGAGAGAGCAGTGAAGGGTAGACAGGTCATAGGATCATTGGGAAGGATTATGAAGGGTAGAAGTGTGAGTATGGAGGTGAAAAGGGGACCGAGAAATAGTATAATCCTGCCAACACTGACATATGCATCAGAGACATGGACATGGAGTAGGGCTCATCAGTCTAGAATAGGTGCTGTGGAAATGAGTTACTTGAGAGGAGCATGTGGGGTGTCTAGGTGGGATGGAGAAAGAAATGAAAGTGTGTACGAGAGATGTGGTATGAGTGAGAAGGCAATTGGTATTGAGTGTGGAGTGGTTGAGAGAGTGAAGCGTTATACACTGAGATGGTTTGGACATGTAGAGAGAATGCAAGGTGAGGAATTTGTAAAGAAGGTGTATGGCAGTGAAGTTGTGGGACCTGGTGTGAGAGGCAGACCGCCGGTTAGATGGCAGAACAGAGTGGAAGAGTATGTAAAGGAGAGACATGTGAGGGGCAGAGGAGGGCTTGAACAAGTAATGAGGGAGTGCTGGAACAGGGAGAACTGGAAACACTTCTGCCGTGGCCACCCCCTTGGGGGGAGTTCCCGGAGGGATCAAGGCGTCGGAGCTATAGGTAGATCGATACTAGTCACCTCCCACAAGGCTAGAATAAAGATTGTTGTAGGATATGGTCACTTTCTAGTGGATTTGACAAGATCTACCCACATGGATTAAATATCCACATGAGGTGTAATGCAACCGGAGGCTTTTATTTTTTTACCCTGTCGTGTGGACCGCCAGCACACGGGGGTGTATTATCCTTATTATCCTTTATCGTCCCTTCAGGACTGGATTCATGGAAGGTGCGGCCCCACTTGTAGCTCTTATGGTAACATGGTAGCCACAGCAATGGCTATAGGATCAAAAGCCTTCCCCCCAATCTCCCTGGTGGTCAGAGACCCACAGACTCCCTGGTCCAGTAAGCTCAAGTCCCATCTTCCTGAGATTTGCTTCGGTAGCCCAGGCATATAGGGCCAGCCCCTCCTTTATTTTAATATGTTTTTTTTCACTGCGACCAGAACGTACCAGGGGTCTGTGGGGCAAGAGGCCATTCTGCCCCGGGATAACATCAACAACAACAACAACAACACCTTATTATGTAAGAGATACTGAATATGTACTGGTCTGTGGATAAGCAAATCCAGCAAGTTTGTATCTTATTAAATTTAATGTTAGGGTTGACTCATAATTTTTTTATTAACCTCTTAATTTCCAGATTTGCACTTCAGAATAATAAATATTCTCTGCTCCTCTTCTCCATGGATTTAATATCCCCTCCTTTAGTTTATGAGTCCAGCATGCAATCCACTCAGTCCTCTCCCCTTCTCTCTACATATGTAAAGAGAAATGGGGTAGATGATTTGATTATAATGCAAGAGAGTATTGTACTTTATATTCTTTACACTCCAAACTAATATAACAACTAAACAACTTACAATATTGTACCCTTTCCTTTCTTCTGAAAATGGTTCATAACTTTTGGAGAAATCTTGTTTACAGACAAATAGAGGCAATCACATGACCTCCAATTTCATTTCCAGAGGTATACATGCACATGGAGTTCCTCAAGGTTCAGTATTGGCACCAATAATGTTCTTAATATATATAATTGATATAGAAGTAAATATTACAGATGGTACTTACATGAATATGTTTGCTGGTGATGCAAAGGTACAAAGAACAATTAAAAATGAAGACTGCTGTAAAAAGTTACAAGAAGACTTGGACAAAATGGTAGACTGGAGTACTAGCCCCTGGCTAGTACAGTGGTAACGCGCCTGCCTCGCATCCGTGAGGTCGGCAGATCAAGCCTCGCCCAGGCCCGAGAGTTTAAAACTGTTTACTGGGGGGTTACTGCCATGGCTGGGCACCATGGTGGGGAGTTGGACTTGCCTGGCTGACATTCTGGAGAGTGTCTCATCAGAGATAGATACCAGAACTAAAACCCTGCAACTTTAACTTTAACATTTAATAAATGGCAGATGGAGTTTAATGCAGATAAGTGTTATATTATTAAGTTTGGAAAAAGTGGGAGAAGATCAAATTCGCAATACAAGCTTGGAAACAAAATATTAAATGAAGCAGAGAAAGAAAGAGATCTAGGGGTAATGATAAATAAAATATTGACACCAGATGATCATATAAATGAAAAAGTGAGAAACATGTATACTGTACATTGTTTGCAAATATGGCCTTCACTTATATAGATGAAGAAATGGTCAAAAAAATAATAACATCCTTTATAAGGCCTACCATAGAATATGCTGCAGTAGTATGGAACCCACATTTAAAGAAACATATCACCAAATTAGAAAAGGTACAAAGAGCAGCAACTAGATGGGTACCAAGTCTAAGAGAACTAAGCTATGAAGAAAGACTAGAGAAACTAAAATTACCTAAACTGGAAGAAAGACATTGTGTCACAGAAAAGTAAAGATAGATATAGAAAACTTGTGTCAACAAGGAATACCTACAATGAGAGAGGACACAGTAAGAAATTAATAAAAAGAAGAGGAGATAAAGATGTACAGTAATATATAGTCTTCCAAATAAGAGTAATAGACGAATGGAACAAATTACCAGAAGAAGTGGTCCTGGAGTGGCGGCGTCTACGCTGTGGGACCACCCCCCAAGGCTCCCGAGGAAGGAAGCTATGGGGGCCAAACCGTCACAACATCCCCCCGCCCCCCCACAAGGGGGCGCGAGTCCCTGGGAACGGCTTCGGTCACCCGGGCAATACCACACCCTCACACAACACACACAACTACACATTTTTTCATCACCGAGGAATGATTCTCCGGCTGTCATTTCTCGGCTTCTTCTTCTAGCCGGAGACATTGAAAGCAATCCTGGACCCATAAACAAATACACATGTCCGACATGCTCTAAACCCATCACATCAAGTAGGCAGACAAAGGGTTCAGTTCAATGCAACTCTTGCAAGAACTGGCCCACTTATCATGTACAACATTAGCATCCATGAAACACTACACAAACACTTGGACCTGTTCCACATGTCCCTCACCTCTTCCATCACTCCCACCTCCACCAACCTCTCCATCACTCCCACCTCCATCACCCTTACCAACACCCACACCTCCATCACCCTTACCAACATTCCCACCTCCACCACCCTTACTTCCAACTCCAACAATACCTCCACCTCCACCTCCTTCCCCCCCACACTCTCCTCTCCCCCGTGCAGCAGCACCTAACACACACCGCACACACAACATTAACATACTTCAACTAAACATAGATGGCATAAACACCAAAAAACAAGAACTCACACACTTCATCATACAACATAATATACACATTGCCATCTTACAAGAAACAAAATTACGCAACACAAACAAAACACCTACATTCACCAATTTCACCACCATCAGACAGGACCGGGCCAACGGCAATGGCGGTGGACTCATCACCCTAGTCCATAAATCCCTTAATTATATAGAAACCAGTGCGGAGCTCAAATCCCTAATCCCTCACCACAACACCACCACAGAAATTCAAGGTATCAAAGTCCGCACTGGGAAATCATCTAATATCACAATAGTTAATTTATACATCCCCCCTCAAACCAGCCCAACAGTTCCCCAAAACTTCTCCCCCCAGCTCCATCTGATAACCAACCAACCTGACCTCATCCTGGGTGGTGATTTCAACGCCAAGACGTCAGCCTGGTATGTCAACAACCCCGACACAGATAGAGGGCTTGAAATCCTTGCACAAACTGACAACCTCATTTCATTAAACAACTCACATCAACACACTCATATCCCTCACCAAGCCCTCTTCCAACCATCCTCTCCCGACATATCCTTTTGCTCTCCCAACCTCGTCCCTTTATTCTGGAAGGAGGTTAAAAGAGAAAGAGGAGAAGGAAAGTCTGGTAGTGTGAGAATGAAGAGAGAGGATGGAGTTACTGTGAGTAGAAGTGAGGAAGTGAAAGAAGTGTGGAAGAGGCATTTTGATGGTCTGATGAATGGGGGGACGGGAGGGGAGGCGGTGGTGACATGCATGGGGATGGAGGCAGGTGGTAGACGACAGGGTGTACAGGGAGATTTAGGAAGGGAAGAGGTTAGGAAAGCAATAGGAAAGTTGAAGATGGGAAAGGCACCAGGGGTGGATGGGATAACTGCTGAAATGTTAAAGTGTGGGGGGGAGGTAGTGGTGGAGTGGATGTTGCTTATATGTACATTGGCCTGGAGGCAGGGAGAGGTGCCAGAGGATTGGAGGAGAGCCATAATTGTACCTTTGTATAAGGGGAAGGGAAGTAAGGATGAGTGTGGTAGCTATAGGGGAATAAGTCTTCTTAGTGTACCGGGGAAGGTTTACGGGAAGGTTCTGACTGAGAGACTGATGGAAGTAACAGGGAATAAAGTTAGTGAGGAGCAGGGAGGGTTCAGAAAGGGTAGAGGATGTGTGGACCAAATATTTGCATTAAAATCAATAGTGGAGAAGTATATTGGGAAGGGTAAGAAGTTGTATGCTGCCTTCATGGACTTGGAGAAGGCATACGATAGAGTTGATAGGAAAGCTATGACAGAGGTGTTGAAAATTTATGGAGTTGGGGGGCCTTTACTGAAAGGCATTGAGGCTTTTTATGCAGATGCAAAAGCATGTGTACGGGTAGAGGGTGATCTAAGTGAGAGTTTTAATATTAGTGTAGGGCTGAGACAGGGGTGTGTTATGTCACCATGGCTGTTCAATATATATATGGATGGTTGTATGAGAGAGGTGAAAGCCAAAGTGAATGGTCTGGGGGTGAAGTTGAGGTTGAATGAAGCAAATTGGTCCCTGGTGGCAAGTTTGTTTGCGGATGACACTGTGCTGATGGCTGAGAGTGAAAGGAATTTACAGAGAGTGGTGGACGAATTTCAGTCTGTGTGTAAACGAAGGAAATTGAAGGTGAATGTGGGTAAAAGTAAAGTGATGGTATTTGAAAGAGCAGAAACTGAAGTGATTGACTTTGCTACACCTTACAGAGTGGCTGTACCAACTGGGACGAAGTGTGAGATAACTCTGAGGGGTGAGAGGATGGAGGAAGTGAAGGAGTTTAAGTACCTGGGTACAGTTATGTGTAAACATGGAAGTATGGAAGGAGAAATTAGGGAGAGAGCAGTGAAGGGTAGACAGGTCATAGGATCACTGGGGAGGATTATGAAGGGTAGAAGTGTGAGTATGGAAGTGAAAAGGGGACTACGAAATAGTATAATCCTGCCAACACTGACATATGCGTCGGAGACATGGACATGGAATAGGGCGCATCAGTCTAGAATAGGTGCTGTGGAAATGAGTTACTTGAGAGGAGCATGTGGACTTACTAGATGGGATGGAGAAAGTAATGAGAGTGTATATGAGAGATGTGGTATGAGTGAGAAGGCAATTGGTATTGAGTGTGGAGTGGTTGAGAGAGTGAAACGTAATACATTGAGATGGTATGGACATGTGGAGAGAATGCAAGGCGAGGAATTTGTAAAGAAGGTGTATGGAAGTGAAGTTGTAGGACCTGGTGTGAGAGGCAGACCTCCGGTTAGATGGCAGAACAGAGTGGAAGAGTATGTAAAGGAGAGAAACATGAGGGGCAGAGGAGGGCTTGAACAAGTAAGGAGGGAGTGTTGGAACAGGGAGAACTGGAGACGCTTCTGCCGTGGCCACCCCCTTGGGGGGAGTTCCCGGAGGGAACGAGGCGTCGGAGCTATAGATATAGATAGATAGATAGACCTCGTCCCCAGAACATCATGGAGAGTGGTCAGAACCCTCGGCTCTGACCACCTTCCAATCATAATCACCACTAAAACAAGAATCACCCCAGTTGGCCACAGACACACATACACAAATTACAAAAGTGCAAACTGGGAAACCTTCACTATGGAAACAGAACAACACTTCGAAACACTGAACAGTACACCCATCACAAACATCAACACAGCTGTTCAAAAATTCAATACAATTATACAAAACGCAGACAAACAGCACATCCCTAGAGGTAACAGAAGAAAACACAACCCCAACTTTTAAAACAGAAATTCAAGACCCTCATCAAACAACGTGACACACTTAAACACACATCCCCAACTCCTCTTACACAACACACAATAAACCAAATACAAACACTAAATACACAAATAAACAACAAAATTAAAGAACAAAAAACACTTAACTGGCAAAGTTTTGTCAACACACTCAACCACACAACCAACAAACTCTACAAAACACTAAACAGCATCACACTGTCCAACAGCAACACTACACAATCACATGCAGCCATCACAACAACAGACACTATACCCTCTAACAAACAACAAGCAAACACACTCATCCAACATTTTTTGCACGTCAGCCACCTTCACCCTCATCCTGAAGAGACGAGTCATTAGACGCCAAGAGACGTTTCCCCACTGACCCAGACTATTCACCATTCACAAATCATCAGACAAATCACATCATTCACAACATAAAACACTCACCTGCCTGTGGTCCAGACAACATCAGTAACATACACCTTAAACACCTTGGACCACAAGGCATACAAGCACTCACTAACATAGCAAACTACAGCTACTCACACAACACATTACCCAACATCTGGAAACATGGAAACATCGTCACCATCCCCAAACCAAATAAAGACCCCACACTGCCCTCATCACACCGTCCCATCACCCTCCTTTGTACCCCCTCCAAAATCACTGAGCGCCTCATCATTAAACTAATCACACCACAAATCCCCCTTGCATCTTCACAACATGGCTTCAGACCGCTACACTCGACAAACACTCTTCTTACAGACCTCACACAAAGAATTTTTGATGGCATCAACTCAGATAGACCCCCACACAGAACACTCTTAGTCACACTGGACATTAGTAAAGCATTTGATGCCATCCCCCGTCACAACCTCACAAACAAAATATACAACACAAACATGCATAATAACACCAAAAGATGGCTGGCCAGCTTCTTGGGAGGAAGAGTAGCCCATGTTACATTTGCTGGTCAGTCATCTAACATTAAAAATTTCACCAATGGTGTCCCCCAAGGTTCTGTACTCTCACCCACCCTTTTCAACCTATACATGCACGACATACCAACACCCCAGGCACCACAAATACACATAGCCTCCTACGCAGACGACATAACACTCACATGTACACACAGAAATGCAGACACAGCCACTCTCATCCTCCAACCCTACCTCAACACACTTAATGCCTGGTTCACCACAAACAGACTTAAAATAGCACCCACCAAGTCAACTGTCACCCTTCTCACCAACTGGAACGCAGAACACAGCTACACACCACACCTCACCATAAACAACACACCTATACCACACACACACACACCCAAAATACTTGGCATAACATACAATACATCCATGACATTCAAACAACATATTACGACCATCAAAAACAAATGCATGCAAAGACTTAAAGCCCTCAGATCACTTGCCAGCACAACATTTGGACACAACAAGGAAACCACAACCACAGTATACAAACAATATATTCGATCAGTGATGGATTATGCAAGCCCTGCCTGGGCTTCAAACCTCACTGAGACTCATCACAACACCCTTCAAACCATACAGAACAGAGCCCTAAAGACAATCACAGGCTGCACAGCTACCACACCCACAGACCACCTACACTATGAAACCAAAGTCCTCACAATCAAGGATCACCTTGACATGAGAGGCACACAAACACTTGCTGCAGCCTCCACAAACCCACACCATCCACTACACTACATGGCACAACACCCACACATGCCAAGGAACATCAAAACAACACCCAGTACACGATACCATACACAAATATTATCATCTCTTACACCCTGCCCACCCTAAACCAATCTCCAAAAACACATCCATACTCAAATCACTCATCAATCCATCCAAACACTCAAAAACAACACTCAGCTGCATGCATGACCTCCTGACATCCACCCATCCGAATCCTCCCTTCCCCGTGAGGACAGAGTCCACCTGGCCAGGCTGCGGTGTGGCCATCACCCGGCCCTTCTGACATATCAGAAGAGGCTGGATGGAGCCATTGCGGATGCCTGTCCGGGATGCAACACAGCACCCCATTCTATTAAACACATTATTGAAGACTGCAACGCACACAACCACACTCGCCAACAACACAACATACACTCTCTGAGGGCACTGTGGGAAAGCCCGGTTCAGGCCATGACCTTCCTCAGGAGCTCAGGGCTGCTCGGCCAGACAGCTTGAGGAACTTCAACAACAACAAAAACAACCAGAAGAAGTGGTGTATGTCAAAAACATATCTACATAACTTTAAAGAAAAATATGATAATTGTTTTTTAAAATACGGGACATTACGAGCTTGACTCAATCCTGTAAAAATACAAATTGGTAAGGTAAGAACAAGGTATTGGCTTACTTTGTTGTAAATAAATATTACAGTGTACTAAAAACACAAATTTCAAGCAGATGATTTATTGAAGATGCAACACCAACAACATCACTGTCATTTTGTACCATGGAACTAAAGCCAAGCAACACTAAATAACATACTGATAATCAAAGAGTTTGTCAAAGATGCTTACATACTACACACTCATGTTTACGTCAATCTGGGTTGTGAAGTCCAGTAGGCCTATGGTTAGGGTCAATGTAATACAAGGAATAGTCAAGGATTAGGCCTAAATATGAGACAGTCAAGAAAACATTACAATGACAGCAAAGTGAAGAAAGCTGACAATACATCAAGTAAAAATATTTGAGCCTAGAACAACACACTAATAGGATGGCCAAACACTCACAACCTATGTATACAAATTCATTATAAGTACTGTACAGTCTATTAATCTATTGCCAGATGCTTTAATCCCTCCTACTATTTGTTCATTTCCATTTATTTATATCACTGAACAGAATTGTATCCTTTTATATGTTAATTTTCTTGTACCGTCTTATTACCAAATGCTGTAGACAGCACAGTACGGGTTCATGCCACTTTTTGTATTACTGAATTGAATCTAATCCCTACTGGAGTAGCCATGAGGAAACTGCTTCCAATCAGATTCATCGTCTACCAACACCCATCCTCCAATCCAATTTACCATACACCTCTCAACTACATCCCAGTTCATTCTTCATATTTTTAAATCATTACAGTAATAATTGTATTCCTTAATCTGGTACATCAACAGTTTATTCGTTTCCTTCCTGTAAGTAACTCCACCTAAAGAATTTTGTGGGTACATAAATTCCTCAAACTAACAGTTACCGGTACTGTAGAATTTATGTTCCTGATTCATGGAGTTTCGAGTGTCGTTTAAGGGAACTTTTAAGGCTAAATTCTTTGTCACATTCCAGACATTTAAAGTCCTTCACTCTTTTATGAGTGAACATGTGTGAATTGAGATTACCTTTATTTCTAAACCGTTTACCACAATCTTGACACTCAAACTGCTTCACCCCACTATGAAAGTTTAAGTGACTGGCAACCTCACTTTTAGTTTTAAATGATTTACCACATTCATTACACTTAAATTTTTTATATCCTGTGTGAATAACTGAGTGTTTGGCAAGGTGACCTTTCACACCAAACATTTTGCCACATTCCAGGCACTCAAATGGCTTCACTTTTGTGTGGACAAATGAGTGTTCGGTAAGGTTGCATTTCCGACGAAAGAGTTTAGCACATACTGGACATTCAAATTTTTTTCCTTCTTCATGGATAAGCGAATGTTGAGTTAGGTCATTTTTTCTTTTAAACAATTTGCCACATAGCTCACAGTTAAAGTTCTTTATATCAGTATGGGTGACTGCATGTACCCTGAGGTAGTCTTTCCGATTAAACTGTTTACCACATTCCAAACATTCAAATTTCACTTCTGTACGAGTGACGTTATTGTGGATGCGGGAGTGGCTAGTGAGGTCACTCTTCCTGATGAAAAATTTGTCACATTCAGGACACTGAAATTCCATCACTCCTGTATGAATGTCAAAACTTTCAATGAGGTGTTATTTCCATTCAATACTTGTGAAATTTCATATGCTGTACTCTAGGAATGTCATCTAAAACTTGGTTAATTTTCAATATTGACAAGTGTTCCAGTTTTTTCTGAGATTTCCAGACACATCTAAAGGAAAAGCTGACACATTAGACATTTATTTATTGTGCACATTATTAGAATGAAGGGTATTTATTGAAAGAATTACCATTTTGTAGCAGTGTTGCCACATCTGGCTAGGTCCCAGTATTTTGCCTCGGTCATTTCCTGTACTTTACCACGGTTATTTCCCGGTAGTTTGCCCAGGTTAGGTCCCAGTAGTCTGATGCAGTCTAGGTTAGGTTAGGTAAGGTCAGGCTAATTTCAAAATGCCCCATTTGAATATGCCCTATCTTGGTAATGGGGCATTTGCGGAGGAAATGCCATAGAAGAAAATAGTATTAGAATGGTCTAAATAAGTGGGTAATGAAGGTAGAAAAACCGTACACAATAACGGTAATTTTTCCAATATTTACCGAATGAAGTTCCTCAGTTTTCTCCTTGCTTTCACACACCCGTTTCATAAATCAAACTCTCCATCATATAATTATATAACTTGATCAATTAAGTTTCTGACAGTCTATCAAAGCATTCCAGGACCAGTTTTACAGTACAGTATCACAGCATAAATCACAAAAGCACATACTATCAACCTAAACCTCAAATTCCACAGGAACACTTTAGAATGTTTTATACAGTGGAAGAGTTATTCCTTATACTTTGGAACATTGCTACTACTACTACTACTACTGCTGCCTGGGGAACGATATGTAGACACTTCTTTTAAGGAGGGTCAGCACTAGTCAGGCCTGTGAGGGTGGTTAAGGTCAGCAGTCAGGGTGGTTAAGGTCATTGCCACTGGGAGATTAAAGATTGGTTGATATTAGGCGAGGTCATTGGCACCAAGATATTATTAGATTGCTATTAGGTCATTGGCACTGATAAAATATTAAGAGACTGATTGATATTAGGTGAGGTCATATGGAATCTTGCTACCCAGATGATATTTTTTTGTTTTCTGCACTACTAAACCATATTAAACCGTTTTTCATTTAAAGCACTACAAATCGATCAACCTTCATTAAGTATTTATAGGATTTAATGTTGTTGTCCTTGTATGAATCCCAGCTATTGGCATTTCCTTGTTATTTATGAACTTCCTCGTACAGTACTGTGTAAAACTAAAGGTACTGAACCACACATACAAGACCTCAAAATGCATAATTAAATTGAATAAAACTAGTGTTGGTTGAGCCGATAATAATAGATCATAATCGTCATAACCATAACTACATAACAACAACAACAACAACAGGGAAGGAGGTGGTGGTGTTGTTGTTGTTTATATCCAGTGTTTATTGTTATTATTATTATTATTATTATTATTCATCTAACTTAAATAACCACTAAGTAAAAGTTAACCAGTGTGTGTATGTATGTGTGTGTATGGCCATTATCCTCTGAACTCTACTAGTGTTATTATATTATATTAAATAAATAAAGTGATGTGAAGTGGTTTATGTCATGTGTGATGGTGACAAGTAAGTGAATGACGCCTGCAACACAATACCATAATAATAATAATAATAATAATGATGATAATTAATGTGATTGCGCATTATGTAAACTATGTGCTTACTGATTTTTATTAGAATTCGTGGTAAAATAGTCTTAGAATGGTCTAAATAAGTGGGTAATGAAGGTAGAAAAACCGTACGCAATAACGGTAATTCTTCAATATATACCGAATTAGTTAGGAGGAACTCATCCAAAGAAAACCTAATTCACTCACAATCATGTCTGTATGATACGGTAATGGTTTGTTTCTTTCTTTTTTACTGCCTTACTCTTGTCAAAATTCTCTTACAATTTGCCTATGTCTGTGTGATAATGATGTACTTTTCCTTTTTACTGCCATCAAGTTCCATTCCATTACTTTACTCTTCTGAAAATTCACTTGCAATTTTGTTTGTGTGCAGATTTCAAAGATTTTAATATAATGTTTTTATTCCTTGCAGGCATTATAATAATTGCTGCATGCATTTTGTTCAGTGTTGATTATTTTTATTTATCTGTTTTACAATTTACTTGTTTTTTCTTACACTAATCTTAGCCTTCATCAGTCTCAAATGAAGTATGCACATTAAACAGCTGCATCACACTGTAATAAACACAGTACTGTACAATTATTACACAGACTGTTGTGTAATGGCAGCTTATGTTTCAGGTGGGGTGGTCGGTCCACTGCTGTCTCAAGTACTCCTGATAAACTAGATCAGTATCCATAATGGTGATGGATTCGGTGAGTGAAAAACAAGTTGAAACCTTGACCCAGCAGAGTGTGTAGTGTGTGTGTGTGTGTATGTGTGTGTGTGTGTGTGTGTTTGTGTGTATACAAAAGTGTCGCCTCTCTTATCTTGAAACATGGATACTCAGTCTAATAACAAACTTCATCATGAGTTAGAAAGTGGGGTAAAATATGCCAGTGCAGCAAAAAGCAAAGAGAGCATTCCCTCCAAATGTAAAGAAAAAGTTACAGATATTGAAGGTCATGCTGGATTTGTAGGTGAAGAAATGACAGGGAAAGAAAAAGAAGACATTGAAAAGATAATAAAGGCAGCTGGTGGTAATAACGTGGTGTCGGACAGTATGATTCTCAATGTTGAAATTAAGGAGGAAAACGATGATTATGAGGAAATGGACCGGTACTCGGATGTGGTTAGGAATGAAAACGGCGTCGATGATAAGGAGGAGAGTGATGATGGTAAGGGGGATGGTAAAGATTCTGAAAATGAGTTTGCTTGCAGTGAACCAGATGACATAGTAATGCCAGACTGTATCATTGATGAACTAAGTGAGGAGAAGAAGCAAGAGGAGAACCCACGAAGGAGGAAACGACCCAGACGTCATCACACCAGATCTCATTCCTCAGGCAACCCAGGTAAGGTGGATGATGGGTTTATACAGGCAGTTAATATTCTGTTGTGTATTTCTGGACACCAGGTACAACTGGTTACTTCCATTTTTTTTTTCTTTTTTTTTAGTTTTTTTCATACAGATTTTTTTTTTTATTCTGAAAAAAAAGCCTCTAGTTGTAAAGGGTAATGAGCTCTCTCCAAATAAATTTTCTATTGGTATGCCTGATACCATCTATGTTGTTAAGATTACAGTATAGGTACCTGGGGGGAATTTTTTTTATTGATATTGTATCTTTTTTTTTCTTGAAGTTAGAGGCATTTCACTTATTTATACAGTATTTGTTATTAGTGTCTGTGAATTCTCCTTTGCAGAATTTTTTGCCTCATATCCAATATGAATTTGTACCTTATTTCAAGGATAATTTCAGTGAGTGGTGCTGGGAGTCACTTCCTTCTTGGCAACTCAACATCTAGAACGTCTCCACTGTCAGAGGCCCAGAGGAAAACACTTGTGTCTCTTATCTTGGAGACTCACCCCGTCATTGAAGACCGCAGCCACAACCACAAGGTGTATGAAAAGAAGCAGCAGGCTTGGGACTCACTCACTGTGTCGTTCAATACTATATTTGCTCAGGAACCTCGCACAACACACCAGCTCAAGCGAGCCTGGGAACACATCAAGAGAAAGTAAGAAATATTTGGCACAGATTATAATACAGTTCTGTATATTTTACAATGGCAGGTAAATACTAAAAAGAAATACTGTCACAGGAAAACTTTTGGCATCCAAAGGTTAATGTTTGGAAATTGTTTGTCAGGTCCAAGAAGGGTATCCAGCCTGTGGAGGGCTCAGGGTCTGGCTCCCACACATACGACAACCATACCACTGCCACTCCTTCCAGTACCAAAACTCACCTTCCACTCACTGAAGACGGGGAGGACAGCTTGAGCATCACTGACAAGCATGCTAATCCTTTTTTAGATTTCACTTTAGGTGATTTTTACTTAATTCTGTTGCATATAATTTAATAATTAAAGAATAGGGATATAAAATGTAAGCATGTTGAAACCTTTTTACATTTATCCATCCATAGTGTTGACACTTTATTCCCTCTTAGGATTGCTCAGTTAGTGTTTTGTCTGTGTTAAATATTGAAAAAAATGTTAAACATTACCTTGCGTTGTAAAGAATAAGGGTGATATATTAGTGGGGCAATGATCTAGTGCTCAGCCATGGTGGAGTGTGGTCTGAGAATGACCTTGTTGGATAGTATATTAATAATGTCATCTTGTTACTTTGTTATGTAAGGTGAAGGTCTCACTATTTTGCCTCATTTAGATTGCTAATTGCTAATGGGTTTTTATACCCACAGAACACGCAGCAAGATTACTGTCCACCTCCACTGTTGGCAGCTTCCATCCAACTACCCCAGGACCTTCATCTTCTTGCTTACCCACAACACCAACAGGAGCTTCTTCCACAGCCACCTTCCCTCTGTCCACCCCACCACCACCACCACCAGCAACAACAACAGCACCAGCTTGCACAAACCCTAATAGTGCTGGGTCATCCTCGTGTGGTCTGCCCACACAACAGCACTCAGTCCCTTCTACCACTACCTCAGGTCCAGCACACTCCAGTGCACCAGGAATACTACACTCTTTGCTCACACCCACATCACCTTCCCCACATCACTCATTTGACTCCACAACCTCTCAACACTTATCAGCACTCACTAGCAGTCATCCCTCCATGTCACACGGTGCAGAGAAACCTGGGAGAAAGAGACCTGGTATGGATGAGAGAGAGAAGTCATATAAGAGAGTGAGAGAAAGACAGGAGGAGTTTCATGAAGAAAAATTGAAGTTGATCACTGAAAGTCGTGAGATGTTGAACAGTGTAGGTAATGCTGTGTTAGAGTTCCTGTCTGTGTCAACCACTGCAGCAAATTCTGCCATTACCATGTTTGACGAGGGAAGACGTACTTACAGAGTAATGGGAGAAACTTATAAAGCAATTGCTGAATCACTGGGTGAACATAAATAATGAAGTACCATTGAACAGGGGTCATCTACTTCTTTTTTCTGTCAGTTTAAGTATCTATAGATACGAATATCAATACCAAACTAAGTACCTTGTATTTAGTATAAGTTGTAGATAGATGTCAACCAAACCTCAATTTGACATATTTTGTATTTATTGATCAAAGATTTTTATACGTAATAATGTTACATGTGAACTTTTTATTCTGTGAAGCAATTCATCATGACAATATAAACAAAAGACGGTAATATACAGATTTATTTTAGTGGTTTTGTTACTGAGTATGTAGAGAAAAATGAAAGAGATTCCTCTTTACAGTATTTTTGTTACTGAAGTACCCTTACTTTATATTTCATAAAAATGCTGAATATATAATTCTAGAATCATGAGGAAAACAGTACTGCCATAATTTTTGTTTGTTTTGGAGGCATTAATGTTATCCATGGCAATAGAGCATATCCATACTAATTTAACAGAATTACTCACATTCCCTACTCTCTTCCATGAAGACTTACCAGTATATTATAGGATATTTTAAAAGTTAATTTACTGAAAGTACAAATGAGCCAAATATCAGTGAAATGATCATTCAAAAATGGTTACTGTAAATTGAAAAAACTACTTAATGTGTATTATCATTTTTCACAGTTTTAGTGTAACTGAAAGTGTTGCACTAAGGACAAATATTATAAAAAAAATCACTCGGTAGTTCACCCTGGAGTGAAAAAGCTGGAATGTGTCTAGTGTGGTAAGCTATTTAATGGAAGGCTAAGGGTGGTTTTATTAAAGGAGGTGAAGGTTGTTCATTGCTCAATTCCTATTACGGTACTTTGTAATGCGAATTAAGCAACAAAGAGCCTTTTCCTCATTTAACAATACCATCCCAAACTTCATTAGACATGTAGCCTAGCCATTCACAGAGGAGTGAAGGCATTTGAGTGTTTAGTATGTGGTAAACAGTTCAGTCAAAAATGCAACTTTACTAAATATTATACAGTTCATACTGGAGAGAAATTTCAGTGCCGGGAGAATGGGAAACAATTTAGTAGCAAGAGTCATCTGACTAAGCATTCATCAGTTCACACTGGGATGAAGGAGGATACAGTATTTGAGTGTTTGGAATGGGGTAAAATATCTGGGGACAAAAGCAACCTCAATAATGATCTCCCTGTGTGGACTCAAAATTACCCTAAAACATGGAAAAGTTCCATGTTTGGTCTTAAAATTACCCTAGAATATAGAAAGTTCCCTGTATCTGACAACACTGGGATAAATCATCTCCGATTTATATATACTGTATCATAGGGAAACTGTCTGTGTCATCATTGAAGAGGATGATAATTGTTGTCAACAAAACTGTTAAATAAACATTCTTCTTTCTGTGTGAGTTTTAACAGCATGAGCCATCAATGACCCTGTCACTTGTCAAGTGTTATTATGACCATGGTGTTGGGTGCATGAAGTGTCTTTTAAGATGGAGACATTGGAACTTCAAAGTGTTGGGCCCAGAGACAATAGGAAAATTACCATATGTAAATAGAAATATAATTGAAAATGTGGAGAAAGAGAATGGATAATCTATGGATTATCACGCTAAATGAGTTATGAAATCGCCGACTCGCCGTTACAAAGGCGAAATAATGGTCCTCACCGCCACACTGTCCATTCTATTGATAAACAAAAACAAAAAGTTAAAATACATAACGTTAGTTGTTGTATAATTGTATTATATATATTGTATACTATGAATTAAAAGTTCAACGTATATAACGCTTCACACGACTAATTTCAGGTTGGATAGTCCACAGTTTTACTCTTTATTTTTATCTGCATAACTCGATGCCTAGTATCTGTCATCTGACTGGCGTGTCATATTATGTTTTGGGCTGCTTGACCCTTGGCGTGTCATTTGCTGCTGATTGGCAGCCCTACTAGGTGAATAAACCAGGTGATTATAAGTCCAGTGATTTAAATCTTATATTGTAATACTCACAGATACTCACAGATGATGTTCTGGAAGAGGTTCACGCCTGTGACTCCAACAGATCAATAGCCTGGTTACTGTTGGAACTTTGGGTACGTGTGGTGGCCGTGGTTGTTATTTGCGCTTTATAGTAAAATTTATCAGTATTTCTTGAAAGAATTGCCGTTTTGTAGTAGTGTTGCCAGATCCGGCTAGGTCCCATTATTTTGCCCCGGTTATTTCCTGTACTTTACCACGGTTATTTCCCAATAGTTTGCCCAGGTTAGGTCCCAGTAGTCTGCTGTTGTCTAGGTCAGGTTAGGTAAGGTCAGGCTAATTTCAAAATGTCCCATTTGAATATGGAAATGGGGTATTTGTGGAGGAAATGCCATGGAAGAAAATAGGTACCGAAAATAGTCTTAGAATGGTCTAAATTCGTGGGTAATGAAGGTAGAAAAACCGTACACGATTCTTTCAATATTTACCTTTGAAAATGCATACTTTCTGGTGTTGAGCCTTGATCCCATCTTGAAAATTTTCTTAGAATTTCCTCATGTCATGTCACCTTCCCTCATCTTAAAATTCCTTTGTGCAATTCGGGTCATACTTTTGGGTAATGATCTTGTATGCCTCAATCTGATCGCCTTATGATCTTCTGTAGGCCAGCATAGGCAGTTCCAGTCTCTTGAGTCTTTCTTCATAGTTGAGCCTCTTCAGTTGTGGTACCATTCTTATTGCACGACGCTGAACATTCTCTATTGCCTCCACATCCTTAACTAGGTGAGAACACCAATTCTGATTTGCGTACTCCAAGTGAGGCCGCACCAGAGCAGTATACAGTGCTCTGAGGATAGTTGGTTCAAGATATACAAATGTCCTTCTGATTATACACCAGTATATTGTTTGCCTCATTTGTTTATCTTCTCGGCTAGGTGTCCTGAAAATGTCAATTTGTTGTCTATTACTACTCCAATGCCCTTCTCCTTTCTTGTACTGGTAATTGTTCCATACATCATATACTCATGTTCATCTACACTTAATCTTCCGATTCTCATGTGTTTATTTTTGTCAGGGTGGAAATTGAGCATCCATCTTGCAGACCATTTTCATAACTCATCCAAGTCCTCTTAAAGCTTGTCACAGTCCTCGTCATCAATAAATTTCCTAAATGCCTTTGTATCATCTGCATATAGATATACCTTGCTTCCATGCTTAACCACATCTGGGAGAGCACAAACAACAGGGGACCCAGCACTGATCCCTGAGGTACTCCATTGGTGACCTCTCTCCAGTCTGAGGCCTCACCATTAACCATGGAATGAGATATTATAGACGTCTTTTTGTGGTCAAGAGCGGGATAAGGAAGCTAAAAGGAAGTGATACAGTACAGTATCTGTGGTACTTGACATGTTAAACACACATCCTTAATAAACTACATTTTCAATCTCACTACATGAAGGTAGCAAAGTTATAGAATTAGTCAGTCCTAACCTAACCAAATCTGGACCGGGGCAAACCACCCCAAAACATCAAAACTTAACTTAGATGAGGACAATATACCCTAGATGCCATTCACAAAGTTCTTATAAATTTTGTCTCCTACTGTATATGTCTCTTTAAGTATCACCATGTTGAGTATAAATTTTGATAGGTGAGCATATAGGGAAAAGCAGTATAAACCTACAATTCTGTTCTATGCAATAATATCACTTTGGTGTGCCTTCAGGAATGAATGGATACCATACTCTAAAGTTGCTCTATTTTGTATTAAACTGGCTTTATTTTACAGCCTGTTGCACTTAAAATTTATATATATTCTTCACTTACTTCATGTCATTGTGGTCCAATCACTGCTCTGGACCTTGTTTACTTGGATAAGAAGATGATCTTGGTTCAGCGGCTGTACACTTTGCGCATCTTTGTATCCAATTGGCCGACAAAAACAATACTGATCACCAAATCTTGGTTTCACCCAAGCAAGCTTCGTAACCATTTGACGACAAAAAGATGCCTCAGGTAGCCTCACACCTTGGGTAACCGGGTTGTGGCCGCTGTCGTCTGATCTCTGATGCTCATCCGTTTTTTATGGTAATGATATTCTTACCAGTATTCTTACCAGTGCCGCCCCACTGGTTAGCGAAGTGGCTGATGCAGGATTCCTGGGGCAGTAAGCCATTGTTGGCTCATCTGGTGCCCCCATATTTGCTTTAATAATGGTTCCAGTTTTGCCTTGATCGAATTTATTGAGGTTGCCAAAACCACCTCTACAGGCAGTTTGTTCCACTCGTCGACAACTCTCCGTGGGAAGAAGTATTTGTGAATGTTAAGTCTTGAGAGTTGTTTGTAGATTTTGTATTCATGCCCTCTGGTTGGTCCTTTTCTAAATTTAAAAAAGTCTTCTGAGTTGAGTCCTTCCAATCCATGAGTTGTTATTGTTGTAGTTCTCCAGACTGTCTGTCCGAGCAGTCCTGAGTCTGGTTGATCGAACCCACCCAATCGGGCGATCTCACCAGCTACCCAGAAGGAATGAGAAATAGTAAGAGAGACAGATAGAACAGGCCAAGGTGTGGTAGAGGATGCCAAATTTCTCATTTCTGGATAGAACCAGCCCTCACCAGGAAGAAAGAAAAGCATATGCCAAGCCCCGTATGGAAGGGAGAGGAGAGAGTTTGAGGAAGATCGGGTTTGCCACTATGGCTTCAACTCTAAACCTCCTCTCAGGGATGCCGTTGGTCCACCAAAAAGGTGGACTCATCCGCCTTCAGAACAGCATTCCTCTGAGCCAGGACAAACCAGTGCCCCAAACATTCCCAACTCATATGCCTCACTCAAAATGCAAGAAAGACATTGCACATAGGTGAACCGGTGACACAGGAATGTTATAATGAGATATACCGCCCACCTCGGTGTAATCCATGAGTTATTTTGAATACCTCGATCAGGTCACTTCTCAGTCTTCTCACCTCTAGTTTAGCAAGATTGGGTCTCTTCAGACGGTCACTATATGAGACATTTGTCAATCCAACTATCATCTTCATCATTCTTCTCTGTACCCTTTCTAGGTTGTCCACATCACTCTGATTGTAGTACTTATGTACTCCACGGCCCAGGGACTTAGGGAATCCTTGCTGTGCTCCATGTGTGGTTCGAGTGCCTTTGAAAAATGCTTGATGTAGAGTGGCAATGAGTGCAAGTATAAACTATGTGAGAAGATATGGGGGAGTTGTCCACATATCCTATTCATTTTCTCTCATGTTGGTGATGACGTCTTCCCACAGCTCTAATATTTTCTAACTTTATTATAAAGTACCGTACATAAACATGACTGGCTGCCTGGTGTGTGTGAGCTCAATATAAATAAAATCTTTATTTCTTGACAGGTTGAATAATTTACCAAAATGCTGGAATATGAGAACCAGATGTTACTTGACCTTCTACATGAGGATGGTCTACTTATAACAGCACAGTAAGTATATAACAGTTATTAATTACATCATCTCAGGGTAAATATTGAAAATTGTGACATATGTTTTTTGTGTTTTTTGTTGTTGGAATTGCCTTGAAATGTCTTTATTTCATTGTTTTTTTAATCCAATAACTTTCTGAAATGATGCATTTGTTACTTTTCCTTTCCCCCTCCTACCCCTACAGTCGAACCAACCTGACCTTACCTAACCTAACCTAGACCTAACCCTCGCATCCTTCTGTCCTAACCCTTGCATCCTCCAGTCCTAACCTTGGCATCCTTTGGTTCTAACTCTGGCATCCTTTGGTCCTAACATTGGCATCCTACAGTCCTAACCCTGGCATCCTTCAGTCCTAACCCTGGCGTCCTTCAGTTCTAACCCTGGCATCCTTAGGATATGAAGATCCATTTTGTGGCATAATTACACGAGAGTGACAACTGAATCCTTCATATGGTATTGTGTATAATATGATCTACATGTTTGCTGACTCTCATTAAAATACATTAGGAGATGTAGTTGGAAACTTTATTCCATCTTAGTTATATTGAATAAGACATTAGGGGAAGATTCTATTGTTGGTTTATTGAAAGGCTACTGACTCCTCCAAACTATGACTGAAAACAGACGCCCCTAATGTTACTTTAATGGGGGATCTTGTTTCGTGGTATAGTTTGGAGGAATCGGAGACCTTCTAATTAACTAACAAAAGAATTATTAATTTTATAATTCAGATGTACAGTATAATAATTGTATTATACAGTAGTATTAAACTGTATATGTTGCATAATGAAGGAAGTACAGTACTGTATTTATATGATAAAACATGTATAGTGATGTTTTTGTATGTGTTATGTGATAGTTGGAAAAATTTATTAATTATATTTTGTATATCATTGTATTTTATGTGAGTATTATGTAGTTGGAATAATATATTGACTACTGTAAATTTATTTTATGTAAATGTTATAATGTGATAATTATGTAGTTAGTTGGAATATGTATTGACTATTTTCATTGTATTTTATATTAGTACTGTATTATGTGATAATTATGTAGTTATTTGGAATAATGTATGGACTACTGTATATTATATTCATTGGATTATTTGTAAGTGTCATGTAGTTGGATTAGTGTATTAATATTATTCCTTGTATATTATTTCACTAATCATTCATTATTTTCAGGGGTTTAGGCATTGAGAGAATCCTTGTGAGTTTAATCTTCACTTACAATGACCCTGGGAACCTTGTTATTGTTCTTGGTACCACTACCCGTGAAGAGGAGTACCTGTTGTCTCAGCTGGAGAATAAAGGCTTGTCTCCACTACCACGGTGTATAACTTCAGAATGTTCTGTTAATGAAAGGTGGGTCATTATTCTTGTGTTAATGAAAAGTGGGTCATTATTCTTGTACTGTACTTTTATCAGAATGTACAAAATCAGTACTGTACATTTGTTTTCTCTCCTCTTTTATTATTTTTTGCAATAGAATTATGATACTGTATAAGTCAATTACATATAGTTGTAAAAGAGTTAGTAAGGACAAACATTATTATATTTACTGATATAAATAATGTTACGTGTCTGACATCAACAAGTATTGTACATTGATTTTTATATAAAATATCTTAACCACTTTGTAATTGTATCAAAACAGATCACAAATCTATCAACAAGGAGGAGTTCTATTTGTCACCACTAGAATCATGGTGATGGATTTTCTTATGGAGAGAGTACCACTTCAACTCATTACAGGTTAGTTAGTTATTTTACAATTAGTATTTTCTCTAGGGGGGAAGTATACATTGGGTACATTAGATTGCATTGATTCCTCCAAAGTATCCCAGAAAACAGTACCAGATGCTTGGAATAGTTTGGAGGAATGTAGTAATTCATGCTACAATACCATTCAATAATTTATGCTACAATGCTGTAATTCATACCACTATGCTTTAATTCATGCTACAATACAATAATTCATGCTACAATGCTATCATTCATGCTACAAAGTAATAGTTTATCCTACAACAGGTATAATAGTCTGGAAGGCACACAGGATACTGGAATCATGTCAAGAAGCATTTATACTCAGGCTCTACCGTCAGAACAACAAGGTACTCTATATATATAATTATACTGTACTGTACTGTACTAGTACAAGCAGCAGCAGAAATTCGTCCTGCTCAGCTCAAGTGAGAGGAGCCTGGAAATCTGGTATCACTGTGTGAGAGTTGAAAAGTATTGTTTAAATGGTTAATGATGTTTAGTGTTTGCCATTTAGACCATATTTGTCAACTCACATACAGTGTTACCATATCACCAGGCACTTCTCACTAGAGCTGAGCAAGACCAATTTCTGCTGCCGACTGTACCTATTGACCAGTTGGTACAGTTAGGGTCAAAAGTCCTGCATTGGGTGAATGAAAGTGAGCTGTGAGAGTGAATTTTATGAACCAATATTACACAGATCAACAACAGCTGTTATAGTTTTGCACAATTTTTCTAGGCTGTTTCATTCAAAAGTGTTGCAGGACCATTGACCGTGACTGTACAGTTGCCTCCACTAATAATGAGCAGCACAGCATCTGGTTATTTGGTGAAATTTGTATCACTGTGTTTGCTTACATAGCATCCTTATGGTGGACACTACAACAGGAGTGAGTTCTGTCCATTCATATACAATTTCAACAAGTAAACAACAGAGGCTTTGCTCTTTACTAGTGGAGACAACCGTACTTGATCTTGGTTCCTTTTGTATCAAGAAATAATAATAATAAAAGTCAAACTGATTTGCATTAATTCCTTTTGTATCAAGAAATATTAATAATATAAATAAAACTAATTTGATCATGATTCCTTCTGTATTAAGAAATGTTAATGATAAACGTAAAACAGATATTCACATAGCTTACATTGATGTTGTTACTATTTCTTTCCATCCTTTCTCTTTTGTCTCCACTCCTCCTCTCCTTTTCCCTCCCTCCCTTCTTTTCCTTTCCTTCCCTTCCCTTCTTTTCCTTTCCTTTCCTTCCCTTCCCTTCCCTTCCCTTCCCTTCCCTTCCCTTCCCTTCCCTTCCTCCTTCCTTCTCTTTTTCTAAATTATAGTAAATTTATTTTGTATTTCAGACAGGGTTTGTGAAAGCTTTAACCAATAACCCATTGTCTTTCACCGCTGGGTTTTGTCATGTTGAACGTGTGATGAGAAATCTGTTTGTCAAGAAGTTATATCTATGGCCTCGATTCCACATGGATGTTAATACTTGTTTGGAACAATGTAAGGTAATGTATTATATTGTTTTTTATAAGTAGTAATTCATTATATATTCATTAAAGGGGTATATAGTACAATGTTGTTTGTGGTAAATCTGGAGCAACTGATTCCTCAAAACTATTCCAAGCAACAGGCTACCATTATATTTATTCATTAGTTCTGTTTCCTCCCGTAGGGGGGTATTGCCTGTAGTGATGTGGGCAATACTTTAAGGGTTTTGGCGCCCCTTCAGCCCCAGCCACTAGCTTTCAGTTCTTCAACTGTCCCTCCTTTCTTCCTATTTCCTTCTTGCTTGCTGTCACACCTCTCTATCACCTTTTTCTGGTGCTATATGACCTCGCTGTTGCGGCGCCTAATATCAGTCAATCAATAGTTCTGTTTCCAGACATTCTTTGGAGGTATCAAGGTGCCTAAATGCCCCTACCAATATCTCCCTTCCTTTTATACTGGTAATTGAGTAAGGTTATCTGTGTTGTAACTTTACTCTGGGCAATAAGTTTATCATTATCAAGAAAATATAGGTTTCATAGAACAAGTCTTTTGTTAACTTATTTTGAAATTATATCCTTTATTACATTTCTAGGCTTTTCCTGTCAATTTAATGCAATCCAAGACAAATTACACCTAATATGTACACAGATGGATATATACTTAAGGTGAGATTCTTTTGTTGGTGAATTGGAAGGTCTTTGGGTGGTATAATTAAACTTACTCTTACTTACTCATATTGCAATATAATAGGAACTGATTGATGAAGAGAACTTTTCGTCGAAGAAAAAGTTTAATACTGTAATACTGTACCACCCTTTGATTCCTCCAGACTATGCCACAAAACATATCTCCTATTAGTACCATTAAGAGCGTCTGTTTTCTGGCATAGGTAGGAGGTATCAATAGCCTTCCAAGTCACCAACAAAAGAATCTCCCTTTAATACAGTATTCCTAAAAGTACAGTACATTATTTCTTTTCTAATGTTATTTATGGTTTGTTATTCACTAATTATTTGTTGTGTGTTACAGCCTGAGGTTGTTGAATTACATCTGAATATGACAACAGCAACACGTCAGATACAGATGTCTCTACTTGATCTCATCACTTCAACAGTACAGGTTACCCTATATCAATTGTCTTGTACATACATCACCATTTAATTAAGGGGATAGTACAGTGATGGTAAATTTGGAGCAGGTGATTCCTCCAAACTATTCTAAGCAACAGAACACCATTCTTTATGTTACTCTATCCCTGATTCCTGGTATAAGTTACAGGAATGAAGGCGTTAGAAGAATGTAAGTGAATGAATTGTTGTTTAAGATGGAGGTGAGTTGAGGCATCTTGGACACTAGTAACAGCTGTAACATCTGTAGAAATAGTTTAGAGAGTATAGAAACAAGTAACCCTATGTATTCAGTAATGTACACACCATAAAACAAACTATTAATCAGGATGTGTGTGATAGTTGTGTAAATGATCAGTAACACAGCTCATTATGACATTTTTCAGTATTCATTTTCTAAGGTGTCAAAATGTTTCACACGAGAAATGCTCAATAGTTTCGTTGTCATGTGTACAATGTTTATTTTACTAAGCTCATCTGTAATTCTTTTAATAGGAACTAAGACGATCCAACAGTGCCATTGATACTGAAGAGTTTTGTACTGAAAATGCAATATCCAAGTCTTTTGAGAGAATGCTGAAAGTTCTGTTGGACCCCATATGGCATCAACTCTCATCACGTACCAGACAATTAGTTGCTGATCTCAAAGTTTTAAGAACACTTTTAGAGTGAGTATATTTCCTGCTACAGTATTGGTATTGTATTGGCAGCAGTTGGTACACAATATTGCTTGCATTTTGTATAGCAGAATGAATCACTACATAAGAAACTGTAAAGTAACATGTTATTCTGATTGTGGTAAATATGATACATTATATAGAAACAGACTTTTCTGTTTACATGATTCATGAGAGATGGACCATTACATATTATACAGTTGAGTAGTAGTTTTGTAAACTTATAAACATGTCACAATGAAGAAATTAGAACTAGCTCTTTAGAGTATCCAGTTAACTGTATTTATGAAAAAGATACTTTAATTTTATTTGTCAGGTACTTGACCCAGTATGATTGCATCACTTTCTACAACTTAGTTTCATCTTTGAGGACGACAGAGAAGGCATTACAGAGTTCAGGATGGATGTTACTCAACTCAGCTGAAACTCTCTTTGTTAATGCTAAACTGAGAGTATTTGGAAGCAACAAAAGTCCATCAAAAAAGACAAATGTAGAAAAAAGTACAACCAAGAAAACTGACCAAGAGATGATAGGTAAGAGACAAGTTATTGGTCCTCATTAATTACAGAGACTGTCTTGTTGGTGAATTGGAAGGCTACTGATTCCTTATTAGAAATAGTACTGATTAGGATATAACTTGATAATTATACAGTACTGGACATTTTCTAACTTCTCATTCCTAACTTCTCATTTCCTTACTTTTCATTTGGTAACTTCTTATGTTCTAACTTGTCATTTCCTAACTTCTCCTACATAACAGAACCTGAACTGGAGGTGAACCCTAAATGGTTGGTTCTCTCTGAAGTGCTGGAGGAGGTGAGAAGTGAAGCTAGTGAGAGCAAGAAGTTGGAGAAGTGCCTGGTAGTGACACAAGATGACCGTACAGCACAACAACTTAGAGAGGTAAGTAGGGAAAGAAAGGATTGTGGTGAGCTTGGTAATATAATGTACAGTCGGTAAAAAAAGTTTCGTTACCATCCTTTTAACAGTGTGATGTAATGTTGGTACACCTGACTAGCGAGTCAGGCGTAACGCGAGGGCCACCCAGGCCCACCCTCCGTGCTCCTCCCTCAGTGTATCATGGGCATTCAAGCAGGGATGACATTGTGTCACCCAGTGCTATATTTTCTGGGTATTTCACGGTTATTCTTGTTCTAAAATACTCAAACGCATTTCCTTATGTTTAATAATGAATAGTTAAATAGTAAGAGTTCTTGAACACCCAAAATTTAATTTAAAATCAGCTAAACTTTTGATATAAAAAAAGTTGTCACTGCCGCGGCCTGCGTATTATCAGCCGGAGCGAAGACGATACCCGTCTCGGATGACGAGGCACCAGCTGACCAGTCGGTGGAGTACCAACCCTGCCACGCTTACCGATGTTAAAATTAACGTAGGGGTGGTAACAAAATTTGTTTTTCCGACTGTACTTGTATCTTTTTGGGTTAGTTAGTTTGTTTATTTGTTAGTGCTAGTTAAATTAAGGGGAAATTCTCTTGTTTGTGTGTGAAATGAATGGCTACTGACTCCTCCAAACCAATCCAAGAAACAGGCCATCATTATTTGTCTTTCCTGGTCCTGTTTCCTGGCATACTTTGGAGTAATCAAGGTGCTCCATTATACCAAAAGCACTGTATACAGTACTCTTCTGTTAAACCTTACAGTGGACAGGGATTATTTTTCAAGGGTTCTCTCACGTCCCCAACCAGCCTGTGATCATGTATGATTCCTCCTGGTAATGAATAACACAAGCCTGGGAGAACATTTAGTGGTCTTCAATGAGGGACTGAGTGTAAAATGAAGTGGTGAATACAAGTATTTAATCATTGTATGTCCAGACTTGTATTGTATTTTTTGTTCTGTCTTCCAGTACCTTGTGGATGGAGCGCAGACAGTGTTACGTCGGATATTCTACCATACTGTGGGTGCCAAGATGGGGATCCAACCACCTGAGAGCATCTTACGAGACCTAAAGCAAGCACAGGCTAGGAATATCCCAAGAGAAAACAGCAAGGGGAAGCAAGACAAAAAAGATGAACCACAAAGAGAAGAAAAGGATAAAGGAAAAAAAGGAAAGAAAACAACAAAACAAGAATTAAAACAAGATGATGATGATATAACTTTAACACAAATAGCAGCTAAATATGCCTTTGTAGGCCAGAGTAAAGATGACGAACAACACAGTAATGAAACAGAAGAAGAAAAAGACATGATGAAAAGACTATTATCTTCACCATTAATTCTTGTCCAGTCAGTGAAGGTAAGACACTGTTATAATATTATCTTGTAATATTTATACTTCATCAATATATACATTATGTATATTGATAATGATGATGATATTAATTACTTATTGGTGTTGATTACTCTGAAGTTATTGAGAGTAATAGTATACTATAATATAAAGAGCCAATATAATTGTGCTGTACATTTCTGTAGATGGTTACAGGATTCTTTTCCAAATCGTTTTTTTTTATTTACTGAACTAATTTCTTGAGAAATTTAAAATTTGCCCTCTTTGTATGTTTGAATATAAAGGAAAAAGAAGGTGAATCCAAATTGCTGTTAATGTTTACTAAAGCATTTTGATCTAACTTATTTTCAGAATGTAAATGATCTATTTATGATGTCTTTTCAGAATGTAAGTGATCTGTTTATGATGCCTTTTCAGAATGCATATAAGTGATCTGTTTATGATGTCTTTTCAGAATGTAAGTGATCCATTTATGATGCCTAGACTATTGGAGGAAGTTCAGCCCAAATATATAGTAATGTATGACCCGGACCTCACATTCATTAGACAACTGGAGGTAAATTTTGGTCTCTTAGTGGGATTCTTTATTGAATTTTTGGGCTCATTTTTTTCTTCAACTTTGGCCTCTTATCAATGTTGTGTACCAGTGTAGAAGAATGTATAATACTGTATTGTATTGTAGACAGCTGTATAATACTCTACTATTGGTCACAAGAATTAATATACACATTTTTTTCAGGGGTTTACAGCATAGAGAAAATGTCAGACTACATAACTGCAATACAACATTATTATTAGGTTTGTTGTTTTGCAGTCACCGAGTCACTTGGTAGACCATTCATTGCAGTACTTCCACAATTATGATCTCTCTTTCCATATAGTCTGTATAAGAATTCCTGTGGCCAACCATGTCTTTATATTATTAGAATTTAACAGATTTATCTTAATGTTTCTTTTTGGTATGATGTGTCTTTATACATAAGTATGATATTGGTATTGATATTTTGTTTCAGGTGTGGCAAGCTTGTCATAGTGAACGTGTTCGTGTTTACCTTCTCCTGTATAAAGGCACAACAGAAGAGCAGATATACCTTACAAGTGTCAAGAGAGAGAAAGATGCATTTGAATTCCTTATTAAGGAGAAAGCGGTGAGATATATTGTATTCTTTTAATTAGTATAACATTTTCATTCATTCATTTATTTATATGAATTGAAGCATTTGTTGTTGTTACTGTTGAAGTTCCTCAAGCTGTCTGGCTGAGCAGCCTTGAGCCCCTGTAGAATGTCATGACCTGAACTGGGCTTTCTCACAGTGTCCTCAAAGAGTGTATGTTGTGTTGTTGGTGAGTGTGGTTGTGTGCATTGCAGTCTTTCATAATGTGTTTAATTAAGTGGGGTGCTGTGTTGCATCCTGGACAGGCATTGTTAATATGAACTGATGCATTGGTCTTGTTTCTTGGCATACTTTGGAGGAAAAAAGATTCTCCAATGTACCAAAAGTACATTATCCCGTTAACAAATATTTCCTAAGCTACTGCATTGTCACAGTGATTTTTCTTCAAACAAAATATTATGCATTTTAAATTATGTAGGTATTTCTGTGCCTTAGAAAATATACTGACATTTTTAACAATGTTCTTTTCTCATGTAATATTTATTTTTTGCCTTACAGTCAATGGTAATTCCTGAATATAATGATGGTAAAACAGATGACCACCCAGATTTAATCAGGGATCACCGTAAAGCCAGTGAAAAGAATGAAGAGGAAATAAATAAAGATACCAGGAAAGGAGGACAAACTGAACAAGAACAAACAGTAACTCAAAGAATTATTGTTGACTTGAGAGAATTTAGAAGTGAACTGCCAGCATTACTTCACAAAAGAGGAATAGAGATTGATCCAGTAACCATTGAGGTGTGTATAGTACATTACTTGTGTTTACCTTATATAATACGTTGTTATTGTCATCGTAATACTTTTACCATTGTATCTTTTATAAATAGTCACTTAAGGGACCCTGTGATGTAGTTAGAAAATTGGAGGTAAATGAATCCTTCAAAATGTGCCAAGAAACACCACCTATATGGAAGGAGTTTGTTTCGTAGTATATTCAGGAGGAATCAGAAGCCTCCAATTCTCATAGATGATCACAGGGTCCTTAATAATACATTCACTATAAATTTATGCCTTGCATATTTACCCAGTTATTTTACACCATATAATATTGTTGTTACTGACTGTATTGATTGAAACACCTGAGGTATGAAACATCCTCTGTACTGTAATGAGTCTTCTGTATGCTGATTCTTTTTCCATGATCACCTTCTAGTAGTATACTGTACAATATTCCCATGATATAAGATGATTAAATTTATCACATATATTCGTTTAACACAGAGTCAATAAATCACCTTATTTATACAGTAGGCCCTCGATACAAGATACTGTAAATGAATTTTTCACATATATCCTTGTAACACAGGCTCAGTAAAACACTTAGTGTATATGATAATAAATTACATAAGTTACATTCTGGGTGGTGTTCAATGTGTGTAAATAAGTGGTGATACAGTTATTTATTCATTGTAGGCTATATCCATGGAGTACTATAGGTTATTGATGTGAGTATAAGATGTGTTTTTCTTCTTATAGGTTGGTGATTACATTTTAACTCCTGACATTTGTGTGGAGAGGAAGAGTCTTAGTGACTTGATTGGTTCACTGAACTCTGGTCGTCTCTACAACCAAGCTCAAGCCATGACCAGATATTACAAGAAGCCAATTCTCCTTATTGAGTTTGATCATAACAAACCATTTTACCTCCAGGTAGGATTAATTATAATTATTGACAAGGGGATAGTACAGTGGTGGTAAATCTGGAGCAATTGATTCCTCCAAACTGTTTCAAGCAACAGGACACCATAATTTTTGATAATCTGGTCCTGTTTCCTAGCATACTTTGGAGGAATCAAGGTACTGTACTCCAATGTACCAAACGTGTATTACCCCCTTAATTAATACCAGTTCAAAATATACAGAAGCTGGTAGGGATGATATTTCTGTTGTTGTTGAAGTTCCTCAAGCTGTCTGGCCAAGAAGTCCCGAGCTCCTGAGGAAGGCTATGGCCTGAACTGGGCTTTCCCACAGTGCCCTCAGAGAGTGTATGTTGTGTTCTTGGTGACTGGTTGTGTACATTGCTGTATTCCATAATGCGTTTAATAGAGTGGGGTGCTGTGTTGCATCCCGGACAGGCATCTACAATGGCTCCATCCAGCTTCTTCTGATATGTCAGAAGGGCCGGGTGGTGGCCACATCGCAGCCTGGCCAGGTGGACTCTGTCCTCACAGGGAAGGGATGATTCAGATGGGTGGATGTCAGGAGGTCGTGCGTGCAGCTGAGTGTTGTTCTTGAGTGTTTGGATGGACTGATGAGTGATTTGAGTATGGATATATTTCTGGAGACTGATTGGGGTGGGCAGTGTGTAAGGGATGATAGTATTTGTGTATGGTATCAAGTACTGGGTGTTGTTTTGATGTTCCTTGGCATGTGTGGGTGTTGTGCCATGTAGTGTAGTGGATGGTGTGGGTTTGTGGTGGCTGCAGCAAGTGTTTGTGTGCCTCTCATGTCAAGATGATCCTTGATTTTGAGGACTGGTTTCATAGTGTAGGTGGTCTGTAGGTGTGGTAGCTGTGCAGCCTGTGATTGTCTTTAGGGCTCTGTTTTGTATGGTTTGAAGGGTGTTGTGATGAGTCTCAGCGAGGTTTGAAGCCCAGGCAGGGCTTGCATAATCCATCACTGATCGAATATATTGTTTGTATACTGTGATTGTGGATTCTTTGTTGTGCTGGAAAGTGATCTGAGGGCTTTAAGTCTTTGCATGCATTTGTTTTTGATGGCCGTGATATGTTGTTTGAATATCATGGATGTATTGTATGTTATGCCAAGTATTTTGGGTGTGTGTGTGTGTGTGGTATAGGTGTATTGTTTATGATGAGGTGTGGTGTGTAGCGGTGTTCTGTGTTCCAGTTGGTGAGAAGGGTGACAGTTGACTTGGTGGGTGCTATTTTAAGTCTGTTTGTGGTGAACCAGGCATTAAGTGTGTTGAGTTAGGGTTGGAGAATGAGAGTGGCTGTGTCTGCATTTCTGTGTGTACATGTGAGTGTTATGTCGTCTGCGTAGGAGGCTATGTGTATTTGTGGTGCCTGGGGTGTTGGTATGTCATGCATGTATAGGTTGAAAAGGGTGGGTGAGAGTACAAAACCTTGGGGGACACCATTGGTGAAACTTTTAATGTTAGATGACTGACCAGCAAATGTAACATGGGCTACTTTTCTTCCCAAGAAGCTGGCCAGCCATCTTTTGGTGTTATTATGCATGTTTGTGTTGTATATTTTGTTTGTGAGGTTGTGGCGGGGGATGGCATCAAATGCTTTACTAATGTCCAATGTAACTAAGAGTGTTCTGTGTGGGGGTCTATCTGAGTTGATGCCATCAAAAATTCTTTGTGTTAGGTCTGTAAGAAGGGTGTTTGTTGAGTGTAGTGGTCTGAAGCCATGTTGTGAAGATGCAAGGGGGATGTGTGGTGTGATTAGTTTAATGATGAGGCGCTCAGTGATTTTCGAGGGGGTACAAAGGAGGGTGATGGGACGATGTGATGAGGGTAGTGTGGGGTCTTTATTTGGTTTGGGGATGGTGATGATGTTTCCATGTTTCCAGATGTTGGGTAATGTGTTGTGTGAGTAGCTGTAGTTTGCTATGTTAGTGAGTGCTTGTATGCCTTGTGGTCCAAGGTGTTTAAGGTGTATGTTACTGATGTTGTCTGGACCACAGGCAGGTGAGTGTTTTAAGTTGTGAATGATGTGATTTGTCTGATGATTTGTGAATGGTGTATAGTCTGGGTCAGTGGGGAAACGTCTCTTGCGTCTAATGACTCGTCTGTCTTCAGGATGAGGGTGAAGGTGGCTGACATGCGAAAAATGTTGGATGAGTGTGTTTGCTTGTTGTTTGTTAGAGGGTATAGTGTCTGTTGTTGTGATGGCTGCATGTGATTGTGTAGTGTTGCTGTTGGACAGTGTGATGCTGTTTAGTGTTTTGTAGAGTTTGCTGGTGTTGGTTGTGTGGTTGAGTGTGTTGACAAAACTTTGCCAGTTAAGTGTTTTTTGTTCTTTAATTTTGTTGTTTATTTGTGTATTTAGTGCTTGTATTTGGTTTATTGTGTGTTGTGTAAGAGGAGTTGGGGATGTGTGTTTAAGTGTATCACGTTGTTTGATGAGGTCTTGAATTTCTGTTGTAAAGTTGGGGTTGTGTTTTCTTCTGTTACCTCTAGGGATGTGCTGTTTGTCTGCGTTTTGTATAGGCTAATTGTATTGAATTTTTGAACAGCTGTGTTGATGTTTGTGATGGGTGTACTGTTCAGTGTTTCGAAGTGTTGTTCTGTTTCCATAGTAGCTATAGTTTGCTATGTTAGTGAGTGCTTGTATGCCTTGTGGTCCAAGGTGTTTGAGGAGTATGTTACTGATGTTGTCAGGGCCACAGGCAGATGAGTGTTTGAGGTTGTGGATAATGTGATTCGTCTGACGGTTTGTGAATGATGCATAGTCTGGGTCAGTGGGGAAATGTCTCTTACGTTTGTTAAGTTGTCGGTCTTCAGGGTGAGAGTGAAGATGGCTTATATGAGAAAAATGCTGGATGAAGGTGTTTGCTAGTTGTTTATTTGAGGGTATAGTGTCTGTTGTTATGATAGCTGCATGTGATTTTGTGTAGTGTTGCTGTTGGACAGTGTGATGCTGTTTAGAGTTTTGTAGAGTTTGCTGGTGTTTGTTTTGTGATTAAGTGTGTTGACAAACCTTTGCCAGTTTAGTGTTTTCCATTCTTTTATTTTGTTGTTTATTTGTGTATTTAGTGCTTGTATTTGGTGTACAATGTGTTGTATAAGAGGAGTTGGGGATGTGTATTTAAGTGTGTCTTGTTGTCTGATGAGGTCTGGAATTTCTGTTGTAAAGTTGAGGTTGTTTTTTTTTCTGTTGCCTCTAGGGATGTGTTGTTTGTCTGTGTTTTGTATAATTGTATTGAATTATTGTACTGTATTGTTGATGTTTGTGATGGGTGTACTGTTCAGTGTTTCAAAGTGTTGTTCTGTTTCAGTAGTGAAGGCTTCCCAGTTGGCATTTTTGTAGTTTGTGTATGTGTGTCTGTGGCCAGTTGGGGTGATTCTTGTCTTTGTGGTGATTATGATTGGGAGGTGGTCAGAGCTGAGGGTTCTGATCACCCTCCATGGTGTTCTGGGGGCGAGGTTGGGGGAACAGAAGGTGATGTCGGGAGATGATGGTTGGAAGAGGGCTCGGTGAGGGATGTGGGTGTGTTGGTGAGTGTTGTTTAATGTAATGAGGTTGTCTTTTTCGGAAAGGATTTCAAGCCCTCTGTCTGTGTCTGGGTTGTTGACATATGATATTTCTGTGGATGTTTATACTGTATAGTGTAACTGGAGCTGGCCTTATACCTCAGTCTTAGGTTTCTAGAAAGGAAATATTTGACCATATTCTATTTACCATACTTATGATATTTTGCTTCCTTTTTCAACCTCTGGCACTAGAGCCTCTCCAGGGACCCCTTGGAATATAAGGAAGATGAAATGTTGATGATGATGAAATATTGCCTTTAAGTTTGCAAATACATTATTTCATCTTTATATATATATATATATATATATATATATATATATATATATAATTGTTATCCTCAGGGTAGATACTTTTTATCCAGTGATGGTTCCTCCTCATCAGAAGATATTGCTGCCAAGTTACAACTCCTTACCATACACTTCCCTCATCTTAGATTGTTATGGTGTCCATCTCCATACGCTTCAGCTGAAGTTTTTCACATGCTCAAAGTAAGTTGCAAGAATCATAAATACTATATTATGATTTGAATAACACTTAAAGTTGAACCATGAACCCATTTGTAAAGCTACCTTGATACAGTAAAATGTTTACTTTAGTTTACTGTTCTCAATTACTTTTCTTTAGGGGGGATTTTCATGTTGGTAAATTCCTCTTAACTATGTCAGAAAACAGATGCCATCTCCCTGTAGGGGAAGCATTGCCTGCAGTGATGTGGGAGTACTTTAAGGGGTTTGGTGCCCCTTTGGCCCCAGCCAATCCTTTTCAGTTCTTCAACTGTCCCTCCATTCTTTCTATTTCCTTGGTGCTTGCTGTCCCACCTCTCTATCACCTTTTCCCACTGGTGAGGGCTGTTTCTATCCGGAAATGAGGAATCTGGCATCTTCAACCATACCCTGGCTTGTTCTGTCTGTCTCTCTTGCTATTTTTCATTCCTTCTGAGTAGCTGGCGAGATCACCCAAACATGGTTGAAATCGGGAATGGCACCTTTCCATTAAACGTCTTGTATTTCTCTTATATTTATATTTATCTCAAATCTGATGTCACTGTCATATTTACAAGAAAATTGTGGATAAGAATGAATGTTATATGTATACTGCATATAAGTCTTATCAATGCAGCAAGAAACAGTTCAATGCAAAAAGTGGTATAAATATTTTCAAGCCGCATTTTGGGTTAAACTCGCAATAATATTTTTTCTTTGGGCTTTATTATATTCTGGAAAACGTGTTTAAGTTCAAAATTTAATGCAGAGGGTAATGCTCTAAAAAATATATACATAAACAATGTAATAGTCAAGTTACACGTAAATTAATAGAGATGTGTGGTGTTGCAAGTGTAAAGTCAATACCTACAGAGAAGGACAGGTAAAGCCAGAGTCACGGCAGCCAATCAGAGAGCTCCATTCATATCTCGGGCTAGGCTCACCATGGGCTCCGTCGAACGGCTGGACAAGTAAAAGTAAGCGGTATAATAAGGGATTTGTTTGGTGGCATAGTTTGGAGGAATCAGAGACTTTCCAATTCACCAACAAAAGAATCTCCCCTAACCTGTTTTCCATTACCAGATGGAGAAGGAGCAGCCAGTGGTGGCTCAGGCTCAAGCCATTACTGCTGAGACCAACCCAGATGTGGATTCTGACCGATACAACCCACAAATTAAAGTAAGTTGCATTTAGTAGCAAAGTATTCTATTTATTTTCTTTCATTTGACACAGAATTGGCTTACTTCATAGTTTGTGGTTCAGGAGGGTGAACTCTATGTTTCTAAGTACAGTATTTGCTTTGACTATTAAAAATCTGTAAATGTTGGGCACAGTTCACGATGCCTGGAGAATAAACAAAAAATTTTTCAGTATCCATCGTCTTGGGTGTCAGAATGTTTCACACAAGAAATGCGCGATAGTTTTTTGATGGTGTGTACAGATGTTTGACAAATTATAATTGCCATGTTCTTGAGTGATAGAGTACAGTGACAAGACAAAACATGTGTTCACTTATATTAGCCAATGAGAGCCATTCACATGTCTAAGGGCCATATGCAAGAACATTAATATTGTTGACAATAGTGTGGTACAGATATGATTATTCCATAGACACACTACAGAGCCATCGTACTGGTACCACACCATCGTCAACACCACGAATGTTTTTGTCTACGACCTTGTCTCCTACATAATCTTTCCTAATGCATTACTTCTTCCCACAGGACTTTGTCTCCAAGCTTCCTGGAATCAATACAAAGAATATATACACATTACTGAACAAAGTCTCTGATTTACCTGAACTTGTGTCACTTTCTAAGGAGACTTTGACTGATATCCTTGGTAATGTTGGTAATGCAGAAGCACTTCACTCCAGCCTACACAAACCTTTGAAACCTCAGCAACAAACACAAGACTCTAAAAGGGGTGGCAAGTATACCAAGAAGGGACTTAAAAGGTTTAGAAAATGAGAAAGGTTATTTTTTGTGTGTTATAATTTGAATCATTTGATACCATATGTAGTTCATTTAAATTAGCATAAGTTTTTTCTTATAATTATATAGAAATGATCTGTACATTTTTATCAGAAACCCAGTAACAGTAAAACTTTTATATATGTTAATTTTGAAATTACCAAATTTTAAAATGTTATTACTTATGAGTTAAGGTAGCTCATCTCAGAGAATCTCAGGGAACCTCTGCTATGGTGGATGTTGTACGCAGAGTAACCAAATAAATATCTTTCTCTGATTATCTTGAAGGACATAGGAAAATAAAACTACAGTATAATATAATATATTTTCAGTAACACATGAATTTGATAAGAATGCACTTTCTCCATTTGTATCAATACAGTGTTCAGGTATTACATACATTGTGTCATAATTATTTTATGAGGCTTGTGTTAATGAAATATGTTTTGCTGTTTTGTAGGAAATGGACAATCATGAATAAGTTGCACTGTGTACTTCAACATTATTATATTGAGTTGATATGTGTGTAATTACAGCTTGTCAATTACAGGAAATTAATAATGTGCATTACAGTTTTGTTCACACTCTTCCCAATTGTAGGAAGAATAATATTTTTTAGCAGTCCGTACCAGGCTGAACTAAATACATTATAAAAGTTAATATATACCTTCTAAACTATTAAGAAATAAGACAAGTACCTGTAAAGAAATGTATGAAATATACTACAATAACTTCATTGACTTACAATATACTATAGTAAGAGTTTTATGGTTTAATATACTATAAATATTGATTGATGACCCTTCACTTCTCTGAAATAATTATTGTACTTTTCTACATTCCACGATTAAACAGTAAAACTTGACTTTTTATCTAGTGTTTTGTAAATATATACTGTAAATAGGTGACACTTTTATATTTAGATATCTAAGTTTACAAGATAAACAACTTTTGAACATTTTATTGCCACAGGTAGAACTGTTTGATTATTTTATATTGAGTATACTGTATTTATTAAATTATTTATAATAACAGTGTTTATTTTTTACCAACCACTTAAGTGAATATCAGCTGATCTAGTGTATACAGTGTTGTATAGTAAAAATGATATACACAGTCACAAATCATTAACACATACACAAATCATTACCACATATAATAGGCTATTTATAGATTGGAAGGGGTTAATGGTTGTTTGGAACAAGTGTATATTATTGACATAGGAGTAATATTGAGGGGTCTTGTGTAATGCTTGGCCTTTTAACTATAAGCATTTACAATCTTTGTATTTTTTATCCAGAATGATAATGATACACAATGAGTTGTCTTTAGGCTGTACAACTGGAGAAAATTTTCATCTTCAAAGCCAATGTTTTCATAATTTTACAGTTTTGTTACCTGTGGTGACTTGTCAGTGTGACTTCAAAAGATAGCTAGTCATTATTGATATATATATATAGCAATACTCAAGTGATTTATTCCACCTGTGAGTACTGTAGCTGCCATTTTGTTCATTGCTCATAATATTGCATGCTCTCCTCTGATCCTTTCTCAACTCATTGATTCTTGGAGCTAATTTACAGTACCAAGAATATTTTTAATGAAAGATACTCTTTTAGTGAATTGGAGTGGCTTTATTCTTTCAAAGTTCTGTATGCCAGGAAACAAGACCAAATTGATAGGTATAATGGTGGTATAGATGTTGCTTGAAATAGTTAGAAGGAAATATGCAGTTGCTCCAGATTTACCAACACTATATTACCCCTTTAATTAAGATTGATGTTTGGACATGAAATGAAATCCTGACAGAATTTAGCATCAAAAATTAATACAAAGATTACAGTACATTTAAATAACCCGCCACACTTCATCCGCCATTATGCTGCCGTCACACTTGAAATATAAAATTAATAATGTAATATTACAAAGATAAGTTATTACTAATGAAAAACGTTGCATAATATATTTACTAATAAGTGGTATATTCTAAGAGTATGGAAGAATATAATATAATATTAATCCATGAAGTGTCAGTGTTCTGGGTAAGGTTGTCAGTGCTTGGGTTTCCTTCCAAGATTTTGGAATTTGAGATATACCTTGGGATTTCGTGAATTTATGTCGAATATTGAGCATTTTCTGGGAATATTTGGGTATCCTATTTGTAAAAGATATACGGCTATTTTATGTAATTCTAATAAAAACACAATACAAATAACAGACAGACGTCAGGTGCACCATGATATTGGCTGGTGGGGCCTGACAGCAGCCAGTGAATTACTATTAAACAGGGATATGTGTTACAAGCAGCAGGGGTGAACAGACTCGGTAACAATTTATTATGGGCTGCTTAATTGTATTAATTTTGTGGTGTATATTATTGGGAATTGTATGGATATTGTGGTGTATATTACTGGGATATAATTGCATGTATGGATTTTGTGGTGTATATTATTGAGAATTATATTATTGGGAATTGTATGGATTTTGTGGTGTATATTACTGGGAATTGTATATTTTTGTGGTGTATATTATTGAGAATTATATTATTGGGAATTATTTATATGGATTTTGTGATGTATATTATTGAGAATTATATTATTGGGAATTATATGGAGTTTGTGATGTATATTATTGACAATTATATTATTGGGAATTATATGGATTTTGTGGTGTATATTATAGGGAATTGTATGGATTTTATGATGTATATTATTGGGAATTATATGGATTTTGTGGTGTATATTACTGGGAATTATATGGGTTTTGTGGTATATATTATTGGGAATTATATGGATTTTGTGGTGTATATTACTGGGAATTATATGGATTTTGTGGTGTATATTATTGGGAATTATATGGATTTTGTGGTGTATATTATTGGGAATTTGATAATATTGTGTTGGTAAGTAAGTAAGTTGGTAACACTGGTTCTGGCTGGGTGTGTATTTGGTAGAGTGGAGGAGACTGGAGGTGGGGCTCCATTACTTGATACTTTGATTATTTCTTTATGGTGTGTGTGTGTGGAACTCATTTTTATTATCCCATCTAAGTGAGCAGTAGTAACCTTGGCCTTGAAGCAGTGTGGGCCATAAATAGGTAATGTATAATAATGGTGGTGAAATAAATGTATAAATGTCTTGTGGCAACTCCGGCATTTACCCTCGATATTATTTTCTATTGGGAAAGTTTACTATATTCTTTGTTTGTCCTTAATTTTCCAACTTGCATTAATTCATTGCATTCACGGGGTCCAAAATTTAAGTTTGAATGATGATGTATATATATTTTACATGACCAGGGCAGCCCAAATAATAAATGAGTTAATAGGAATCCATATGTGTCATCTGTAACTGTTGTGGATCGTATTTTTTAAACTCTTTATTATTTTTATCTTGGGAATTACGTCCTAAAGAAATGAATGGATAAACTTTGCACACTCATTCATTCATACATATGTCCGTGTGTTTTTGTGATTTTTGTTTTTGTTTTTGAGGGATTTATCCATACATTATTTTGTCTGTAATTTTTTGGTATTTATTGAAAGAATTACCGTTTTGTAGCAGTGTTGCCAGATCCGGCTAGGTCCCAGTATTTTGCCCCGGTCATTTCCTGTACTTTACCACGGTTATTTCCCGGTAGTTTGCCCAGGTTAGGTCCCGGTAGTTTGCCCAGGTTAGGTCCAGGTAGTCTGATGCAGTTTAGGTTAGACTAGGTCAGGTAAGGTCAGGCTAATTTCAAAATACTCCATTTGAATATGCCCTATCTCGGAAATGGGGCATTTGCGGAGGAAATAGTCTTAGAATTGTCTAAATAAGTGGGTAATTAAGGTAGAAAAACCGTACGCGATAACGGTAATTCTTTCAATATTAACCGGTTTTTTTTCGGTATTAGTCAAGCGTTTGTCCATTATCACTCCCATTAATTCTTTTCTGTCAAATATATTTCTTAATACATGTACGTCATTTCCTTATTGGTTATTTCCGTCACAAATGCATTAAATACAACTACCCGTAATTAATTAATTAAACATTCCACTGATATTCGTTCTGATCACATGCGGCATACCTAGCAGGAACCGGTACCAGAACCGGTCCTAGCGATTCTTGATGAATTATCTTAGAATCGGTTCTCACCTCCGAACTAGTTCCAAGGAAACAGTTCCACCAATTGTAGTTGTTGTGTGCCTGTTTGCCTAATATTTAATGCACTTGCTGTTCGTCCCAGTCGGCAAATTAAGGCTTTAAAACAGCATTAGACAGCAATTATATAACTTGTCAGTTAATATTAGGTACCGGTTCCAGCAATTCCTTTCGTATTGAGAACCAGAACCGTCTGTTCCAGTATGATAATATCACTTCAAGATGGCCGCCAAGTGTTTACATCCAGGCCCCCATAGATTGCTAAGGTTAGGTCCCAGTAGTTTGCCGCATTCCTGATTTGGTTAGGTTAGGTCAGGTGAGGTCTACCTAATTCTTTTTAATGTGTTGTAGTGTTTTTCAGACGAATTAGTTCAAATATGGCGAAAATAAGGTGTTTTTGGAGATTGGGTTGGGGTGGGGGGGGTGATATCTCCCAAAACACTAATTTGCAAAGGATATGAACAATAAATTTGTTAAAAACACACTATAAAACATTGCATTCTTAAAACCTTGAGTCTAAAACAAATTATGGACAAACGCTTGACTATTACCTTTTTTTTCAATTACTTATTGGAAATGCACACTATTGTTGCCGAAGAAGAATGCCCTGTTTAGGACCGAAGGAAGCCAAGGTTAAGACAGAAGGATGCCCCAGTCTCGGTTTGGTTAGGTTAGGTACGTTTATTTTTACCATCATAATCCATCATAATTTTGGATCATATTACACATTGTTCATTTTGGTTTTTCCTTCTTTAATATCCTGTTTCTGTGGTTCATTCGCACCCCCAAGAGGCTGGATTGAGGGATAAAACAAGTAAAGAAAGCATTTAATAGTTAATATTTATATGTTATAGAATTAGCCTGACTTTACCTAACCTAACCTAATGTGGACTGGGGCAAACTACCAGGACCAAACCGCAACAAACTACCGGGACCTAACTGGGGCAAAATACTAGGAAGTAACAGGGGCAAACTTCGATGGGGAGATCAAACCTGGTCAGTAACGGAAATGCCATAGATGAAAAATGCTTTAGAAAGTTAGAATGGTCGAAAATAATAGGTATTGATGGTAAGAAAACCGTACTGTAGTGCGTCAATATAATAACATAATACCCAGAGCTGTTGTATGCCATATATATCTGTTTTGTTACGTAATGTATTTGGTAAATATGAAGTCCCTTGGGGGGAGTTCCCGGAGGGAGCGAGGCGTCAGCTATAGATAGATAGATAGATAGATGAAGTCGTTCAGAGGATAACTCTCGTGGCGTCCTTTCTCTATGTGTTGTTAGGGGGAGCAACCTATTTATCATGGCAAAATGGAAGGCTACTGATTCCTCCAAACTTTGCCAGGAAACAGAATCCATTGATGTGAAACTATACTATATATGGGATGTATTTTAGAGCAGAGTTAAAGTCTTGGGCATAAGTGAGAATTATATTACTTTTTACACAAGGCAATCTTGAAAGATGCTTAAATTAGTTCCCAAAAATAGCCATGGTTGTCTAGGTTAGGTCAGGGTAGGTTACGTTGTTTCATCTAGTGACAAAAAATTATTAAGTCCCTTTCATATTACTAAATATTGATATACTAAATAGTGTTATTACTGACCTGCAGAGGAATATATTGACATAAAATTGCAGACAAAACACTCTTAAAGAATTACTGTACCATAGTTTTCTTCATCCCATTTGGAATAGATATAGGCCTACCGTCTATTGTATAATCATAGGAAGTTCTTAAATTCATGTGTAGTTTCCTTTACAAATATACTTATAATTGAGAATGGTAAATGTACACTGCTTTTTTTTTTATCTTGCAGGAAAGTTGGTGTGCCGGTGAAATGTCAGTTTGATTGCAAAGTCTTTCTGTTTGGTAAGTATGACACAAGATTATTATGATACATATATTATACTTACTTTATGTCCTTGGAAGGCTTTGCAGTTGTATTGTCTGTGTGTTGGTACTACCCCATTAATAATAAGGTAGTCATATTACACTATGGTACTTGTTCAGGTACCGGTAGGTGTTACCAGCACATAGTTGAAATGAGAAACTTTGCCACATCATTACTTTTTTCCATAAAGATTAAATCATTATAATCATAAAAGTCAGGTGTTGTCAAATTGCTGCTTAATACTCTTATCTCTTCATCTTCCATAATGGTATTATTATTGTCCATAGTATTTCTTTGAAGTGTGTTGCCAGGAATAGGTACAGTGTATGTTGTTTGGTTTGGCTGATCCCAGATAAATTTTTCATGGTAAATGTACATAAAATTGGTTAGGGGTTACAGTTCTTAGGATCAAGGAATGTACCTAACTTTTGGTTGTGATAGTACAACACTGCATTTCTACTGGTCTACTTACAGGGGTACTTGATTGGTATAAACATGTTAATTAATATTTTGGGTAATTTGAGTTACCATATATTTTCCATGACAGTGCTTCATTATAGCATATCTGTTTTGCACAGAAATACAGTACACTTTCATATGAATTAATGAATTAATCCAGTGGACAATAGGAAATTTCCCTCAACTCTGATACTGTATTATTATTTCCGGCAATAATGATTGGTAGACAGATGAAAACATTTCCAATGAAATGTAATAAGTAACTCTTGATGATATTGGAATAATGTATAATTATTTGCGTTGTACTGTATGTAGGCTACTATATTAGGATTACCTGTCAATACGTATGTCCACGTATTTCATGATTCTCCTAATTATTGGCTGGACAATAATCAAGGTCTAGTAAATATGGAATGGCTTATCAGGGCAGAGTGCTTGCATTTTTTTTTTTTTTTTTTTATACTAAGGGTTAAATGCAAACAAGGTTGTATTTCAAGATGAAAGTATAATTTATTAGTGCAAAAGTAATTAGCCTATACATGTAACTTATTGTCGTACGCATCAATAGTTGTCTTCTTTATTGTAGGCTAGTGACTTATTATATATATACATATATATATATTTTATAAGAGTGAATGATTTGTATTGGATTAATGTATTATTGTTTGTGTACACACTGAGGAGACATCCGGTGGACGATACTTGGCCAGCCGTGACCATGTTGTCAAGGTTCGTGATCAGTAGACTTGGCAGAGCAGCATGACTCACAACACTACTTTGCCAGGCGTACGATGTAAACCATAGTGTTGGTACTTTGGGTTCATACCATTTGATACCTATTACAAACAAAGTGTATTGTTTGACATTTGTATTTATTGAAACCGTATGGACATTAAAATATTTACGTCACCTCAGATAACAGTAAGATACTGTGTAATCCGTCAGTGACAGCTGATTCGCAATGTAGAGTTGCCAGTTCGTATTATCGGGGTCAGTGAAATCTTTCTGGAGTCGGTGGGATATAAAACGGATATAATCATTTTCTTACATGAACGCATTTCAGTTTATAACTTTAAGATGTAAATTTTACAATATTGTGAATAAGTATTGAATGTTTGTTTAATATGAGACAATGGACAACATTGTTAAGTAGACACTCGGTGCTCACTGCTCAGTGGAGTGTTGGTGGCGGAACATGGCGCGGTAGTGGGAGTGAAGTGCTGATGGTTTCATCATCAACTTGAAGGATTACAATGGCACCATACGGAAACTTATATATCTGTCGTGGCAGTAATATAGTTGGTAAACAAGTGTACTAACCCACAGTGTGCGTGATTGTCTATAGTGAAGGGTTGAGTGAAAAGTACAGCTGTTTGTAGTCACTCAACCCACACCCTCGGTCACACACCTCTACCTACAACAGGACTCGGTCCTTTCCTCTTATTAGTGAGTACTCTGCATGGTTAGATCAGTCATAGTGGGGAAGGAGAATCTAATTGTAGTTATGGCTTGAATATTTCGAGAGTTGTCTTACACAATCGAAGGTGAACTAGTTGCCTAAGTATTACATCCAATTAATGCATTGCACACCTGTCAGTTGTCTCATCTTGGGTAAGCAGGTGATAATATTATCTTTTATATACTCGTACTTTTAAGATACTTTATCGTTAAACACAATACCTTTGTTTCATAAGCTGTTAAGTTTAACTTTACGTGAATAATTGCGGTGTGGGTAAAGTTAAAATAATTTATAATTTACGTTATAAATAGCAAGATCATCTTGAGTCACATATGGGTGTGTCACTCAGAGGTATATTTTCTACGGTAATCTCTCTCTCTCTCTCTCCCTTTATTGCGGTACGTACATATGTAAAATAGTGATAATCTTAGGGGTAGATTTGAGGGGAGAACCAATCGAGGTGTTTCATGCTCGGGATCATGCAAAGAAAGGGGTAAATCGTCAATATTTTTTATTCAGTAATTATGCAGACTTCACCTGACCTAACTTAGACAGACCCTGGGAAGACAACCGGGAACTAAATGCGTTGTAATGCATATGGTATATGGATTTTTTTTAATGATGAAACATAACGAACTGAAAAAAATATCAAAAATATCTCCTTGTGGCATCATGTAAAATTTACTTAAGTTTCTAATATACCCGGTTGTCACGATCTACCTCACCTGTTTCTCAAAAGGAATTGTATAAAACTTAAACTTATGCCTTACCATTTCATAAAACTCATCATTATTATTCCCCCACACTTATACATTATAGGGAAAATGGGACTACCATAGGTTTACTCTCATCGATTGTCTGTGAATGCACTCGAGATAATACATTTAGTATTTTAAATACTTCGTGATTGATATTTGATATCATGCTTATTTTGGGATATCAAATAGTTGTAAGTGATTTTGTTGAACTTTATAAGTTGCATCTTGTGAAGCCAGTGTATTGTTGAATATAATTATGGTGGCAACGCAAAGGGAAAATGAACTTTGCGAATCCAGCGAACCGTTACAGGTGCACCGGCTGTGTCAACAATGCTGCTTGAGTTAAAGGTAGATCAAGAAACTCACCTGTGTACGGTGCAGGTAGCTGCAACTTAATTCATTTATATTAGATTCGTGAGTATGTACTGTACTGTACAGCACGAGTAGCACAACTGTCAAATGAAAACGACCGGAAGATGTATAAATATTCAGTGCTATATTAGTTTCCATTTGTTAGTGCTTGTGAGACAAACTTACCACTGTAAAGTTGTTAGTTGTATAAAGATATCACAGGTCTTTTTTGTTGTCCTCTCTGTGACGTCAAGATGATGACGTTTCTGTTTAGTGTATCACTGTTCTCATCTCGCTGGTATGCTGTTTACTATAGTTTTCATTAGTGATCCAGTAATGTTGTCGAGAAATTGAAGCACTGAATGACGAATATTGATTTTTAGACTCGTTGTATGTTAACAAGATACCGGTACTTCCTAATTAAGTTAAGCAGATGAAATTTCGGCCATTTAGAAGCTATATATATCTGGGCTGTTATTGCGCTAGTTTTGGTGGTGTTTTCTTCATGTCATGTCGTTTATCTCGTTACATGTGATGTTGAAAAAAATTGCCTTCAGTACTAATTAAATGAACAGGGTTGAATCATGATAATTATGTATAATATTTTAATAATATTAGTGAAACAAAAGACTGTACAAAGGACTCTGAAAATGTGATGTTTTAAGCAATACAGGCTAGAACTGGCAAGCAGGATGTTAACTAAAGGAAAACAGGGGACCACACCCAGGGGAGGGAAGCAGGTGGGCGGAGTGCTAAAATCAGAAGGGGAAATGCTAAGCTACGCATCGTTGCTTACATGTGTAGGTGGATAGGAAGCTATTGTCATCATTGAGGTATGTGTTTTCATTAATCTAGTGTTTATTAAGATACATAGTCTAATGAAAGTGTAAGCCAACATGAGTTTAGTATTGTGAACCTAAATTGATATTCTATTTTGACAGGTGATGAATAGTCTATCGTACTTAGTGGTGTGTACAGTGGGCTACGTGTCCACAATTTCTAATTGAGAAATCTTGGTGTAGTTTCTAACATTACTGACGAAGTTCCAGCATATATAGTTAGCTGCATCACCCATAAAGATTAAGGTTCAGTATTTGTCCCAGTGAATGTGAATAATTATATACACAAAAGTCCCGTAGAGTTGACATATAGGCCTATACAAGATTCATTTTAATGTATTGTAGGTATAATTAGTTAAACAGTCATTTTGTAGTGGGAGAATGACAGTAGATCTCATCTTTAAAAATAACAGGAAATCTAGGTGACATTAACACACCGGAATTAGAAAGCCTACATTCATGGTACAAGGTTCGAACCCTGGTGAATTTATAATGATATAATACGGTTCACTTGTGTAGGTGTATATATACGTGGGATAAAGAGTGTAATAGAATGGAAGGAGCCATGCTGGAATCTGGGTGGCCTGGGTTACGTCCAGAAACTTCCATGCATGACTGGAAAGAAAGGAGTGGCGTGGAAGTGAGTGTGTGTGTGTACAGTCGTGAACAATAATAATCATCCACATTGGGGTGACTCATGAAAAAGTTTGACAGTTTCACTCTGTATATCAGCTGAGAAAACCTCCAATGAATAGGTTAAGTAACATCTTATTTACTACAAGCTGTTACTCGCTATTCAAAACAATAACATGACATAAAAATAATTGACAGCAAATTAAACAGTTTGAGTTATCCATATGTGTATTGAAACTAATGTCCACGACTGTATGTGCGTTGGTTTGTGCGTGTAGGCTATATGTGTAGACGTCTGGGAAATACACAAGAGTGGCGTAAACCGGATCAATAACATCCACCCAGACATTCACACTCTCCTTACAACTTCTTGCTTGCTGTTGGTTGGGGGACTCGTCCACCGTCAGTGTTGGTGGTAAATCTGGAGCAACTCTTTCCTCCAAACTATCCCAAGCAACAGGACACCAATATTTTTGTTCATCTAATCCTGTTTCCTGGCATACTTTGGAGGAATCAAGGCACTCCAATGTACCGAAAGTATACTATCCCCCCCTTGAAACTCCTAGACACTGGTGGCATCATTGGTATAAACATAATAATATTCTTGTAATTAGTATTGGCTGCCTTGTTACCTGACACATGATTAATTGCCTTCATAAATTGCAGGGCCACCGATTTCTACAAACTATGCCTGGAAACAGTTGCCTTATTTGTAATATTTAAGGTGGTGTGTTTCCTGGCATAGTTCGGAGGAATCAGTAGCCCTCCTATTCACAAACAAGAGAAGACAATCTTCCTTTAAAGGGAGTTTCTCTTGTTAGTGAATTGGAAAGTCTGATTCCTTCAAACTATGCCACGGAACAGATCCTATATTAGTACCATTGAGAGCGTCTGTTTCCTGTAATAGTTTGGAGGAATCAAAGACCTTCCAATTCCCCAAAAGAAAATCCCCTTAAGATGAAAATATTATCTCTGTTTTAAAGGTGTTGTCTATACTATAATATATGTGCAGGTTATTTGTTCCTCTGACCTCGTCCCACACAACATAATTTCAGAAAGTGCCATGGTAAACTACTGAGATGAGTGTTTTCCTGCAGTTAGCATCATGATGACGTTAAAAGTAGTAGTAGTAGTGTGTGTGTGTGTGTGTGTGTGTGTGTGTGTGTGTGTGTGCAGTGGCTTGGCTCACTCAGGGTCATATTACCAACACACTTTCCTTCCAATGAGTGTTTTTCTGTAATTAGCATCGTGACGACTTTATTATACGTTTGTGAGAGAGAGAGAGAGAGAGAGAGAGAGAGAGAGAGAGAGAGAGAGAGAGAGAGAGAGAGTGATCTAAGTGGTTTATCACACTGGCAGGTACTACTTCCTCCGTTTTTCGTACATCATCCTCCGATCTCGAGCTAAATTGGCCTTGCATAGATTCGTGGTTGTCCTCTCATAAAACTGGTTGGAGGACGTAGGACGCCTTAAAATAGCCCCGTGTGACACCTACTTTTACCAACACACACACACACACACACACACACACACACACACACACACGATGGAGGAAAATAGCCCCGTGTGACATCTACTTTACCCACACACACACACACACACACACACACACACACAGAGGATGGAGGAAAATAGGCCCATGTGACACCTACTTTACCAACACACACACACACACACGATGGAGGAAAATAGCCCCGTGTGACATCTACTTTACCAACACACACACACACACACACACACACACACACACACACACACACACACACACACACACACACACACATAATCTTCCCACTTACCATGTTGAGTGAGTGAGTGAGTGAAGGGGGAGTGTCTTTGGGGTTATATCATCATTGGTATGTGGTTACCATTGTTTAGTTGGTTTGTTTAGGTTATCTGTTGGCACCACATTGCACGCACATACATACTCCCTCCTTCTCTCACATACTGTACATATATACTGTCTATACTCCCTCCTTCTCTCACATACTGTACATATTCCCTCCTTCTCTCACATACTGTACATATATACTGTCTATACTCCCTCCTTCTCTCACATACTGTACATATATACTGTCTATACTCCCTCCTTCTCTCACATACTGTACATATTCCCTCCTTCTCTCACATACTGTACATATATACTGTCTATACTCCCTCCTTCTCTCACATACTGTACATATATACTGTCTATACTCCCTCCTTCTCTCACATACTGTACATATATACTGTCTATACTCCCTCCTTCTCTCACATACTGTACATATTCCCTCCTTCTCTCACATACTGTACATATATACTGTCTATACTCCCTCCTTCTCTCACATACTGTACATATATACTGTCTATACTCCCTCCTTCTCTCACATACTGTACATATATACTGTCTATACTCCCTCCTTCTCTCACATACTGTACATATTCCCTCCTTCTCTCACATACTGTACATATATACTGTCTATACTCCCTCCTTCTCTCACATACTGTACATATATACTGTCTATACTCCCTCCTTCTCTCACATACTGTACATATTCCCTCCTTCTCTCACATACTGTACATATATACTGTCTATACTCCCTCCTTCTCTCACATACTGTACATATATACTGTCTATACTCCCTCCTTCTCTCACATACTGTACATATATACTGTCTATACTCCCTCCTTCTCTCACATACTGTACATATATACTGTCTATACTCCCTCCTTCTCTCACATACTGTACATATATACTGTCTATACTCCCTCCTTCTCTCACATACTGTACATATATACTGTCTATACTCCCTCCTTCTCTCACATACTGTACATATATACTGTCTATACTCCCTCCTTCTCTCACATACTGTACATATATACTGTCTATACTCCCTCCTTCTCTCACATACTGTACATATATACTGTCTATACTCCCTCCTTCTCTCACATACTGTACATATATACTGTCTATACTCCCTCCTTCTCTCACATCGGTACTAATGACGTCATACCAACAGTCTTTGTTTGGGTTTGTGTATTGTATTATTGTTATTATTATGATTAGCATCATTTTTTTATTTAATATTATCGGTACTATTATTTGTATGATAAAGGTATTATTATTATTATGAATTTTTTTTGTTTTATTTATTATTATTGTTATTTTTATGATACAGGTATTATTATTATTATTATTATTATTATTGAGAGTGTAGTTGAAGTGGATAGGCTAATGTGTTGGGAGGAGATTTGAGTGGCAGTAATTGGTTCAGTGATGAGCATAAAACAAACATAATAATACCTCAGTGTGTAAGTAAAGGGATATGTTTTGTAATGGACAACAGATTACTTTCTTAAGGAACCCCCGTGATGTAGTCTGAAAGTTGAAGGTTAGAGAGTCCTTCAAACATTGTCACGAAACACCAGCTACATTAAAAGAACTTGTTTTGTGGCATAGTCAGGAGGAATCAAAAGCCACCAGGTCTCATACACGACCACAGAGTCCCTTAATAAGTCTTAAACTATCCCAGACAAAAGGCCACCATTATATTGGTTGTTAATTTTTGGTTCCGTTTCTTGGCATAACATGGAGGAATCAAGGCACTCTATGGTACCAAATGTCTTGGTTAGCTATTGTTGACTCCTTAAATCCCACCTCGTCTCCTCTCTCAATCCCACTCTGTCTACTCTTTCAATCCCACCCCGTCTCCCCTCCTCCCCTTTCAATCCCACCCCGTCTCCCCTCCTCCCCTTTCAATCCCACCCCGTCTCCCCTCCTCCCCTATCAATCCCACCCCGTCTCCCCTCCTCCCCTCTCAATCCCACCCCGTCTCCCCTCCTCTCCTATCAATCCCACCCCGTCTCCCCTCCTCCCCTCTCAATCCCACCCCGTCTCCCCTCCCCCCTCTCAATCCCACCCCGTCTTCCCTTCCCCCTTCTCAATCCCACCACGTCTCCCCTCCCCCCTCTCAATCCCACCCCGTCTCCCCTCCCCCCTCTCAATCCCACCCCGTCTCCCCTCCCCCCTCTCAATCCCACCCCGTATCCCCTCCCCCCTCTCAATCCCACCCCGTCTCCCCTCCCCCCTTCTCAATCCCTCCCCGTCTCCCCTCCCCCACTCCCTTCCCAATCCCTCCCCGTCTCCCCTCCCCCACTCCCTTCCCACACCACACTGGCGGAAGCTGGCTGACGTCATTGCCATGCAGGGAAAGAGAGGGTCAGAGGAGGGTTGGGTGGGGGTGGAGTCTGAGAGGAGGGTTGGGTGGGGGGGAAGCCTGAGTGGAGGAGGTCAGAGGAGGGTTTGGTGGATAGGGAAAGTCTGAATGAAGGGGGCCGGAGGAGGGTGTGGTGAGTGGGAGGGAGTCTGAGTGGAGGGTTGGGTGGGGGGGAAGCCTGAGTGGAGGGTTGGGTGGGAGGGGGGAAGCCTGAGTGGAGGGGGCCAGAGGATGGTTGGGTCGGGGTGGAGTCTGAGTGGAGGGTTGGTGGGGGGGAAGCCTGAGTAGGGTTGTGTGGGTGGGAGGGAGTCTGAGTGGAGTGTTGGGTGGGGGGGAAGCCTGAGTGGAGGGGGCCAGAGGAGGGTTGGGTGGGGGAGGGGGGAGTCTGAATGAAGAGTGCCAGAGGAGGGTTGGGTGGGATGTGGTGGTAGGGGGGGAAGGAAGAATCAGTGTTGTAGTGGGAACTTGTTGCTTTATGACTAACCTAACCCTATATAGTATATACCACACAACTCTTAGCTTTTATGTATAATACAGGTAGTATGTTATGTTTACCTGAATGGCTGTGTATGTATGGGGCATAATGATTATTGGTGTACAGTCACGAGCACTAATAAGTATACAGCTTTGGTTGAAGCTTTGAACAGTCCAAATCACCAACGAAGTAATTCCAATGGAGATCTTATTGTGCATTTCATTACTGTCTCTAGGTATTCGAAGCACACCTGTATACTTAGTGCTCGTGACTGTACCTGTATATTAAGTTCAAAGAAATTCTGCTATGTACAGTCACCAGCCATTATAAGTATTCAGGAGTTGTTGAAGTTTAGAATCATCTGACGTCCAGTTTGTAAAATATGACTTGCAACAAATCTTGATGAAACATTAACTATATTAACATGTACAATTATTTGTAGGGACCATAAGTATGTAATACAAAAGGATTATGTTGTTTGTCTATGGAGCCATTGTATTGGTATCATACCATACCATCGTTAACATCACAGATGTTCTTGTATGTATACTGTCTCTTGTGCTGGCTGAGTGGACCCTCCAGACCATGTCACCATGGCTAGCACAGTGGTAGTGGGGTTCAGCGTTCGAGTCCTGATCTCGACACTGAAAAAAAAAATTCGCTGTTGCCAGGGGTTACCACCCCTGCTATCAGGGGGTGGGAGGTTTTGAGTAGGCTGTCTGAGGCCTTCCTGCTTCGCAGCCATAGCCTCGGGTCTCACGTGGGTGGAGAGGTCTGTGGGCCACTCATCATCATCTTTGTAATGTGTACTTTAGTTGTATATCATACAGTCTATAGTGTTTGCTTCACACTGTCCCATTGACTGTCACTCATTGGCGGCCTTTAGATGGTTTGTTTCCTGGGATAGCTTGGAGGAATCAGTAACCCTCCAATTTTAGTAGTGTTTGTGATGAATCTGGAGCAACTGATTCCTCCAAGCTATTCCAAGAGACAGGACCAGATGAATAAAATTATTTATTCATCTGGTCCTGTTTTCCGACTTACTTTGGAGGAATCAGGAGACTCCAATGTACTTAAAGCGTATTACCCCCTTAAATTTACGGCACGGAAGAGTTTAGATTAGTTAGTTCATTCCATTGGGCATCATTAACTTATTAAATTATTCCGAGGAGAGAGAGAGAGAGAATTGATTGAAGTTTTATGCGTAGTTGGTAGTATTGGAATTTACAATCAAGAGTAATGTTTGTATTCATAGACACATACACAGTATTGATTGGAGGTTTTTGCGTAGTTGGTAGTATTGGTATTTACAGTGACTATTAATGTTTGTATTAATAGACACATACACAGTATTGATTGGAGGTTTTTGCGTAGTTGGTGGCATTGGTATTTACAGTGACTAGTAAAGGTTGGATAGTTGACTCTTTACCCTCATGATTATTCCATCACTCAACCTTTTCATGCAGCACATTCCCTCACCTATCTCTCTCTTTCTCTCTCTCTCTCTCTCAAGGTTGATGGACTGATAATAACCCTAGTGATGTGTACTATATGGCTTATAAGACATAATATAGAATGGTAGTGTCAATAAACTGTTTCACCATCAATATACAGTTTTCCTAATATTCAGTTTGTGTCATTGGCAAAACGGTGATGTGGCAGCCTCTCATTTCTGTATATTAAGAAGCCTGTGATCGTGTATGATAATTGGTGGTGGCTTCTGATTCCTCTTGACTATGCCACGAAACAAGCTCCTTCCATATAGGTGGTGTTTCGGGACAATATTTGAAGGTCTCATGCATCTCCAATTTTCTGACTACTTCACAGGGTCCATTAATTAAGGAGCATAATTATGATCGTGTAAGAGAATTGGTGGTGGGTGGCTTATGATTCCACCTGACTATGCCACGAAACAAGCCCCTGTATTTTGTATTATTTTGGTTATAATACAGTATACCATTGTTAATATGGTCTCCCTCACCTCGGATCTCCTCGTTTTCTTAATGTGTTTACTATAGTTGGTATGAGAGAAAACTGATGTGGACTTTATAAACACGAGGGATGACTAGGACAAACCTATTTCATTCCCCCATACCCTCTTTTACTTTCTTTCATTTTTAGTGGTTTCTCTCTTTCACTCCCATTTTCCCTACTATTACACATACATTTCTTACTTAATTCCCATTTATCAGTCCACCTACCTTCCCATATTCTATATTATTCTTATCCATCCATTTATTAGTTATTACCCATTTCCTATATTAACTATTATTACCTATTCTCTATTACATATCAATCCACCTACCTACCTACCTTCCCTCCACTCCCTCCCATTCACTCAATATCACTTCCACTCCCTCCCACTCCCTCCCATTGACTCCCACTCCCTCCCATTGACTCCCACTCCCTCCCATTGACTCCCACTCCCTCCCATTGACTCCCACTCCCTCCCACTCCCACCCACTCCCTCCCATTCCCTCCCACTCCCTCCCACTCCCTCCCACTCCCTCCCACTCCCTCCCATTCACTCCCATTCACTCCCACTCCCTCCCATTCACTCCCACTCCCTCCCACTCCCTCCCATTCACTCCCACTCCCTCCCATTCACTCCCACTCCCTCCCATTCACTCCCACTCCCTCCCATTCACTCCCACTCCCTCCCATTCACTCCCACTCCCTCCCATTCACTCCCACTCCCTTCCATTCACTCCCACTCCCTCCCATTCACTCCTATTGACTCCCACTCCCTCCCATACACTCCCACTCCAGTATATTTACATTCCACTCTACATTTCCCCTCGTATTTCCTTCCATTACACAGCTTATAATCACGTATGTTTGTCTGTCTGTGTGTGTGTGTGTTTGGTTGTCGGTCTGTCTAACCATCATCTAACACATTCCACATCTTCCACCCTTCCACATTCCTTATATGCATCCACATTTTCCACATTCCTTATAATTATTCATCTACATTTTTTACCCTTCGCGATAATAGTAGTAGTGGTAGTATTCGTTTTTATTATTATTATTATTGTTATTGCTGTTTATATTATTATTATTATTATTATTATTATTGCTGTTTATATTATTATTATTGTGTCATGGTTAAACAAGTGAAAGTTAGGATACACATAGATCTTACCATCACTTCTTTATAATCGTGTTTTGTGATGCTGCAAGATTGGCAGGGGCGTGGCGGGAAGAGAGAGAGAGAGATGGAAGGCGTAGGGATAATCAGACAGACAGACAGACAGACAGTGAGGACAGAGGTGAGGAGACTGGATATGAGAGAGAGAGAGAGAGAGAGAGAGAGAGAGGAAGGGAGTGAGTATGTGTAATGGGCGCGGCCTTGACATTACTCGTTTCTGCATGAGACTAAGGAAAAGCAGAAAAGGGTAGGTGGTGGTGATGGTGTAAAAGGTGTGTAGGTGGTGGTGGTGGTGATGGTGATGGTGATGTTGATGTAAAAGGTGGGTTGGTGGTGGTGGTGGTGGGGATGTAAAGATGGGGGTAGGTAGGTAGGTTGGTGGTGGTGGTGGAGATGTAAAGATGGGGGTAGGTAGGTGGTGGTGGGGATGTAAAGATGGGGGTAGGTAGGTGGTGGTGGTGGTGGGGATGTAAAGATGGGGGTAGGTAGGTAGGTAGGTAGGTGGTGGTGGTGGGGATATAAAGATGGGGGTAGGTAGGTGGTGGTGGTGGTGGGGATGTAATGATGGGGGTAGGTAGGTGGTGGTGGTGGGGATGTAAAGATGGGGGTAGGTAGGTGGTGGTGGGGATATAAAGATGGGGGTAGGTAGGTGGTGGTGGGGATGTAAAGATGGGGGTAGGTAGGTAGGTAGGTGGTGGTGGTGGGGATATAAAGATGAGTGGGTAGTGGCAGGTGATGTGTCCTTCTCCATGGTGTTGGGACTCGTGACATTCCACCTTTGCTATGACGTAACAAGTTGATCATTCCAGGAAACACTAACTCGTGGTCCCTGTATGCTTGTCATCAAGGAGGGTGTGATATATATGTTAGGTAACATCTAGTTACTATAGAAATAAAGATTAATGTGAGATTATAAAGAGTATCAGTACATTATTGGCTGTAAAGAATGTTTTGTATAGGTTAGTTTGACGAGATGTTTGTTGGAGGCACATGGGCCTCAAGACGGCTGGTAGTGGAGGGGGAGGGAGGGTGCCGTTGCGGCGCTGCTGCTGCTGTTGTATTGATCGCTGTCGCTGCCCCAAACTGCTTTACCGCCCTCACCACCACCACCACCACGTACCATAACACCGCAGCACACTCCTTCCCTCTTCACTTGCCACGCCCACACATGCACACGCACGCACATACACGCACCATCTATATTATGAATGTTTACCAGTCTCATTGGAGAACAAAACTAGGAGTCAGAATGAGGAATGTGTGGGAAATGAATGTTATGTTAGAAAAGGTGTATGAGAAAGGGAGGGATTGTGTGACCACGCATGGCGACCGTTGGCAGCCAAGACGCTTCAGCCGTGAGACAAACCACCTTATTACTCTCCCACCCATTAACCTTATGATATGACTACCACTTTGTAGATTAGATATCAGTAACGAGGAATGTCACTTTTATCATAGGGAATTCTCACAGTTCAAAGTTATTAATTTGAGGAATGACGTATGAGTCACGCTGTTTTAGTACCGCCCCCCTTTCCTGATCGCTATAGCTCCTCCCAGTCACGGGGGCGTCGCCCCTCAGTCAAGCGTGTGGTGGCAGATAGGGCGGTGCCACAACTCTACTTCATTCCACTGACATTCCTTATGTGGCCTTAACGTGTGGTGGCGCTTTGGTTGAACACGAGTGGATGTGTTATACACGTGACAGGAGGCAGGGTGGGTGTAAGTCATCAATGCTCACCATGTAACCACCAACTTCCTGTCTACAATTTCACCCACTGAGGTTTCGTGCTTGACCCCTCACACCTGCACATGTTTATTAAACAGTAGCCAAGATAGTCATGGTGTCATGAAACCAGAGTCCATAAGTGTGTTAGTAGTTAACAGTAAACTGGTGAAGGTTAATATCTTGTACAAATGCACAGAAAGACCAGAGTTATTATGGACCCAGAGTGAGGATGGTTAGTGGTACAAAGCGAAGGGCAGGAGTGTTGGAGTGCCTGGACTGCTGGACTTATCTGCCATCATTGATTGTGTGTGTGTATGTGTGTGTGAGGTTGGAGGCTTGATCAATACCCGCACATCACGGCTTTCCTTCTTAAGCCTCCTGTTGTTAACCCCACTGGACACTGTTTGGCTGGGGTCAAGCCTTTACAGTTTACAAATAGCCTCTTTCCTCTCACATTTTTCCTATCACCTACGGTACTCCTAGATTGGAACCATTTGTGTCACTAGTTCGTCCAAGAAGTTGGCACCAATTTTCCGCCCATGACCTGGGTTAGTCCACATCATCACTATGTCAAAGGCCATTAACTCCTACCGAATGTGAGTACTTGTATATCATATTATAATAATCTACCTGATGTGAATTATTAAAAGATCGTATTTACAGTAGGTCATTTATAATATATTCCAAGGCTGTGGCGTAAAATATCCACATTAACCCACGTGGGTTGCTCCAGTAATATTGCTGCTCACTGGGCCTCTTAAATTCCAAATACACATGTATAAAGTAAGGAAGGTTTTGACTCTGAGTCCGCTATGCTAATATATGATCACGATGGAACGGATGGTTGGAGATCAGAAGCCTTGTAAAGACTCTATCCCTTGCCTCAAGTTACCCACCTTGTCAATAAGCCCCCCCCCCCCCACTCTCTTTCACACACACACACACACACACAGTATAACGTCTAGCTACAGATAACGAGATACTGTCAGTAACCTCAGCTATTTGAGGTCCTTTACACAATATCCTTCCGTGAACTTAGAAAAACAAACATCAGTAAAACAGTCCTTTACTAATCACTTTCTGATGGACCTATGTTTTATTTAGTTGAAGTCAGGCCCCACTGACACCATCCATCCCCTACTACTATACACAGACACAAAGTACATAAGGGACGCTATGATGTAGTCATAAAAATTGGAGATAAAGGAGTCTTTCAAGTATTGTCACGAAATACCACCTATATGTAAGGAGGTTGTTTCGTGGCATTGTCAGGAGGAATCAGAAGCCTCCAATTTTCATACACGATCACAGGGTTCTTAAGAGTCCTTCAAATATTGCCACGAAACATAACCTATATTGAAGGGGCTTGTTTCGTGAAATAGTTGGAAGGAATCAGAAGCATCCATTTTTCGTACACGATCACAGGGTCCTTAAGGGGATAGTATACTTTCGGTACATTAAAGTGCCTTGATTCCTCCAAACCATGCTAGGAAACAGGACCAGATTATCCAAAAGAATGGTGGCTTGTTGCTTGGAATAGTTTGGAGTATCAGTTGCTCCAGATTTGTTAACACTATACTACTCCCTTAATACTTTATAATACTAAGAGAACCCATACTTTCAGCTGTCTCTATCACGTAAGGGTAGATTCTTTGGTTGGTGAGTTGGAAGGTCTCCGATTCCTCCAAACTATAGACAAAAAAACATCCCCTATCAGTGCCATTAAGGGTGTCTGTTTCCTGACATAGTTAGGAGGAATCTGTAGCCTTCCACTTTGCCAACAAGAGAATCTCCCCTTATAATGTCGTATCAGCCATGTGGTCATCCCGTCCCTGGAACAACATAGTGGAAGAAGTGTTGTTTACTAACTCTGCAACAGGTTCTAAAAGTCTACTTTAACTCCGGCCATTAAAGTATTAAGGGGGGTAGTATAGTGTTTGTAAATCTGGAGCAACTGATTCCTCCAAAGTACTTCAAGCAACAGGCCACCATTATTTTTGTTAATCTGGTCCTGTGTCCTGGCATACTTTAGTTTTACCAACACTACTACAACAATGCCGGGAAACAGACACCCTCAATGGTACTATACGAATAGGGGATCTGTTTCGTGGCATAGTTTGGAGGAATCAGAAACTTCCCAATTCACCAATAAGAGTGTTGTCTCCCCTTAATACCATCTATGCAATGTTTCCACTTTGGTGTACTTGGTTGGAGAGACTACGGGACATATTCAAGAACATTGATGGTGTATAGGATGGTGTGGTACCAGTACGATGGCTCAATTGTTTTTCTATGGAGCTATCGTACCGGTACCACCTCATCGTATGCGCCACAAATGTTCTTGAATATGGCCCATAAAGTAACAGTATTATTAGTTCCGAATCTCGTTTATTCTGACGTCAGGTGGTTCAGTGGTCGTCACCTTCACACCACTGAACATTACTAAACATCTTGTAACATTTATTATTTACTTCTATTAATTAATTGAAAACAAAACAAAACTAGTTCATTTGTGCTGTACAGTCATGGTCAAAAGTTCTGCATCTGGTGAAAGAAAGTGAGCCATTTGAGTGATTCTTTTGAACCAGTATTACAGAGACATACAGATATAGTTTCGCATCATTCTTCAAGGTCGTTTCATGTTCTAAGTTGTTGAAGGACTATTGGCCGTGACTGTGCAGTTGCCCAAGAAAAGACTGCAACCAAATTTGCTGGTGTGTGGCAACTGCTCCTAAGTAAACATTCGTATTTTATCAATGGATCACTCAGAACCTATAACCTTTGTATAGATGGATGTTATTGGCTTCAGCTAATTACATTCACATCCTTACAACTATAAGTTCTGGGTGATCCATTGATAAAATACGAGTGTTTACTTTGGAGCAGCTGCCAGACATTGCCACACACCAGCAAATTTGGTTGCAGTCTTTTCTTGGGCAACTGTACGTGTATGATCCTGGTCCCCTCAGTGCTCGAGATGATAGGTGTAGAATATAACACGTGGGCAATTTCGAGAGCCACTTTTCTCAGGCAAATTTCCATTTCTCCTGACAATTGGAATGGAGGTCAGGAATGTTGCCTGACTATAAAGCTGGTATCACACGAGTACATTTCCCTCCGTCCTGTTGCTAATGTAAGGCTTCCTACGTCATCCAACTCGTTTTAAAGGGGGATTCTCTTGTTAGCAAATTGGAAGGCTACTGATTCCTCCTAACTATGCCAGAAAATAGACGCCCTCAATGGTACTATTAGGGAATTTGTACCTTGGTAATAGTTTAGAGGAGTCACAGACCTTCAAATATACCAACAAAAAATCTCCCCTTTAATTATAAGGAATAAATGACAACGAGGAATCTATGCGAGACAAATTTAGCTCTAGATCGGAGCAAGGCCAATAGATCGGAGGATGATAGACGGAAAATGGAGAAAATGCGTGCCAGTGTAATAAGCCCTTTAACCTCAATTTAGCTGGAATATTAATCAAAAATATAAACACACTGCCATTAGTTATGAAATGAGTCAGTCCTGAATGGCTAAGGATGGTCTGGGAAGTAAATACCAGTTTGCCTTAGTTTTGGTGTAAAGGCAAAGCAAAGTCAGGCAAGGATTTTATGACGCAGTGTGGCGCCACCCAGTCTAGTCGGTATGCTTGCCAGGCGTCCTCGCTCCCCCATCCCCTCTCTCTCTCTCTCTCTCTTTTTTTTTTTTTTAATCCTCTGTCTGTCCCATACCAATACATTTTTTAGATGCTGGGAACATGTCTTTGGGGTTTATCACACTGACACGTATTTCCTTCGTTTTTCGTGCATCATCCTCCAATCTAGAGCTAAATTTGCCTGGCATAGATTCTTCACTATCCTCTACACTAGAGTCTACACCTCAAAAAACGGGTTGGAGGACGTAGGAAGCCTTTGATTGACCACAGGACGGAGGAAAGGCCCGTGTGATACCTACTTTTATAGCAAGCGAGAGAGTTATTAGAACATTCATTCCTGATAAAAGTAGTACTTTTCATGACATCGATTGAATTTAACTGCTATTATCAATGGGTCTAATTAGATAAATTAGATAATGTTGAGATTCCGTAGACATAAAGTTATTGTACTGTAGCTCCCTAAACTATCGTTAATGTGTGGTACGAAGGATGGCGAAATGAACAGAACTTTTTGACACCTCACGCAACACGTGTCAAATAACATCGTCCGGTGTGGCAGATTGTACAGCACATTATTTTAACGATACTTTTGCGAGGTACAGTACATTGATAACACACACACACACAAAACTGTTACTCCAAATAGAGTAATAGATAAATGGAACGCATTACCAGAAGTAGTGGTGTGTGCCAAAAAAATACATAACTTTAAAGAAAAAATTTGATATGAAAAAAGAAAAAAAAAAAAAAACATTACGAGCTAGTCTCAATCCTGTAAAGATACAACCAGATTATAACATGGCTATGCCTACTATGAGAATGTCAGGGAACAGGACCAGTTGAACAAAAATAATGGTGGTCTGTTGCTTGGAATAGTTTAGAGGAATTTGTTGCTCCAGATTTACCAACACTGTACTACCCCCTTAGTAACCCAACACATAAGGGTTAACTAAACACATCAACAATGGATTATGCCTGATAAGTTGTCACAGAAAACACTAATCATGCATAAGTTATGTACCAGGTATGTATTGCATTGTAGGGGAGAGGAAGCAGTGACTTGTCATCTTACATCACCATAATGATATTTGGGTTTATTTTGTTGCTCTTTATTGTATAGTATTGTACTTTTCTGTGTGGTAGGTGACCTGTAAACACATGTTTCATGTAATAAACTAATGTACAGTTGCTCCAAAAACTATCCTACCACTTGTTAGGTGATATATTGTAACAATGCTGTTTGTTAGGTGATATATTGTAACTATGCTGATGCCTGCTGTTGGAAAGTGGCCCAAACAACACAAGCTACTGTGTTCATTTAGGATATTATTGATCCACAACGGCCTAATAGTTTTTTGATTGACTGTACACCTGATGTAACCTATTATAGTAAAAAGCACAGTATATTTGTTCCTTGAAAATTAAATAATGTGTAGGGTTGATGAATATTGGTTTAGAACTGTATATTTACTCACTGATACTACCGTAGTTAATATACATCACTCAAATGCATAAATTGTTTATGTTTATTCTCTGCTTTAGATAACATGCTTGTAATATTTTTTCAGTTGATTTACTGTACACCAAAATTAATATGGTAATGAACACCACTACCCTATAGTAGAATAACTTTCCAATGCCTTGATATTGGTGACATGTGTATTGAGAATAAAACTCGTGTGAAGTCAAGTTCCCATAATTAACTTTGTTTATGTCATTGCAGTAAGAAGATAGAGAGCATTGGGAAGATGACGGCATTAACCCAAGAAGAGGTGGCGTCCCACACCCGGACGGTGGTACAGGGACTAGAAGCTCTTAGGAATGAACATAACTCTATCCTGAGTGGTATAAACTCTACCTTGGCAGCATCGGCACATCATCCACCAGACTCCAATGTTATCTCTGAGAAGGCCGGCATCCTTCAGAAATCTTTAGACCAGATTGAACTGGGACTGTCTGAGGCGCAGGTAATATTATTAAGAGTTCTATAGAGTCTATACACACAGTTTGTTGGTGCTTCACCAATTACCATTACTGTATTATTATTGTTAGTGGTTTATAATACTGTACCATGTTTTGGACAAAAGTAAAAACTTTAGTTTAATTGATAAAAATGGGTCAGGCATTGGTCCAAGGCATTTCAAAGGGTCATTACCATTGGATTCAAACTGTGTAGAGTATATAGTTTCATCCCCAGGGATCTCTGAGACACAATGTGTCCAGTGAATGATTAAAACCTCTCATGTCTGTTATCTATTCTATCTGTTTCTCAGTTGTTCATCAATTTTCGCTCTAAAAGGTACAGTATATGTAATTGAATGCGTTTTATGTTTGCAGATTATGCTTGCACTGGCCTCACACCTGCAGACAGTTGAAGCAGAGAAGCAAAAGTTGCGTGCACAGGTACGACGATTGTGTCAAGAAAATGCTTGGCTAAGAGATGAGTTGGCCTCCACTCAACAGAAACTTCAAGCTTCAGAACAACATGTAGCTCAGCTGGAAGAGGACAAGAAGCATCTGGAGTTTATGTCAACTATTAAGAAATATGATGCAGATGTACAGGTTAGTCACGTGTATCATAAAATGTAAATTATCACAAAAACATTTATACCACTAGTTAAAAGAAATACTTAGATATGTGTTTTAAGAGGGTAATAGATTTTTGGTATATTGGGACACCTTGATTCCTCCAAAGTACCAGGAAACAGGACCATATGAATGAAAATAATGGTGGCTTGTTGTTGATGTTCTCCTGGGGCAGAATGGCCTCCTGCCCCACAGACCCCCGGTACGCTCTGGTCGCAATGAAAAAACAAATTAAAATAAAGGAGGGGCTGGCCCTATATGCCTGGGCTACCGAAGCAAATCCCAGGGAAATGGGACCAGAGCTTACTGGACCATGGAGTCTGGGGGCCTCCAACAGCCATGGAGATTGGGGGAAAGGTCTTTGATCCCAACAGCCAGTGCTGTGGGCCCAAGTCCACGTTACCGTAAGGAGGGGTGAGTTCGGACGTTTTTTAAGGTTTTTTAAGTCTCCTACCCGTGTTTTTTGGCTTATACCAAATGTTATGTATCCTATAGATAGCTGGCCCAATGGACTATCAATTCATAACACCTCCAAATTTTTTTAGATTCTTAACTAATGTGGAGACGTGTCTGAACGGGTGGCCGAACTCCCCCCTGGGGGGGGGTCACTTCGGACATATAGGGGGGTAGTTCGGACCACCATTGATTTATGCTGTTAATCGATAATATTTGACCCTACGTTCTTCCTGGACACATGAGGGGTGTATTCGGACATCTGGCAAGTTTTAAAAAAACGTAACATGCCATTTTGTACCACTTCCTTTGTACTGGCGAGTGAACTAAACCTACGATATCACATTATCACCATATTATTCAAGGAAAGAAAGACTCTTTCTTGGTATGCAGATTGGTACAGTGAAGAACAAAAACAAATTAAAGCTTGTAACAATGAAAGACAAAGAAAAAAATGACCCCTTCAGGGTACTTTCAGTGGCAAGATATGAGCACCATTTTGTAACTCTACCCGGTACTTTGAGCACAGTTTTACAATGTACTTGAGCATTTTGTAACTATACTTTGTAACTCTACTTTGAGCACAGTTTTACAATATACTTAAGGCACTTTAACTAAAAAATAAACATGATTATCACATAGAATACCGGTAATGACAACAGAACATTGACTCTACCTTGAGTGTAGAAAGAAAGATTAGGCCTACTTAGGCCAGCAATTTACATCAACATCAAAAATCATTTTCTCCCTTTTACCTAACTTTGGTTCACTAGAGTACATGACTATGTCATCTACCTCAATCTCACAACTTTCGTCCCCTGGAACACTGGAGTTCACGAATACATTGGGTGTTCCCGGAACATGTTTTAGGAATCTGACTTTAAGGGTCGGTATGACTTCAATTACTACAGCCATATAATAACGCTTTTTCTTTTTTAGTTCATTACAGATCTGAACTATCACCCAGTCGTGTAGCTTAGGATTTCGTTCTGACACTTCATTACCTGTGGTTTCTCCTGAGGCTTTTTCTGTGCTTTCTCTCTGAGCTTCACATGCGTTTTGTCTTCGCAGCTTCACTCCACGTGATTCATTCTCGCTTTCACTTTCATCTGCTAGCACTTCAGTTTCTGCTTCTTCAGTAGAACTCCCTTCAGTTGTTGTTACCTTGGTTAAGTCTCTCTCCTCCATCTCTTGTATAATCCCTTGTGTAATCCCTCCTTGGATTCTGGGGATGACTCGTCTTACAGGCTGTCTCTCAGGGGACATCTTTCTCTTCTTACTGCTTGGTCTGTCCTCCTTTGATGTTGAAGGTTGATTATCACTGACTGGTTTTACAAGCTGTCTCTTAGGGGCCAACTTTTTCTTGCTAGGTCTGTCGACCTTTGACGTTGAGGGTTGACTATCATTGCCCTGTGGAAGTGCTGGGCTAGGGTCATCCACTTCATCACTACTCGTATCACTGGATACACACTGGCTACCGGTACTAAGATTTTTACTTTTTATGCTTTTCCCTGGGGAAACTGCCAACTTTTTCTTCCGGCCACGGGTGGGTGTCGATGTAGAAGGGCCATACCTAAATGTAGACAGCATACTGATAAGTGATTCATTTAGAGCTGGCTGAATCTGGGCATTTTCAGTGCTGGGACTGGTAACCCCGCTGGTGCTGGCACCGATCCTGGGGAGCCTTGTAGGTGATGTCAGGTTATTAGCAGAGTCTTGATACTGATTACTATCAGCTTCTGAACTGGTACCGGTACTTGGAGCTTGAGCAGTTTCAGATTGCCTGTCGATTTCTGGGAGTCGTGATAGTACTTCCTCTGCATTCAGAGGATGAATTCCACATTTCCTGAAGCCACTCTGTATGTTCTTTGTCACATTTTTCTGAAGCTTCTCCATAAGTTTCGACAGTTGTTTTGGGAATTCTGATTTTGGAAGACAGGCAGTTCTCCTACCCAGAGAAGTTGCTTTGAAGTCAGTCAGTACGCTACGCCAGTGGTTTTTCAGTGGGCCAAATACTGACACATCCAATGGCTGAGTGAGGTGTGTTGAATTAGGTGGCAGCAACACAAATGATATGTTGTTATTTTCACAAGCAGTTACCACAGATAAGCTCACGTGACTGGAGAGGTTGTCCCCAATAATTACTTTTTTTCCAGGTCGAGATTTAGCATAAGGGAGAACAATACTGAAAAACCAATCATGGAAAGTAGATGCATCAAACCACCCACTCTCAGTGCGGTTATATCTTGTGTTTGAAGGACCTCCTTCTGTCCATGCATCATAAATGTGTTTAGCCTTATAAACTACATAGGGAGGTAATAGTTTTCCTGATGCAGTACATGCAAACATAATTGATGTTGAGGATTTAGTGGAATTCATTATTCGTTCAGGATACTTACAACCTCTACGGACAATCACTTTTTTTCGCCCTGGGTCATCAGAAAGGTTGGTTTCATCATAATTTATGATGTTTTCAGGAGGGACATTATTAAGTGTGTTTTCTAAATTATTAAAGAATGACCTGATGATTGTGGGAGTAACTTTTGCTCTTGCCACTTTAATGTTCTGAGACAAACGGTGAGAAAGTTCGCTTCTGTGCCGTTTCAAGAAACTCTGAGCCCAGTCACATCCAGGGAGATTATTCTTGAATCTTTTTACCTCCACACCGCGTCTGTCAAGATACTGTTTAATGAGTAAACGCAGCTCAAAACTATCTAATGGGAATCCCCACTGGGAAAGAGTCAACAGATTCTCCACTACTCTGGCTTCCTCTTCAATAGTTAGCACAGTTTGTCCACCAGAGTGTTTTATATGTTTCCTTGTAACTGCATCATGAAGAGTGCTTTTGGAGAAGCCATATTGCTTTGCTGCCTGTCTTACACTCATATCACCATTTCGTATAGCATCACATGCCTTCTGAAAGTTGGACTCAGCCTTGTCAATACGATAACCACCTCGACCCTCACTGCTAGCTCCTACTGGACGCTTCTTGTACGATCGTGGCATTTTAGTTGTTCAGTGGGGAGATGAGTCTTCTTAAAACTTATGAACTACCAGAACCACTTGGTACACCTGTAAAGATGAATATGATTCACGTAAGTCTCAATTCTGGCCAATATAACAACATTTTAATGGATTTTACTCGTGTCCGAACTCACCCCACACTACTTTATAAATAGTGAAGATTTCTTTAAAAACCCAATGGAGCATAATGAGATACAGGTAGGACCAGTTTCAACATCTCTATCTTCATTCTACTAAATATTATGAGAAATGACACCTATTATTGACTTATTGGTGCTCTGGTTTGTGTTTCCCAGGAGAAGTTTGACAGCATTCAGGTTTTTTATCAAATTTATAATTGGGAGAATTATTTTTTTTATCCTACTTAGGCATTACACAAGTAAACGTTATCCCTATGGCAGCAAGAGGGAATCAAAAGGAAAAAAACCACGAAAACCAATTTCTGATTGATTGCTTCTTTGAAGAAGAATACTCGACTAAAACATTTTTTCGAGAAAATGTCCGAACTCACCCTGCGTCCGAACTCACCCCTCCTTACGGTACCACAAGAGCTACAAGTGGGGCTGCAACTTCCATGAAACCATAAAAGGGGAGAGAGTTTAGATTGCTGCATGCAAAGGGATAATACACCCCCGTGTGCTGGCGGTCTACTCAGCAGTGCAAAAAGAAAAGAAAAAAACTCCTGTTGCAGTACACCTCACGTGGGCAGATCTCATCAAATTCACTAGAAAGTGACCAGATCATACAAAAATCTGTATTCTAGCCCTGTGGGTGATGGCTAGTATTCACAGAGAATAAAGTCAGCCCCCTTGAGCAATTTTGCTATGGTAATGTGTGATAGGTTGAAGTTCACCATCCAAGAGTTAGGAGTTATAATATAAGCCAGCCACATTCCAGATAATGATATTTGTTGTAGATATTTATTATCAGCCAAAGAAAAACAATGTATATACAGTACACAGTACATTAACTATATTCTCAGTCAGAAGCAGTTTGAAAAATGGACTATGTACAGTACTGTAATCTTATTGGTCCATCTCTTTATTTTGTTTCCAGTACAGTGCTTCTTGTTATGACATTAACCTATTTGTTTTTTGTAGGATACTGAATCTTCAATGGAAGAAAAGAAGGATAAGAGTGATGATCCAGTTGTAGACTTGTTCCCTGATGATGATGCAGATGACAGGGCAGGTGAGTTAACACCAAATTTCCTTTATAAAATATCACAGTTGGTTCTTGGCCTTCGTACTTTGAACTCATATTTATGTTCACAATTGTCAGGTTTTCTTGATTTGCATCTGAGCCACCAAGCATGTGCCACATTCTCTATTGATGTGTGAGTTTCTACACAGTCATTTTTATACAGTATACATATATGTATGTATATATATATACTTGAGTATATATGTACTGTATGTGTGTCTTTATAAAATGGAGTAATACAAGAACTCTGTGTTTGTTAGATATAATGGGCATTAGATGACTGACAGTTGATTGTAGCCCTCATCTCATTCATCTTTACCTATTTGTTAAAACCACAAAGGTACAGTGGAACCACAAATGCTTTCAAATGGAATAAAAAGTAAATATACAGGTATGTACAGTGCTAGCGGTTGAAATTGGTGCAATAGCGACGATGTCAACAGACTTACAAAAAATACGGACAAAAATAATTGTAAGGTAACACTCACCAAAAACTAGTATATGTTTGGGTAGCCACGGGCCTTCCTCACCATCTGAAGGTAATTGGGGTCTAAATGATACCAGATGTCCTGGATGGCAGCTTGCAGCTTGGGAGTGAAGTTGTGTCCTAGTCTTTCAATTTCCTTATTATGATGGCCCAGAGATTTTCAGTGGGATTTAAATCTGGTGAATTGCTTGGCCAGGGATTAAAGAATGATGCACGACAATCTCTGAGCCACTCTACAACATATTTTGCAGTGTGACTGGGTGCACCGTCCTGCATAAATGTGTTGGCCTTGCATTTTTTCATTGCTTTTGGTAAGAAGTTACACAGTAGCTCCAGATAATTAAAACAGTTCATTCTTTCATTTTGTGATAAAAAAAAAAAAAAGTTCACCGACACCAAAATATGAAAAACAACCCCATACCAAAAGGGAATCTGGGTGCTTTACACTCTGTCTAATATAACGGGTTTCTAGTGGGTTGCTACCATGCCTACGGTACACAGAATTAGAAGTGCTGTCAGACACTGTGAATGTTGATTCATCCGACCACAGGATCTTCCTCCACTGATCATTTGTCCATCCTTTATGTTGTGTAGCAAAATTCATCCTTGATGATCTGTGGGCCTTGGAAAGACAAGGTTTGGGCACAATGCTTCAACGTTGAAACCCCAGGCTTTTGGTCAGGTGGTCCCGTAGAGTACGAAGAGCAACACCAGTGAGGAGCATGGGATTTTTTTCCTTAATTTACCTGGATGTAAGGCTGGGATTGACATCCACTTGACGCTTGATAAGGTTCAGCTTCCTCACTGTGACTTTAGGCTTTTTTCCAGGCCTTGGTTTGTGAGTTGGTAGAAAGTTGTCTCCTATTGTCGTGAATATTTTTTGTCCACGTTTGTACAGTTCGTAGAGATATACCAGTTGCTACTGAAATATCCTTGTTGCTTTTCCCCCCCTTCATTAAGGCTTTAATAACGGCCACCTGTCCCTCAGAGAGATCCCGGCTAGTCCCCATGGTTAGACAGGGGAGAGGAGGGTAGGACACAGGGGAATGTAGCGTAGAAGTCTGTGGGGGAACCACACACAATTTTACTCCACCCTCTTAAAACACCCGTGGGAAAACTGATGTATGGTAACCGCCAAACTACGGGAGAACAGAGGCGGTTGAGTTGCCAGTTATAATTTTTCCCCCGAATCGCTCCACATTCTGGCGGGAAATGAAACGAGGACTTGTTAATTAGTGGTGCGGGCCCTCTAGCGCGCCAATTTCAACCGCCAGCACTGTATATATATATATATGTATTACAAAATGTTTAAAGCTGTCTAAAAAGGCTACTTGAGTTATTGGCAATAATGTTTTAATAGATTAAGCTATAGTGTAATATCTAAATGAAGAAGGCATTTTAATGTTTTGTTCTCTATATCAGATATAGAGTAGTTGTGGCTTAATGTGCTTTAGATGTTCTATGTACAATAAGTAGTCATTAGGCCACACAGTTTCAATGCTATATATACATATTATAAGTTCACACACAGGATGTAGTACATTATCAATTGGTGATTCTATTCTATAATTATTTATCTAACCAGATAATTATGAGAAACACTGATATGGTACATTGATATGTTTTATATACATATACAGTACTGTATTGCTTTATAAAGCTACCTGGCTTGTACACTCGATCAAAAAAGTATCGTTCATATCCCTCGTGAAACATTCTGACACCTAAGACGATGGCTGCTGAAAACGAGCTTGTTTATCATGAGCTGTAGCCACAACCTGAGACTGAGGCAATGCGTCCAATGAGACCTGTGTATGTGGGCTCAGCTGACGGTATGCGCACTGGGTGTACAGCTGGCCGACAGACCTTACTAACTCGACCGTGGCTGTAGCGATCATTTACAGAACCATCGGACCCCACTTGCTCGATACTTTTTTGATCCAGTGTACAGTAAAATACAGGTAATTGTAAATTATCATAATTGATTGCTGTGATTTAATTCTTTGTCAATGTTTTGTAAATTCTATCAAGTTGTGATCTTGGCAGATTTCTTATCCTTAATCTAATGTCATAAAACAGAGATGGACATTTACCTCAAAGAATCAACAATATTGCAGTATAACTGTTTTCTTTCATATTTATATTACTTTCAATTACTGAATTGGTTTGCATTTGACCAGACATGGTACTTTGAAACAAAAACCTATAGTACTTTATATCTTGGTCTCATAATTGGAGAAATTTTAGGGGAAGGTTGCAGCTGTTAGTGCTTATACAGAAAGTTTCTCTGAAAATAGAATAGTATTAGATACTTCAGAAAAGCTATTTAGAACTTATAAAAATTGCATTTGCTATAACTTAGCTTTTAAAGCATTACTACTGGGGAATATTTGTTTATAACCTAGATGCATATTAGTTTCTGCTTACAGGTACCGGTACCAAAACATTGATGAAGGTTCACTGTTGTTGTACTTGTGTTAGATCATTGATGGTTTAGTAACTGCATCATGGGAAGGGCTTGGTTATTAGTTACAAGATAGGTATATTAGTTCATAAAATACAGATTATTATTTATGCTTTAAATCTTCTTGAAGAGATGTGACTGAAATAGAGTAGAGAATTGTAGATCATAAGGTTGGTTATGTCATTAATAATACATGATCAATAATATATTTTTGAGCACATCATTACTTAGTGTACATAAGATATTGTATATCTGCCTTTAGAAAACTATCAAATCAGTCTATAGAGTGATACTGTTACCGACTACCTTTTATATGTTATAGATTCCTCTGCTGTATGGTACAGTATTTAAATTATCTGGTATATAATTGCCAGTAGATATTGATCTAATGCTAATTTCTCAAATGTGTTTTAGTATGTATCACTTTCTATGGATGAAAATATGTATTGACAGCATTGTAATATGCTTGTAAAGATGATTAGATGAAATGTTTAACTGAAATGTAATAAGGGTGTGAAACTTACACCGCAACCAGTCACATCTCTTCATATACCCTGGGAGGTTGCAGAGCACCCCTTGTTTCTCTCTTGCTCACTTAGAGCTGGCACACCTGTCTTCACTTTTTTTCCTTAGGTTTAAAGAGAAGCGGGGATTTTGGTTCACAAGCATCGTTAGGTAAGTGTTATGAGAGTGTGTGTGTGTGTACATGCCTCTTCTGCACTTTGCATGCTGCTTTTGGTATTTATGCTTATGGCTTTAGCTTCGGTTTATTATTCAACATATGGTTCATCAGTATTTATTAATTTATGTTTGAGGTATATAATACTATATGCAGTACTCTAGATATATTTTTTGTACAGTGCTTTAACAGTGTTATACATTTACGTTGGGGTTTGTATTTAGAAATCAAAGCCTTGAAGTAGCTTCCTTATATTAAGCTGATACTCAAGGTATATGAAAAAAAAAAACGTTGGTAAGTCATATTTGTTACTTACAAGTGCATGACCAGTTTATTGTAGTTTTTATACAGTATGTTGTTGAAAAATAAAGTACAGTACAATAGATATTGGTACCTAACATACAGTACACAAGCTGCAACTTTTCAACTTCCATCGGGGTAAGCATTTTCAGCCAGTATAAGTATTTATTGGTCTTATCTCCTCAACAGGAAGTTTAGAACAGTTGTAGATTGGTTTTTATTATGTATTATAAAATTTTGTTGAATATTTAATTGGGTATGGTTAATTAGTTGTACAAATTTAGTGTAAGACCCATCATCTCAAATGGTTGATTTCTATTTACTCTCTTACACACGGATATTTGTCCATCACTCTGGATTGATATACCTTTATAGGAATCACACTGACAAGTTTGCCAAGCAACTTACTGTTTGATTAATTTCTTTCAAATCTTAGTGTGAGAGGGTTCAATAATGTTTGCATCATGCATGTTAATACAGAGATATCTTTTCATAGACTGTAAATTTTGTGTATTATTGAAAATTTATAGTTAATAACTGTCCATTTATGGTTCTCTCTGAGATTTGTGATAAATTTAGTAATGAGTAAAAAGGAGTTTTTATATTGTTTGTGGGAGATTTAACTCCTTTTATATTCTATAATGTAGATAATATCCCAAAGCTAAATTTGTATTGCCTTTCATAATATGATAATTGGCATGTGGGAAACTGGTTTTTGGTTGGTATGGTTTGAGATAAGTTAACTTGTCTTCTTTATGTGGAATGCTGCAAAATGTATTTTGAAAGAAGCCATATTTTGCTTAGCCTTACATTATAATTGACATAATCAATATTATATCTTGAGTGTTTAACACCAAATAATGAAAAGTACTGTACTATTTATAAGGATTTGTACAGTAGATGTACAAAACTAGTTTGTTTTTTATTTACATTTGATTTTGTTTGTCTGGGATGCTTTTGCTGATTTTTTTGTTTTGTTTATGGTAACAGGTAACCCTGTTAGTGCTACAAAATTTCATCACATACTAGTATATACAGCCAAACATGCTTAAAATGAAAATACAAAAACATTGTTCAGTAGTGAAGGCCAATATAGCACATGAAGTTTTGCATATGGCTGTATAAAATACAGAGATCAGATTATTGAGTGAAAAGGATTGAGGTACTGTAATTGCTTGACAAGATATTACAACAGACTGAGGACAGTTATCAGTGAAATTATTAAAATGTGAAACCCGATCCCTTTCATCACAATGGACTGAGTTTGTGACGAGATGGATGGAATAGTTTTGGGCAAATTGGAGTCTACATAGCCTTCCAAACAATGCAAGAAAACAAACCTCCTACTTATAGACTGAATTAGTGTATTTCTGACATAGTTTGGAGGAATCGGTTGCCTTCCACTTCATCCAAAACAAACAATCACCTTAAATAATGAATAGGTCCCAAGAATAAAAAATTGAAATTAATTGTATCTCCCAGTCCCACTAATATAAAAATAACTAATTGAAGGGGTAGTACAGTGTTGATAATTCCAAAGCAAATTATTCCTCCAAACTATTCCGGGCCACAGGCAACCATTATTTTTGTCAATCTGGTCCTGTTTCCTGGCATACTTTGGAGAAATTACAGCGCTTCAGTGTACCAAAAATATACTGTTTAATGTACCATTTTTTAGATTTCATCTTTCTATAAGCACTTGAAGGGTTAAAATAGATGCTTTCTAATTCATAGGAAAAATATTTTTAGTGCCGTATTTGGAGTTTTGAGCTCACTTTTATGTTTTTGCCATCTCTTGAATTTTTTGTTTCATGTTATTTTAAGGCAGTCATCAGATATTGTTTGGGAATGGTCAATATAGTTTACCGTACCGTATTATGCTAGTTGTTATGATTTGGTTGCATTTTGGACATAAAATTCTGTTCCACTGTACAGTAGTTCAAATCTAACAAGCAGTTAGGATCATAAGTCTTTTCCAAGCACCAAGTGTTTATTACCATAGACAGTTTGGCTGGTTATTATTAAACTACTTTATCGCTTGGTCCCCATTATTTTGTAATGTGTATTTAACGACAAAACGCCTTTTCGTCGAAATGGTAGTTTAATAATACCAGCCTATGTCTGTAGCTGATGGTGTTGACGATGGCTTGGTACCGGTACGATGACTTTCTTGACACTTAGAGTCATTGTACTGTACCTGTATAGTGAATCCCTGAACACAGTACTGTACAGAGTCATTGTACCGGTACCACATTATCAACACCATCAATGTTTTTTGCATAATTCTAACTTTGTGTATTATTCAATTGAGTGACATGTGACATTCTAACCTTTGTGGCATGTCTGGGCCAGTCATGATTTTCAGTACAACCTTATAATTATTATAATATAAATGGAAACTTGGGTTATATAGTGTTAGGACACAACTCCATACTGTATATTATAATACTGAAAATATATTCCTGTACTGTATATTCAAACCGAAGTACTGTACTTTAATTACAGTACTTAAATCGATCATTCATGTCATGTCCAGCTAATGAGGCTTTTGGAAACTAAGGAGTTGGAAGTAGGTTTATAACTTGTGAAAGACATTGAGTTGGTACAGTTGTATTGTTCATAACTTGTATCTTTCTGTGTTGGAGTCACAGCTGTATACAAACTTTATAGGGAGGGGTTACTGTAGTTCCTTTAATTTTCAAGCTACTGTACACTCATGATACATAATCTCTGACCAGGGAGTTAGCCAGAGTCGTGGCCTGACGAAGGCAACTCAATCAGACTATCTCAAATACCAGAAAGCTTTAGTGCTCTACTCAACAAAGTTCAAGGTATCAACGAAACTCTTAACCGAGCTTCCATTAAGTGATAGTCGAAAATTTCAATGACTACCACAGCAGCCTGTAATCATACAACATAATATATCACAGTTACTAAAAATATGTCTAGAACATAAAGATGATGATTGTGTAACAATTGTTTTAGATCATGGACAACATATTCCCAATATTTTTATTAATGCACAACATATAGTCATTAACTATGCAGATATAGGTTGGAAAAAACTCATTATTGTATTCCTTGGCCACAGTATACCGTGAAACCGTACAATGAAAATTATTAAGAGTGTGTTGCTGCACATTATGTCTCGTTCCAGAGAGAATCCCTTGCTGCATATCTATATAAAATAAAGCCGTTTCAAAGAAGCTCCGAACTTTGTTCAGTGAACCACTCACAAGGTTTCTGGTATTTGATTGTGTCTGATTCAGTTGCCTTCATCTCGCCAAGGCTTTGGCTAACTTCCTGATCAGAGATTATGTATCATGAGTGTACATGACATACAAATCCTGGCACAGTGGACTTTATTACCATTCTTTGGTATGAAATTCTTACTATTGTAACATTTGTAAATTATAATTTTAAAGGTAAGAAACTGCATAATGGCAAAGTTGGGACAAAAGCAGTTCGGGGTTGGAAACGTAGTTCTATTAGGCAGCAAAATTTATATTCTATAATATTCCTTCACATTATTGATTATTAATTTTATTGGATTCAAGATTGGTGAGACAATAATGTTTTATACATGACATTCTTGCAGCAGCAATGTCTCCCACACCACCGTCCCAGTTTGCACAGCAGGTGAATGCAGGGTATGAGATTCCAGCAAGACTTCGTACACTACACAATTTGGTTATTCAGTATGCATCTCAAGGCAGGTAAGACAATCTCACTCACATACTCTCATATGTTAGTTTACTGTGTCTGTAACAAATGTGAATGACTTCAATGTTCATAAATTGTACAGTACTCTATACAGTACGTTATTTCATTATTAGCCTTGTGTTTTCATATTTAATTTGTGTACTTTAAGGAGGGGCTCACCACCTGACTTGGGTCAAAATACCTGTATTCGGATTTTTGCATATTTAGGTCGTAGAAATGTTCCCAACATCATATTTAAGTTATCCGCCTTACCGTTACCGCATGCAGGCCGACAGTGACGCTCTGATATGTAACTCCATTCTGTGTTGATATTCAGAAGTAAAATGCTTGTTTACCATAGTAAACATTTTGTCTACAGTACTAAAAATTTGTCTACAATATATTGACAAGATTTGTGTGTGAAAGAAAAAATTATGAAAAAATAGTGATGAAAGTCATGAAAAATACATGGTAGTAAAGAGTTTAAAGGCCCTAAGTACAAAACAAGATAATTTTGGATAAAAAAAAAATCTACCAAAAATAAGAATTTTAATTGGAATTGCTTGTAAATCCACAAGTTTGTAGATTACTGACATAGCATCATTCTCAATTTTTTTTTTTTTTTTTTTTTTTTTTTTTTTTTTTTTTTTTTTTATATATATATATAAAAAAACTGAGTGTCGGGAGGGAATTTTATTAAGAAACCTGTGCCTGGCACGGCATCATGAAAAATGTACATATTGTGATCCCGCTATGTCATGACATATTGGGAAATTTTAATAAGTAAAATCACACCATTTTTCAAATGGAATTAGAATATTTATATGCAAATTCTGGTGTGTCTAGTGCAAATAATAATGACACAGGAAGTCATTAGTGTACATCATCACACCCTCATTACATCATGATGTCCCACATGCACATGCTCCCACAATGCCGGTATTGATATCTTGATTATACACAGAAAGTTTCAGGTCGAAATGCCTAATACTTTTTTATTATTATTTTTTTTATGCAAGATGGTAAGTGTGTTTCACTTTATTACAATTGTTCCCTCAACATCTACTTACCAGTGAAATATTAAGGCTTTCAACAAATTTAATTAATTGGTGTCTTCAGAAGGAGAAGGAAAGTCTGGTAGCGTGAGAATGAAGAGAGAGGATGGAGTTACTGTGAATGGAAGTGAAAGAAGTGTGAAAGAGGCATTTTGATGGTTTGATGAATGAGGGGACAGGAGGGGAGGGGGTGGTGACATGCATGGGGATGGAGGCAGGTGGTAGACGACAGGATGTACAGGGAGAAATAGGAAGGGAAGAGTTTAGGAAAGCAATAGGAAAGTTGAAGATGGGAAAGGCACCGGGGGTGGATGGGATAACTGCAGAAATGTTAAAGTGTGGGGGGGAGGTAGTGGTGGAGTGGTTGCTGCTTATATGCACATTGGCTTGGAGGCAGGGAGAGGTGCCAGAGGATTGGAGGAGATCCATAATTGTACCTTTGTATAAGGGAAAGAGGAGTAAGGATGAGTGTGGTAGCTATAGGGGAAAAAGCCTTCTTAGTGTACTGGGGAAGGTATATGGGAAGGTTCTTACTGAAAGACTGGTTGAAGTAGTGAGGAGCAGGGAGGGATGTGTGGACCAGATATTTGCATTAAAATCAATAGTGGAGAAATATAGTGGGAAAGGTAGGAATTTGTATGCTGCCTTCATGGACTTGGAGAAGGCATACAATAGGGTTGATTGGAGAGCTATGACGGGTGTTGAGAATATATGGTGTTTGGGGGGGGTCTTTGCTGAAAGGCATTGAGGCCTTGTATGCAGATGCAAAAGCATGTGTACGGGTAGAGGGTGGTCTAAGTGAGAATTTTAATATTAGTGTAGGGCTGAGACAGGGGTGTGTTATGTCACCATGACTGTTCAATATATATATGGATGTATGTATGAGAGAGATGAAGGCAAAAGTGAATGGTCTGGGGGTGAAGTTGAGGCTGAATGAAGTAAATTGGTCCTTGGTGGCAAGTTTATTTGCGGATGACACTGTGTTGATGGCTGAGAGTGAAAGGGAGTTACAGAGGGTGGTGGACGAATTTCAGTCTGTGTGTAAACGAAGGAAACTGAAGGTGAATGTTGGTAAAAGTAAAGTAATGGTATTTGAGAGAGCAGAAACTGAAGTGATTGACTTTGCTACACCTTACAGCAGGGTTCTTCAAACTTTTTTAGTCATGACCCAGTTTTTACTATGACATCATTCTTGCGACCCATACAGAAAGATCTTTTACAAATGACCAGAATTATCAATGTAAAGAAATACAAGGCCAAAAACTGAAATGCAACAATTATGATAAAAAGACATTCTAACCAGAATTATAAACATGTAATGTTAGTAATTATATATATACACTGATTTTGTTTTATTGATAATTAAATATATGAATATTCGAGTATAAAAATATGTTAGGTGGATTCTTATATGAACTTTATATTTATTTTATTGTCATGAACATTATTATTTTATTTTATTTATGTATTTATTTTTGTGGGCCTGCGACCCAGTTTGAAGGAATTGGTGACCCAGTTTTGGGTCGTGACCCGTAGTTTGAAGAACCCTGCCTTACAGAGTGGTAGTACCAACTGGGACTAAGTGTGAGATAACTCTGAGGGGTGAGAGGATGGAGGAAGTGAAGGAGTTTAATACACTGAGGTGGTTTGGACATGTAGAGAGAATGCAAGGTGAGGAGTTTGTAAAGGTGGTGTATGGAAGTGAAGTTGTGGGATGTGGTGTGAGAGGCAGACCACCGGTTAGATGGCAGAACAGAGTGGAAGAGTATATAAAGGAGAGAAACGTGAGGGGCAGAGGAGGGCTTGACCAAGTAAGGAGGGAGTGTTGGAACAGGGAGAACTGGAGGCACTTCTGCCGTGGCCACCCCCTTGGGGAGAGTTCCCGGAGGGAACGAGGCGTCAGAGCTATAGATAGATAGATAGATAGATAGGTGTCTTCATATTTTTCGTACAGTATAATGTCAAATTTCTATGGTTATTATTTCAATGAATCACATTTTAATGCCAATTTGAGTGCTATTAACCACCTAGTTTGTTGGCCAAAATTTGTATTTTGATGGATCCACATAGCGTTGTATGTGTCAGTGTAGCAATACAGTAGGTTCGCCTATTGTGCAACAATTTGGGCGACAGAGGCGCTCGTGTAAAGGGAAATCGCATAGTATAAATACATCTTTATGTTGGGAAAATACTTATGGGTGGCCACTGCCTCACACTGACAATTTGCAGAGATTTTATATGCCAATATGCAAGGTACAGTACAGTATTTGGTATTTGTGGTTTGATTATGAGTCACAGTAGCAATGAACATAAGTTCATACCAAAGAAATACCAGTACAGAAAGACGCTACAAGTGAGAGATGGGGTTCCAAGGTGGCTGTGACACTATATCGGGGTCCCTGGTGCACCTCCCAAGGTTTCGCCACTGCTACCCTCTCCTGCCACCACACCACCACTACCCTTACCCGCAACCGCACCACCACTCCCACTAGCACTGCGTTCAATGTTGATCTCATTCACTTCGTCCATAAACCCTTCAAAGTTAAGGGCGGACACAACTGAATGCATAATGAAGATAGCTAGATACTGCTCAATCAAAATGATTGCTGGGTTACTGTCACACCTTAGCTGTTAACCCGTTAAGAGCAGAAGCACCATAACTCCTCACAGTCGGCATAATGGCCTGCATGGGTTATATACAGCTATGGCGATGGTAACACTGGAAAAGCCTGGGCTATAACTAGGGGATTGACTGCAGTAACACTGACTCTAGTCTGCATGGGCCAGTGGCTGGAGCTTTGACCACCTCATACTCCAGTCACCCCAACCCTCCTCCACTAAAAAAAAAAAATTGCCCTGTATGCAGCTTGGTGGGTAGCTCTCAATAAATATTCGCGATCTTTAGTTAATCACCTGAAGTTTCAGAGCGTGTGACAGGAATTTTGTCTTACTCTCAACCTTTGGCAAGGTGAAAGCAGATGTTGGTTGGTAGGGTGTAGGGTTGGGGGCAACAAGATGACGACAGTGGCACGAGGGAGCGGGAGACTGAGTGAGAGGGAGAAGCCGCCTGTGGGGAGCGGCTAGTTGTAGCCAAAGTTCAATAGGTAAATTGGTTGTAGCATGGATTTGGGGGAGCATCTAGTTTCTTGTGGAAACCGAATTTAGATGCGCTTCTGGGAAAGGCTTCAGATTTGGTCCACTCTTGGCCACATAAGCGTGCGCTGTGGAAGTATCGCTCATAATAAAATAAAATAGTGCTGATTTGGGGTTCGTCGCACAAAAGGTGAATTGCACATTGAGAACACGTGCAATGAGCAAACCTACTGTATATACTATTTCCAGTCGGCCTACTCATGAATAATTATGACTGACCTGCCTTGTGTAGACTGTTGTTATAATTTAGGTTAGTGTTAGAAACACACTCTGTGTCTTTGTTATAATTAGTTTTGATTCATTTGACATGGTGCATTCATTTGTCCTTAAGTTTTACTAATATTTTGTTGGTTCTAATTTTATATTGATTTGACAGAACATACTTCCATGGAAAGTTGAAATTATACTGTAATTTATGACTAACTATCAGCAGGATGATAACATTTTATTCTTGGTGTTGATGTATGTTTCATACCCTATTATTGTTTAATTCTTTGTAGGTATGAGGTAGCCGTACCACTATGCAAGCAGGCATTAGAAGATCTGGAAAAAACTTCCGGCCATGACCATCCAGATGTTGCCACCATGCTCAATATATTAGCTCTTGTTTACAGGTAAGTTGTTGCACTACATGTTGTTGTTGTTGTTATTGTTCCCCTGGGGCAGAATGGCCTCCTGCCCCACAGACCCCAGGTACACTCTGGTTGCAGTGAAAAACATATTAAAATAAAGGAGGGGCTGGCCCTATATGCCCTGGCTACCGAAGCACATCCCAGGGATATGGGACCAGAGCTTACTGGACTATGGAGTCTGGGGGCCTCCGACAGCCAGGGAGATTGGGGGGAAGGTCTTTGATCCCAACAGCCAGTGCTGTGGGCCCAAGTCCACTTTACCACAAGAGCTACAAATGGGGCTGCACCTTCCGTTAGACCAGTCCTAAAGAGACCATAAAGGGGGAGAGAGTTTAGACTGCTGAATGCAAAGGAATAATGCACCCCCGTGTGCTGGCGGTCCACACAGCAGTGGGGGGAAAAAAAAAAAGAGCCTCCGGTTGCAGTACACCTCACGTGGATTTTTTATCCACATGGGCAGATCTCGTCAAATCCACTAGAAGTGACCAGATCCTACAACATTCTTTTTTCTAGCCCTGTGGGGGATGGCTAGTATTCACAGAGAATAAAGTCAGCCCCCCTGGGCAGATGCACTTCATGTGTTACCTGCCACTGGCAATAAAAATTTGGGTATCTTGTTCCATATACCTTTTGATCATAGTGAAGTATACCAGTCATGAGATCTTGAGTAATCTGCACTAAGGGATATGTTTCTTTTCTTGCTATTGCTTATGACTGTAGAGGCTGATTGAAATTGAAAGTTAATCTTACAAAAACATACTGTATATTTTTGTATTTGTATTATTATGCACTATATCACTTGTCTTTGAATAGTATTTTTAAACTTATAGCCAATGGTGAACAATTAGGATTGATGTTGGATCCTCCTTGTGGGAAATACAGTATACACTTTGGCTCAAATGATTTACACTCCCCAGGCTGATGTCTCCACCATCAGTATTGTTCTCATGTTCTTGAGAAATTTGTGGACTTGAAAGGGGGAGTGATTATAAGTTTGGCCCATTTCACTGGAGAGATTGTCTATGTTTTTTATTATTCTCCCCCCCTCTGAGCCTGGAGCTCACCACTCCTTGAAAAAGGAATATTAGGTCTCAAAGATGATTAGCTTTTCTCTGAAAATTACTGTAAATTATGATAATTAAATCCATAAGCATAAGGTAATAAATCCATGAATTACTTGGTTGAAGTTAGTGCACTTTAGGCTAAAAGATCAAGATACAGCAGTATTCAACTGAAGAAATTATTGGCAAGTAATATTTCTCCAGTGTCTTAGGTTATTTATTTGTAATAAATAACTATAAATTTAATATTTATATATTTAATACTATACATTTTGTGCTTTTAACAGGGATCAGAATAAATACAAGGAAGCTGCTAACTTGCTGAATGATGCATTGGCCATTCGAGAAAAGACACTTGGTGAAAATCACCCAGCTGTTGCTGCTACACTCAACAACCTTGCTGTGAGTTATTATCATGTGATGTTGGTTTATATTGTTGTGAAAAATACAAAGTGTGTGAGTCACTGAGCAAACAACTTAGTTGAAGCTGATGTTTCAGGATTTTCAAAAAGTGCTCATACTGGTACAGTTTATTGTTTAGTTTTGATATGAAGTTTTCTATAACAATATTTTTGAACCCATTTTTGTCCTTGGAATTTCCTACTTTATGTGTCTTTGATATGCAGGTACTGTAACTGCATAGCAACTTGAAACTGACCTTTATGAAATTGTTTGGGTTCAGTGACCATAGCATTATTAGTCTTTACATTGTTTAACCATTTCGCCGCGGGGATAATCGAGCGTGGCAACTCTGCAATCTGGGCCTTTTTTATGCACTCGGTGTCATTATGTAAACAACACATTTGACGGCTAATAGCTTGTAAACCACACGCTACATAAATATATAATACAGGATATTGAAGTATAAACCTGTAGCTGTCTCGTGATGTACTTGTGGTACTAAATGGACATCTGTAGGATTGGTAGCCAGCTCAGAATGACCACAACTCAAAATTCCCATGTACACTCTATTTACATATCTAAGTATGTTTTCAAGCTCTGATTTTGTTATAAAGCATGTCAGAATCACATTTTTCAACTCAACAATATGAAATTTAATGTCGATGTCGGATTTACGTACATGTATGGTAATTACAGGAAAAGAGGAGTGATGAAAATATGTCTCACTCGATCACTGCTGTTGTAACACTGATTGGAAGTGGCTGACTAGACTCTGGGGAGTCCCTTGGCTATCATACGCAGTGTTACCAGCCAAGTCAACCATCTTAGGGAGCGCGCTATTTTAAAAACTGCCTTGTCGAAAATTCTTGTCACCCGCGATCCTCCACACTTGTTGCTGGTGTCGAAAATTCTCGTCACCTGTGGTTTAAGGGTTAAGTGACTATGACATATAGTGTTGACTGTAACACTGTCACTGCCACTGATATACAGTGTACTGGTGCTCATAAAAGTATCAGCACAATTGTGTCTGTGTGTACAGTGCTCCCTCCAAGTATTGTTTACCATAATGTGTTGATTGATCATACACATACAGATTATTTATATGGTGAAAAGTGGAAGTGATTTTAAGAGGAAATTACCAAAATTAATTAATAAAAACTAAGGAATGTTGTGCACGAATAAAATTTCAATGAGTTTTGGTGATAACTGAACTTACCACCCCACTATCACCCTCACGCTCGCTTGATACACTCGTGATAAGCCTAACCCCTTTATAGTGAACAACTTCTCAAAACGGTCATTTTTGATACTTTTAACACATATCCCGATAGACATATGATATGGTGAAAAGTGCAAGTGATTGTAAGAGAAAATTACAAAGAATAATGAATATAAACTAAGGAAATGTATTTGGATTATTGGTGATAACTGAACTTGTCAACCATCACCCTCAGTCCTCACTCACTACACTCGCGCTTTTAGGCCTACCCTCTTAGAATGAACAACCTTTCAAAAGATACATTTTTCCATACTTTTGGCTCAAGTTTAGAATTATTTTTAGTCGCTAGAGAGAAAATATGTGAAATCGAGGGTTGAGGGTAGTCTCATCCTGGCTCATGAGTCACAGTAGACCGCTTGGGATGTAACTTAGCCATTTAAGTATGTTTTTTTATGTTCGCACGATAGCTTATAAACGCGTTATAGCTGGGGGTTGAGTGTACACTCGATCAAAAAAGTATCGCTCATTTCCCTCGTGAAACATTCTGACACCTAAGACGATGGCTACTGAAAACGAGCTTGTTTATCATGAGCTGTAGCGATCATTTACAGAACCATCGGACCCCACCTGCGCGATACTTTTTTGAGCCAGTGTACATATTATAATGGTCAAGAAGGGTTAAGTTTTGGAAGTGCCAGTACCGAACATATTTTTTCCCCTTTATTTATCAATTCCAAATAGATTATTTTAAGGTCCACGGCACCTGCTTGGTACAGTCGGCAAAAAAAGTTTCGTTACCATCCCTAAAACAGTGTGATGTAATGCTCGTACGCCTGACTGGTGAGTGTCGTACCTCTGCCACCCTCCGGCCTTCATAAGTCGGTGCCCCGGCCCCCTGGCCAGTGTGTCATGGACAGCCAAGTAGGAATGACGTTCTTTCAGCCAGTGCTATATTTTCTGTGTATTTCACAGTTATTCTTGTTCTAAAATACTCAAAACGCATTTCCTTATGTTTAATAATGAATAGTTAAATAGTAAGAGTTCTTTAACACTCAAAATTTAATTTAAAATCAGCTAAACTTTTGATATAAAGAAGTTAACACTGCCGGGGCAATGACAATTCCCGTCCAGCATGTCCCGGATGACACGAGTCACAGCTGCCCAGTGGGTGGAGTACCAACCCTACCGGGCTTACCCATGGTAAAATTAACGTAGGGGTGGTAACGAAACTTTTTTTGCCGACTGTTCATAACCCCCACCTACTTGGGGGGTATCATTGTATTGGTTATAATCATCATTGTTCCTAAGATAACACTGGACATAAGCCAGAAGCACCTATTGACTGAGGTTCAGATTATCACTACCAAAGTACTGAAGAATAATTAGTATATCAATTTTGAGTTTAGAGTGAATGATGATTGATTTAATATTATGTACCAGGTGTTGTATGGTAAGCGAGGAAAATACAAGGAGGCCGAACCACTTTGTAAACGAGCCTTGGAGATCCGTGAGAAGGTATTGGGCCGTGACCACCCAGATGTAGCCAAGCAACTCAACAATCTGGCCTTACTGTGTCAGAATCAGGTAACTTATATTGATTGCAAGCATGTCTATTTTAGAGTATAGCCAGTCTATTTATCCTTTACTACTCCTGCTTGGTTAGTGTACTTGCTGTTGTATGTGGCTAATGGGAATGCAATATTGCAGTTTCACAGTCAAACATGTGGATTTGCATGTTGATGGAAAACTATCTGTTGCAGTGTGTGCCTACATGTGTACAGTATTTACATGGAAGCTTCTTAAAGACGAAGGAAAGCATGTTTGATAAGGTTACGTGAGTCATGTATAAAGTAAAGCACTCAACACCTTATAAATGTTAGTCTAGATGTAACGGTATAGAGCTTTATCCTTTTTATTTTTAATTATTATTATTACTGTATTATTATTATTATTTATTATTATTATTATTATTATTTTGTTAAGAATATTCACTTTCTGTCTTGTTCTTTCATTTGTATATAATGCTTCACTTATAATAGAATTTCTGCATGATGAACTGCTATAATGTTAACCCACATATACAAGCTTCATATTTTATTTCATAGTGTTATTATATGTAAAATGCAAGTCTGTGAATAATTGACAGATTTTTGTACAATTCTAATAGGAGTTGCTTAGGAATGTTTTATTTGACTTGAGAGGTATAGTGAAAACATGTTACAAAAAGCAATAACTGTGTAAAAGATGCAATCCTGTTCAGTTGGTATACGATCACCATTAATATATACAAAATATACCTACCAGTTGAATATTAAGTTATATTTAAGTTTTTCCCCACTCACTAACTAAACATGGTGAATGGGAATGCTATACAAAAACCCTTTAAGAAACTGAACCTATTCTCTTTTCCTTAGTACATAGGGAGGATGAACCAAGAGGTATTGGAGTAGTAAAGTGTGGTGGCCAGTACAGTACTGTATAACAGGATAGTGTGTGTTGATTTGGTGTCCCAGTAGTAACCCTACAGCTGATGGTGTGTGTGTGCTGAGTGACTAACCAAAGTTGTGCCGCAGATCTCTCAGGAGGAGCGTAGAGGTGTGCCTAAGGAGGAGCTTCTCGTAAGTTATTCCCGAGTTATGGACTCTTTGTTAGACGTACACAAGTGGTCTATGGGTGTCATGAGTGCCTTGTTGATGCTACATATGGTGAAGGTTCTTCCTTGGAGCCATGTAGTGTTGTGGTGCTGTTTTTCTGTTTACTCTTTGCTCTTACAACTAACTCGACTCAAAGTGTCTTGGCTAACATGTAGACTATAAAACATTTGAAATGCCTTACTAGGTAAACATTTCACTACTCATTAGAAATAAAAGGTTAAAATGTCCATGTGTGTTTATAAATTAGGCATTACCATAAGTAATTATCTCGTCTGGAGTATTGGGATTCTCGTGTGAATAATTACCAAGGATGCTACTGTTGTTATAGTTTCATGATGGTGGCAAACACATTTTTATTGTATTGTAATATATTTTTATTGCGATCAGAGATTTATTAATTTATGTATATATATATATATATATATATATATATATATATATATATATATATATATATATATATATATATATATATATATATATATATATATATATATATATATATATATATATATATATATATATATATATATATTATAAACTCAACCCACCAGGAGAGTCCATGGCAGAGATATTTCCTGGTTGTTTTTGTAGTCTTTCTAAATTTCTTGCACATTTATTTTATAGTTGTAATGATTATAGTACTTGTCCTGACTGATTATTATTTTCAGTATTCCTTTCCTCTTCCATCATTTACCAAAAAATGCAGTACAGTATTATTTTGCCAAGAATTTCTTTCCTGCTCAGTTACTCAGATATTTGTATGCAATATTCAGTATATTTATTTGTATTATATGCTTTCCTTCTTTATCTGTACAGTACAGTATCTATCTTTACCTTTGTGTCCTTTTCATCAAAAACTTGCTGTTAATCTCCATATTGTGGTCTTACTATAGTCCCTTTTCAAATCCTAATATTTTGTAAAGCCAATACTGTATCTGTGGTAGTGGATGTAGTTGATAGTGTATGATGCATCACACATCTTTGGTTGCGCATGCTTTCAGTGCAGTTATTTTTATTTAAAAATGTATTTATCTTACATACAATCTCTGAGCTACCATTCACCAATAAGTAATAACAAATGTAAAACCAACCACTTTACCTCCTCAAAGATTAAATATTTGTCATTGATCCAGGGATATATACAGACTCTCATCACAAACATAAAACAGTACAGATTTTATGTAGACTATATTCAGACAAGTCAAGTTGTTACATTGCATCACATTCCTCTTTAAGGGAGGTGAAGTAACAGATAAATTATATGAGTATAGTACAATATTGAATTTGAGTAACACTTAGCAAAATATTTTATTCTTGGTGACATTGAAATTTAAAAAAATGGATAATTATATCTACAAGGAGGTTATGCTTTTGGTTCAGTTTGTTTATCTGTATTTGTTTGCAGTATTATGCTGAAGTTGTCTGGATTTTTTTAAATTTATATCACAGACAGACCTTGTGACTGGCAACAAGGTGGGAGAGATTTGTATCTGTATCCAGAATTTTTTTTAATTTGTGCAGATGGGTAAAGTATCAGGAATAGATGGTGTGGTGAGATAGTGGTTGAGTGGGTGTGGAAAATGGGAGAAGGAAGTGTGCCAGAAGACTAAATCAGGAATTTTAGTTCCTCTGTATAAGGGTAAAGGGGAGAGAGGAGTATGTGGCAATCACAGAGGGATATGTGTCTTTAGTGTTACTAGTAGGGAAGGTGTACTGTAGGGTAGTGATTGAGAGAGTGAGAACAGAAAAATGGGTGGGTGATGAGCAGGATGGGTTTAGGAAGGGAAGAGGGTGTGTAGACCAGATTTTCTCCGAGGTGTGCTGTGGAGAAATATCTGGAGAACGGCAAGAAGTTGTATGCTGCATTTATGGATTTGGAGAAGGCATATGACAAAAGTCGATAGAGAAGGTCTGTGGAAAGTACTGAGAATATATGGAAAGTTGCTGGAAGCAGTGAAGAGCTTGTATGAGGATATAAGAACGGCAGTCCAGGTGGAGAGTGAGCAGAGTGAGTTCTTTAATTTGATTGTTGGGTTGAAGCAAGGGTGTGTGATGTCCTCATGGTTGTTCAGTGTATATATGGATGGAGTCATGAAGAAATTACAAGAAAGAGCAATGGATGTCGGTGTACCTCTGATAAGGGAAGGGAGTGAGTGGAAGTCACCTGTGCTGCAATTTGCTGGCAATACAGTTCAATTGAGTGACGATGAGTGGGAGTTGCAGGGTTTGGTGAATATGTTTGGAGATGTGTGTGAGAAACGGAACCTGAAGGTAAATGTGGCGTAGAGTAAAGTTATTGTCTTTGAAAGGGGTGCAGCCACAGGCTGTACGGTGAGGTTGAATGGTCAGGTTATGTAGAATGTCAGCTCATTTAAGTATACGGGCAATGTGATGAGTAAGGATGGGAGTTTAGAGGATGAGGTGCGGGAGAGGGTACAACAGGGGAAGAGGGTTTTAGGAATGCTTAAAGCAGTGACAAGGAATAGGGCGATGAGTATGGAAGTAAAGAAGACTTTACATGATAGTGTGGCAATCCCGACTTTGACATACGGAAGCGAAGCGTGGACGATGACGGAGAAACATAAGTCAAAAGTTAGAAGGGTGGAAATAAGTTACCTGAGGAGTGTGTGTGGAGTAACATGGAAAGATAGACTGATAAATGAAGAGGTACATGAGCGATGTGTTGTGGATGTGGATGTGCTGGAGAGTGTGAAAAGGAACACCTTGAGGTGGTTTGGTCATGTGGAGTGTATGGGGAGCGAGAGGTTGGTTAAGAAAGTGTACGAGAGTGAGGTGGAGGGACGGAGGGGAAGAGGCAGACCGAGAGCGAGGTGCAAGGATGGAGTTGAGAGGTATATGAGTGAGAGTGGCGTTGGGTGGGAGGAGGGATGCCAGTTGATGGGGGACAGAGCTGCATGGAGGCGATTTGTTTGTGGCCACCCCCTTTGGGGATTGAGGCATCTGGCAATAGATAGAGAGATAGAATTTTGCCTATCATTGTTAAGGAGGAGGTTAAATATTAGTAGTTGATTCAATTGACTTTAATGTCCTTATGATAGGATGTTTATGATATCTGAACCTCTTCTCCTTTTAGATTTGCTTTCATACTTCAAGTGTGGCATAGTACAGTATAATCCTTAAGGGGAAATTCGGTGTATGTAAATCTGGAGCAACTGATTCCTCCAAACTATTCCAAGCAACAGAACACCATTATTTTTGTTCGTCTGGTCCTGTTTCCTGGCATACTTTGGAGGAATCAAGGCACTCCAATGTACCAAAAAAGAATTACCACCTTAAGGGAGTACAGTAGTTAGGTGTTGGTAAATCTGGAACAACTGATTCCTCCAAACTATTTCAAGCAACAGGATACCATTATTTTTGTTCATTTGGTCTTGTTTCCTGGCATACTTTGGAGAAATCCAGGTACTCCAATGAACCAAAAGTGTATTACCCCCTTAATACAAAGCTGTTTTGTTACTTATCCATCCTTACACAACATATGGGTTGATTTATTCCTCATACTGTACTGAGATTTATTTCTTCAGTTCCTATCCTTGTTATGTATGCTTCCTTTTATGTATCACTGTTCATGAATATGTTATACTTTTTTTTTGCTTAATCCTTATTACATTCCTTGTTTTTAGTATTACACTATTTGGTTTGCTCCTAGATACAGTCAGTTTTAAGAAATATCGGTCAAATGAGTGCTTATAAATGCCATTGAATTAATACCCATCAAAAATTTGAACTCCATTTGTTGGGAGACAGTACCAGCATCTATACCAGCCTTGCTTGGCTACTTACTGTAGAGTTGTAACTCACTTGCTACTAGTTATGGCTCTGTAGCATTTACAGTAATATTGCTCCTTTAGTGTGAGTTCAAGTCCTAGCTCTGTCAGTTGTATTTTTGTACCGCCAGTTTGACAGAGTAATTCCCATAATACAGTGAAAGCCCTTTTATCCGACACCAGTGGGACCGAGCACGTTCCGGATACGAGAAATTTCCGGATACAAGAAAATGTACTTTAAAATTACATCATTCTACATTCATTCACTTTATTCTTAAGTACATTTAACACTAATACCATATCTTATAATCTTATACCAATCTAACACTTACATCTACAAATGTATGTATCAATTATCCGTCATCGTGCAATCCGTCATGCGATATATCCGGCGCACGAAATCCTTATCTCCAATCAGGTCCGTATGTGTACATTAAAAAAATCGGCAAAATTCAATAGTCTACCATACACCAGCCACTTCTCCATACTCTGTATAACTTAGGGAAGATAAAGAAAATGGAGGTACAGTATTACAAATTTAGAGCACTAACTAGAGAATTTTTTTTTTTTTTTTTTTCAAGTGATATTTTCCATGCTAAGAAAAACCCACTTTTTATAGACAGAAAGAATTTAATATGGACGTTTCAGAGGCAACTACCTCCCTCTTCAGCAGTACAGAGATGAATGAAACATGAAAGGAAAATAAGTAGCTGACAGGGGGAGGGAGGTACAGGGTGTGTTCTGATGACAAACAGACCTCACCTCACCTCACCCAAGGTCAGGTCAGGCCGGTGGGGTGAGGTGAGGTGAGGTCTGACACTCTGACTCTGCTCTACGAGTGGTGGGAATGATGCGCTGTACCTCTGACGGCGGCGGGAGCAACTACAACCCCGCGCGGGAATTTTGTATTTAATTTTTTTACGTACGTCTTTCTTTTTGGTTATATTTATTTTTTTATGAAAAAAATGCCGGATACGGGAAGTTACCGGTTAACCGAATGCCGGATAAAAGGGCTTTCACTGTATATACTGGATTAATACTGTTCACTGTGTATAGCTGGACTTGTTTGGTTTGATTTACACTAGAGGCATTTACCATGCAATATGTGTTAGCCTTTTATTACTTGCTGATAGCATTCAAGATGCTGCTAACAAGCAGCTTTGGCAAGTTTTTAGGTTGTGTCTTTGTTGCCAACCCCATTATCATTGGGAACCCTTAGAGTTAAGGGTTATAAGGTTACTTGCATAACACAAATGGTGGGGCAGCATGTATCCATCCTGTTTGGAGACATAACTCCTGCCTGGAAATGCCTTGTTATGAGAACGACCAGTACAGAAGCCACACTGAGGGACCTTCTCTCTGTATATATTATACTGATAAAAAGATAGAGATTGAAGGAAGGAGTGGAATATAGTGTTGGAGGATTTTCATATAAAGAAGAGAGTTGAATATTACATTAATGAATAAGTTTATTAACTTTACATTACACTATATTGGGTAATGGAGTTGAGTTGAGGAAGGTTTTGCATTGTGATAAAGTGAGGTGGTTTAGTCAAGTGTTTGAATAATGAAACTGTACACTAATTTTCTAAACCCTGGGCAACTTACCACCCTTCACACTAACTCGTGTTTGCTTCTTTGTATTCAGTTGCTCAAAGTTGCCCAAATAAAGCTCAAGAAGTACAAGAGCTCACTCAAATTAGAGAGATATTTAGGGATATTTGTAACAACTGCACTGACATCTAGTCACTCTAGAGTTACACACAGTGCTTCCACAGGCACAAGGAATTATATATAATTATCTACCTTGGCTCACACCAACTCCACCTCTCCCCCACCAGTTTGTACAATTTTTTTTTTTTTTTCTAATTGTAGCACAACTGTTGGAGCTTCATATTTTGAAACAACTTTGATGAATTTTGTTTTGTTTTGTAACTGTGTACTGCGTTTCAAACACATTCCTCCACTTCAGTTCATCCCAACATTACTCCTTCTCTACATTTGACCCCCCCCCCACCACCACTGAATATCTTTAAAAATCGGTAATCTCAAAACACCCTTATTTCACATCTATAATTATCTAGGAAATTCAAGAACTCTAAAATAACCGAATCAGAGAGTTTGTTAATGTGCTACAGAAGTTTAAAGAGACAGAGACGTATCCGTTTAGACAAGGGGCATGCAAAAACAGACCGCTCACACTCGTTTATTACGGCTCATATATGCTGGTTTTCAGCTGCTGCATATTTCTTTTTTTGCTCATTCGGACACTGAGGGGAGTGGCTTGTCTGTCCTGGCTGCCTATAACCTGAGTTACCCACAGTCGGTCAAAGAGAGAGGTTATGAGCTGCGTTTCTTTAGAATGATTAGTTGGTTGGCGATTTGTTCCAAGATGATGATGATTCGTAGGCAGAATTTGAAGAAAATATGGAATGCCAGACGAAAGAATAGTGATGGTAGTGTGGCACTGACTCCTCCTCCATCCCTGTTGTCACTTCTTTCCTGTCCTCTACCTCCTCATCATTGCCCTCTACCTCCACCTCCCTGCCCTCAAAGTATCACTATATGTTATGCTTACAAATGAAAGAAATAAGTAAATAGATAAGGAAAAAATTAGTAAGATATGAAAGAAGTAAGTAAAATACCGGGCATTACAAAACTTTGAACGTCCGTAGCTCAAAATGAGTATTTTTTTAATTCAAATATTCATAGAAAATGCAATAAAATTGACAATGTCGGGAGGGGGATAAAGAAAAATCATGAATCGGCGCACGTCATTCCCGACTTACATCTTGCGATCGCGACATTTCACAACGTATGGGGAATTAAAAAAAAACAAGAATATTACGAAATTTCTATTATGTTGGAGTATTTCCATTTCAAAACTCAAATCTCTAGTACAAAAAATCTGGCCTCCAGGACATTTTAAATGTGCATGACGTCATAGCGTCGTGATGTCATGTCTTTCCACATTCTCTTGCTAACACAATATTGGTAATCCAGTTTTAAATATTTTCCGAAAGTTTTAAGTTGAAAGACCAAATACTTTTTTTTCTGTTACTTCATTTTAGTCCAGGGATGAGTCTCCACACAAACCACAACTGTAAAATCACTTATAATCAAATTTGACTCCAGTATAATTTTGTTATTATTTATTTATATTTTGCTTACCGGTATATGAAAGTAAGAGATGGGGGATTTACATACTACAGTCTGTTGGATTCTAGGATTTACGTGAGTCACAGTATTGTTAAATTATGCATCGGCATCGTCCATCATCAGTAATTCATTTATCTTTCTTCTGAGGAGTGGAGGATTATTGATAAGTTATTGTAGTACAAGGGATTTCATAACACCTTCTTAAATATCAAGAGTTATTCCAAATATATGATTTAAGGTGATGTGATGTAGTCAGAAAATTGGAGATAAAAGTCTTTCAAATATATCCACGAAACACCACCTCTATGGAAGGAGCTTATTTCAAGGAATGGTCGGGAGGAATCAGAAGCCTCCAAATTTCATGCATGATCACAGGGTCCTTAAGGCATTACAATAGTAGTTGATAGTTTATGCCTTTTGATGTCTATAATACTTTCTTCTGACAAGGAAATATCTGATGGTAATTATAATTATATAAATGTCACCAATTGTTGCTTAACCTTTACATGTCAGACAAAGACCAACCCAAGCTAATAGCCAGAATTGCTGTTGTCATCTAATTTGAAAAACTGGTAATTTTGTAATAATGTTAAAAAATAAGAAAGAAAATACCTTCACAAACTACAAACCTGTAGCTTTTAGATGAATCTCGGAATGAGCTTTATTGGCTGTAAAGTCTGGCAACAGTGGTGGTGTGAATAGAGGTAATGAAAACAAGCTGAAGGAGCAGGTACAGGAAGGAATGTATGTGAGAATATGGGTGAAGGCACACTGTATGAGGATGGACCAAGTTCAATGTAGTCATGCATGAAATACAGTCTCTGGATACCATTCACTTTAGTCTAGACACACAAAATACTAAATGATAAAATAGTGATAGTAAATTACACACACCATATCGTGTATCTCAACATGCGCCATATAGCATATCCTGATACGTCAGGGTTAAAATTGGCTATATTCAATACTTTTTACATAGAAATATACAGTAATTATCTTAAGCAGTATGACTTTTGGATACACAGAACTAAAATTAAATTGATCATTTATGATATTTGCCAATACATTATCACATCAAACTTGATATCCCACTGCATGTTCATGAACAAGAGATCAGGAATATTTACTCTGGTGGCAATGTTTTCTATAATTTTGATTATCAAAGTACAGTAGTAAGCTCTGGTATGTATACAGTCCTGTAATTTTAATGGTAGTGCACTGTTGGTAGAACTGCACTAAATGTTATTGGCCTGTTGTATGACCTTGATTTAGCCTGTGTTTGCTATTTGTATGACTTTGATTTTGCCTGTGATTGTTGTTTGGCTACTTTCTAGCACTTGGCTTTAGTGCTCAAGTATTTCTTGCTTGAGTCTGCTTCTGTAGATACAATTCAGTAGAAAATGTTATTTGTATAATATTTGAAATGTTATGTACAGTGTATTTATAGAGGTACTTAAAGTACATTACTATGACATTTGACCAGTTCAGTTAATAACTACAGATTGATTTTGTTTTAGTATGGTTTGATTTTATATACAGATACTGTAGAATGTTTTCACTGCTATTTGTAAGACTTTTAAAACAATTATAAGCTTGTACAAGCTTATCTTTTTATTTTAAAGCATTTTTTTAAAGCATTATATGGAAAGTTTTAATTGAAATTTACTTGCAGTATAATTATGTTAATCTGTTTAGTTACCATCAAAAGTCCTCCTTTTATTTGCTGATAAAAGTTTAGATTAATAGTGTCACCAGAGATATTTTGTTTTCTATTATACTTGATTGTAAACACTGTTATGCAGAGACATGTTAACACATTTTCGTCTGTGTGATAGTATGAATAAGTAAGCACACCAATAGACAGAGGAGGTGACAACCCATAGTAGCACATGGATATATGTGTACCATTATATGATCAATGCTGTAGTGTTGCACACAATCAGGAACAAGTCAAGTACATTATCATGGCACTTTCCCTGGGGGATGGAAAACAATACAAAATTATTTTATTGTCTGCCAGTGACTGTATATTAATTATTGCTTCGGCTTAATGAAAAATGATAATAGATGAAGTACAGCACAGTATTGGTGTGGTTCATGATGAAATTGTTGGCAGTATAAAATATTGAGTATAACAAGAATATTACCTGCTGACTTGACCTGATCATACTGTAGCAGTGTTGCATAGTCTTGTTATAGATCATTGAGAAGGTTTGGAATAAGAAGACATCACAGCAGGTAAACCTAACAGAGTTAGTAGAGAAGACACTGCTCTATTGCATTAAGTAAAACATAAGTTATAGAACGACTGTTCTGCACTGTAATAACATTGTTTAATTGGACTCTTGAAGGAAGACTTTTATTTTCTAAAAATTAACTGTACTATGCAGAAAGGTATATGTAATATTCTTATCCTGGTACCTGAATTGTTTTCTATACTGTCAGGGAAAATATGAAGAGGTTGAGCGATACTACCAACGTGCACTAGAAATATACGAGACCAAACTTGGCCCAGACGACCCCAACGTTGCCAAGACCAAGAACAACCTGGCATCAGCGTATCTCAAACAGGGAAAATATAAAGAGGCAGAAATACTCTACAAACAGGTCCTAACTAGGGCTCATGAGAGGGAGTTTGGTGCCATTGATGGTGAGTGTATTTTTGTTTTTGTTATATTCTGATTGTTCAAGAAATGGTTTGCTTTCTTTGATACTTGTAAATCTTGCTTCTGTGTTATGAACAGTGACTGATTTCTGATTTAATTAATTTTAGTGACTCACTGGGATAACCCCGATCATAAAAATGTAACATAGAGAAACTGCATTGGCATGTTAAGGGGATAGTACAGCATTGGTAAATCTGGAGCAACTGATTCCTCCAGATGATTCCAAGCAACTGGACACCATTATATTTGTTAATTTGGTCCTGTTTCCTGCCATACTATGGAGGAATCAAGGTGCTTTAATGTACCAGATGTATACAGTACGATCCCCTTAATGAATTGGCCATACTAGAGTCGTTCATTTTTATATGATAGTTATTTTGCCTCCTCCATTCTGCTCACGATACCCAGTTAACTTGTTTCTCACTTTTTATACAGTTGTTCACTATATTTGGTTACTCTGGACTATGTTTTCCCATTCCTGACTAGATCCCAGCAACATATTCTCTGTAGAATGAGTTTCCAAGAATCTTGAAACTATTATTCTGTAAATCATCTGATGTCCTTTCTACAGTACACTGGTCTTTTTAGTGAATACACCTCTAACACATATTACTATAATCAATGTAACTACCTCATAAAGATTACACAGTGCCACTTTTTTTTATTGTGCTGTTGAACTTCATTTTTATGAATCTCTATATCAGATACTGTATTGGTTATAGAGTACAAAATTTTGTTGACTAAGGTATTCTTTCTTCAATAGGTGGTTATGGATAAGAAAATAGTGAAAAATGTAAAAGAGAAAAGATTCCCATGTGGAATGTATGGTAGTGAAGTGTGGGGTAAACTCAATTTGTTGCTTGGAGTGTACCAAGTGGTTGGCATAGCTAGATGGTACTGTAATAGAAGATATAAAATAGATTAGTTATCTGTGTGTTAAATTGGACAGTAACATCGAAGGTAAAGTGATGAGAGCTTTAAGGACACACACAGCAACAGCGTAGAAGAAGTATAGAGTGATCACAGAACTGTTGATAAACTAAAGTACTGTACAGTATTCCAATAAAGAAACAGAAAAAAAGTATTTAGAGCATGTATAAGATCAGCATTATTTTATGGTTCTGAAATGTGACCCTTGATGAAGAAAATAGAGAATATATTGGTGGAGAGGGACTTAAAAATAACTACTGTATATCATTGATTGTCTAACATAATAATTTGAAGAATATCCAACATTTAAAGGAAATTACAGTGAGAATGCAGAAGTAATATATTAGTATTAATGATATTTGAATTCAAGTATTATTTCATTAGAGAAAGAAGAGGAAATAATAAGTGGTTGAGAAGTACAGATGGTTAATCATAGCATAGAGAGTGAGCGTGTGTGTTGGACATGTGTGTATGTGCGCATGGTGTGCATACGTGTGTGTTGTGCATGTGAGTGAGAGAGAGAATCTTAATAAATCCATGTGTCATCTTGTTGTAAGAGTCCCATTTATATATATATTAGAAAGACGTGGCACATTGTTAGAGAGGAATAAATAGATTACACAATGGTTCACATGTGCTTGCTGATGACTCCATTTTTGTCATTCTCTCCTTATTGGCAATAATGAATACTGTTTCCCCAAAATGCCTGTTATAAAAGTTAAGTATATACACGTGTGTGACATTGTGACATTAATGCCAACAAGAAAAGAATGTTATGCTATGCAACTAGGAATAATGGCCATAGGCACACATAATTACAGACTTACACTTCATAAACATAGACACAGATATTGTAAGTGTTATGTGTTTTCAGGTGACAACAAGCCCATCTGGCAGGTGGCTGAGGAACGTGAAGAGAACAAAAATAAGGTGAAAGACTCGGCGCCATATGGTGAATATGGAGGGTGGCATAAAGTTGCCAAAGTGGACTCACCCACCGTTACTACTACACTCAAGAACCTGGGGGTACTGTACCGCCGCCAGGGGAAGTATGAGGCTGCTGAAACCCTGGAGGACTGTGCCATCAGGTCACGTAAGGAGGTCAGCTCAGCTCTGGGTCAATCTACACAATAATGATCTGCTTAATAATGCTTATGGCTACTTCAAAAATAACCTGCACAACCCACACAATTTGAATTATAAAAACATTTTTAGATCATCACTCAATATCTGGAATATGTTTATTTCAATTAACTTCCATTGTACGAAAGTAAAACTGTATATACCATTTAATATATAAGGAGTGAAAGTTATGGGTAAATGCAAGTTTTTTGCATTTGAATTTTCATTATTTTTGCACACCATTACTTTTAAGGTATTCCAAAATTTATTTTCTTACCTTTACAGTAAAAGATACTATTATTATGTAATGGGTTGTGTGGATCTTAAGCCTTTAGTGTTTGTCTTGTGCAGATGATTGCTTTAAATGATTTACAGATTGGTCACGTGTGTCTTTATTGGTTATGTTGAAATTGGTGATCAATGCATTCATGAAATTGATGACAAATGTTGATGGAGTGATTACATTTCACTGTGCACCAGTTTTATGTCCAGTACATGACCTGTAGTTGTATATATGATTTAAGACGGGGAAACCTCACAAGCTCATTGTTCCAAAGTCCATACATTGTGGGAGTTGTTACATTTGACAATAGTATCTGAAATGACTTGTTTCAACTACTTAGATGCAGCCTAGCTGACAGTTTGAGATTCTTGTTGCTGTTATTATCAGTACAGTACTGGTATATCTCCATTGATGTTTTCATATCTTATTACTGTTTAGCCCACTAAGATGACGAATGAGTTTTTAGAAATGTGTAAGAATATAACTATACACATTAGCAGATTGTGTAGTCATCGACTGTTTTGATACACTTTTGAAGATTTATTTGTAAGGTAATTGTTTTGAGTATTTGTCATGCCACAATTCACAGCGTATTTCTTCATAGATCCATTTTTTATCTATTTCCTTTTCACATACAGATAAATAGATCTGTTTCAAGAGTGAGGTTAGCATCCGTAATCATCCGTTTCGTATATTTTCTAGTCATTGTATTGGGTTTCCTTCCATTAGAAAAAAAAAAATTCTGATGACTGCTTTTACCTTTGACTGAGAAGTATATCACTGCACCATAACAAAAATCTCATGAGTTAGTTGAATATCAGTCACAAGGATACCAACACTAGCAACTGCAAGCAAGGTTATATATAATGAGATATTGTAGTTTGCTTCATGTTGATATGCTTCATTAACTAAAAAAGGGGATATTAGTTTCTTTTACACCACACCATGTACTAAAATGGCAGAGTAAATTTAGGGTATTTCATTTAATAAAACCTGAATTGATAATTATTCAATTTTCATTAGTAAGTTAACAGTTAGGTTTTAATTCCACATGAGGTTTACAGGATTTTTTTTCATTTTTTACCACAAACCTTGTATTGGATCAAAAAGTGAATGAGGACATCAGCATCAACTGGTAAAAGGTTTGGCTTTGAGAAGTACAGTACAGTAGGTGGAAGTAATGGTTGTATGTCTTGTATTTTATCTGTCTAGAGCAATATTCATTCTTATTGGCTTCAAGGGATAACATGTGCACCAACTTAAAGCTAAGAGCATAGCTTAAGATATTCTTATGCAAGAAGTGTATAAAGTCATTATTTATTTTACAGTACAGTATAACCATAAAAATACAAGTGATACATAACTTAACAATGGGAGTGATCCCTCAATTGACAAGAATTTTCCAACATATACACAAAACAGGTACAGGACACATGCATTTAGTATACACAAAGGTGTAAATCTGCTTGTATTAAGAAAAGTGTTTATCCAACAGAAAGATACTGACTAAAAATAAATGAATGTATACATATCGGCTTTCATTTTGACATATTTGTACTGGTGCTTGTTATTAAAGATATACTAGCAATAATGTTGACAACTAGAGAATCAATTTACAAATTGAATTATATTTTAAGGAGGTTAGTACCAAGTGTAAAGTTGCACTCTTTGAATGTCTAGTAGTTTGGACACATGAAAAGGTATATTTCTTTCATAGAATATATTGATACCATGTTCTTGAATGAAAATTTGATATATTTATGTTGGAAAAACTGATGATGCTCAAGAGGAAAGATAGTCAAGGGTGGATTTCTCTGCAAGTGAGAAAATATTTAAATTACTTGTAAAATCACTACCCAATATTAAGGGAAAGATTTTTATTGTGTTGTATACGATCTTAAACTTATATAATATTTATTAAAAATAAAATAATCATACACTGGATGACTGCTGCTAAATGTAAAATGGAATGTTCCAGTTTCTGCAATGCAAATACAAACAAGTTTATTATTGGAAAATTCAAATATTGTCTAAAACAATAATGATAAATGTCATTGTCCATCGCTTTTAGGTGACTTAATGACTAGTGTATTATGTAATGTAAACACTGTGTGGAGTGTGGGTTATCTTTACTCATCAGTCTTCCAGGGCCAGGGAGTCACATGGCTCTCTTTTGATGGGACACTATTGGAAAGGAACCAAAATAATTGATTGATATATTTACATCAATAGAAGTTAATAAGTTTCTTGAATATTAGTTAATGCAATATTTTAGAAATTAGTTGGAATAAGAAAGAAAAACGTCAATAAACCAAGTTGATGCAGCAAAAATAAAATGTGTGTAAATCGTTATATAGGCTTTATTGGAGAGCATCTTATTAAATTAATATGAATACTGTATTGTAAAAGAACTTAGATGTAACCAGTAAATTTTTATAATCAACTTTGCAGCGCAGGATTATTTTTATTAAAAATGAATGGCTTCACTTCTGTTATATGTGCAGAGTTCCCGTTCTTATACTCAAGCATCTTCCAGACATCAATGATACCTTTCCAAATTGTAAGGGTTGAAATGAATGAGATTTGTATGTAATGTGAAAAGAAGGTTGGATACATCAGGTGGGAATGGGGGGAGTGAAAATAACTGGCCGTTGTGAGTAGCATAGGATATTTCTCCTTAATTTCTCATGCAATACATTCAAAGGCAGGTAAGTACATAATTACTGTATATGCTTTATATACTCAGATTTATAAAAAACTCTCTTAAAGCTTAACATTGTCTTTAGGCACATGAATAATGCTTAGCCACACATTAGTCTCCTCATTTAATATTTTCACTTTTCAGGAAGTATGTGTAACCCTCAGATGCATTCCATAAATGATATTCCAATATAATGAATTATTGTTTATATGTTCAAGTTATTCCACTATACAGTACATGTTACAGTAGTCTTTAACTTATGTAAATAGTTTGATCCTGATGTTATTTCATGCGTCCGTCAATTGTTTTGCAGACAAAAAATAAAACTCGTTTATCCCACTAAATTTATCATTTTTTATTAGTACAGTAGCCTACCTGTAATTAATTATTTTTTTTTTTTTTACAAGTAGTCCCAAAAAACTGCAAACATCGGTGATTGTATTTCAATATAAAGGATAATCAAACGAGAAAAAAAAAAATAACTCTACAAAAGTGTCTTACTATAAGAGATGATGCGTTCTTGGAAAACATATCATAATAATAATAAATGATCATTTAGTGAAGCCATTAGAACATAGAGATATGTTTTACAATACAAGGCAGTAATTTATCCTAATACCTGGCACTAAGATAAAATAAGACGTTTGTGGAATGTCATTTGAGTTTTACCATGTGCTTGTGTCCACTAGGACTTGTTTTGCTTGCCGTTATCACAGCTCAGTTCACCACTTGGCTGATAGTAATGTTGTAGTGAGTCTTGAAATTGTATTGGCACAATTGTATCCCGGTTTAAAAAAATTTAGTACCTGACATAATACTTTCAGTATCAGAAAATATGGAGAAACACTTTGAAGAATCATCCACCCTGCATAACCAAACCTCATTCTGACATTGTCAACAAAAAATATTCCATGGCCATGATTGGGTAATTTTGCCCTTGTTGTTGCTTTCCATAAAAATAAATAAAATGCTAGAATTGGTTATTGCACTGTTATTCATCATAATTCACTAATATATTAGCAGACCCCTTGATAACAGTACCTGTAAAACGTGTTTGAGATGCAAACGTGTACACAATGTATAATACAGTATGTTCTATTTATATTGTGATGTAGGCTACTATCACACACAATTCAAGAGTTAGATAAGTTCAAAGTGTGTTGTTATCAAACCTATTATTAATGAAGAGTAAATAATTCTAAGTTGCTTTATATTGTCAGTTAGCTTTCAGATAGTGTGCGTTCTCTTTATTAAATGTGACGGTATAATAATTATGTCATGGAACTTGTAATCTGATAACAGTAATAAATTAGTGGGTACATATGTTTCTGTAAAGACTGGTGATTCTGTTTAACTGTAGTGTTGGTATTTTATTTCAGGTGCTTACCATTTTCACTTATTGTAAAATGATATGGTGTTAATGTTAAGAAAAGCAAATGGCAACTAAGCTATAAATTGTCACATGTTATCCTACAAAGCCTTTAGAGAATCAAAATTTTCTTGTTAAGTGTTAAAGGGATAGTACAGTTTTGGTAAATCTGGAGCAAATTATTCCTACAACTGTTCCCAGCAACCAGCCACCATTATTTTTGTTAATCTTCTCCTGCTTCCTGGTATACTTTGGAGGAATTAAAGTGCTCAAATGTAGCAAAAGTACAGTATACTGTGCCCTTAAATGCTGTTTCGAACTTCATGTCGGGATATATTCATTATTGTATTCATCCCTTACATATTAAGTTTGATATACTGTGGTGTATTGTAGTGTATATGGTCCTATAACTGTCATACCTTCACCAAAACAGTATCCACACTCCTAGGTTAGGTTGGTAGTGTTCAGTTTGATCATCATATTTTCTCAAGTCCAAGAAAGATTAAAAATATGATAAGATTGGATGCTTTTTTGGTAGGGGCACATTCTTTATCAAGTGTATACTTTTTATCTTTGGTTTACTAAGTTGTTTGGGTAGTAGTTTTTTAGTTTATGGGGTAGGCTTGAAACAAAAATATAAATAAGGAAATGAGCTTTTGAGGTTTACCTGTCCAGCACTTTGGTTGTGTTGCATGCCAAGCTAGCACTGTATTGTGCAGCCATTGTGATGTTAAATACTGTATTGTACTGTTTTGTAGAATGTCCTGTGTTCATTAAGTTTGTGTCCTGTCACAACAACAGATGTTACAATGAATTTTACAGAATTGTCTTGACTCAACGATTGGTTACCTTTCACTTGTTTACTTTTCTAGCATTCCCAGATGTAATTTTTATTTGCACAAATTATTTTCATAGAAAATAATTGTGAAGGTCCTGATATTGTATGATTTTCAAAAATAGAATATATATAATACTGGTATAAATTCCTAGGGAATCCTTGAATCATTCCCAGAAGAATGACATTGAAATGTTTTGTTGTGACCTGTGACCTTATTGGGTAAGATTTTTTTTTTTTTTTCCCCTTCGTTTGATTCTACGATGTTACTGCTTATATTAAAAGGATCAATATTGCTTTTTACTTTTGTGTCATCATAATACAGCATTGGCCTTTTTTTGTTAAAATTCAAATTTGATTGATAGTTTATACTGTACAGTATGCCATTCTGCCCCGGGAGAACATCAACAACAACAACAACTTTGTAGCAATATTGAATCTTTGGTTGTATTAGAAAATGTGATTACTTCAATGTTGTGGCATGGAGTTTGATGTACACCAGTGCTCTAATGTGTGTGTGTGCGCACCGTGGTCCCCTCAGGCAATCAATCTGGTTAAGGATGGCATGACGGTTGATGGTGGACGACGACTCTCTGCTTCCCGGGACAGACTTCGCAGAGGGTCACGAGAGTCACTCAACTCAGCTGAATTTGATGCCGCTGATGATGTAAGTAGACCAACACACTCCCATACTCCCTATAAGCGCACACTCACACGTACATGACTGCCTCGCTTCTCTCTCACACTACTGTCACAGATGAGACTTTTTCCTGATGTGATGGTACTGTAATTACTCAACAATTGCTTCAACTAATAGAATACCAATTGTTTAATTATAATGAACTGATCTTTTGTGTAAGTGTGTGCTTTTCACCCAGGGTTATTAACAACTTCTAAAGCTAATTACAGTACTCGGTGAAATATAAAATTTTCCTTACCAAGCGTGTTCCTGTTGAAAGGAATATCTCCCTGGGTGTTTGTATGGGGGTTGTGAACTGAGGAAACCCACAGGAATGACAGGGTGTGTGTGATGTTAACACATGTCCTGTATGTCATCCCTACTAAAACACTGCTTCATCAAACCTACAGGGAAGTGCACTCAATGTTCTACTCCAAGCTGGACTGCATATATTATTCAAGCTAGATTAAGCTTGAATTCTTTGCCACTTCAGTATGCTATAGCTGCTTGCCTTCTAACCACTTGAATACTTGATGCATTTTAAAGCTTCCATGATGCGTAATCAGGGACAATATTTGACCTGTATTAAATTCTTTCATCAAGAAGTAATGTGCGGTAAGGTATGATTTATTAGTGTTGATTTGAGATTTTTTTTGCTGGTGTAATCTGTATCAGTTCATTTCTTTGGTTCTGAAATGTTCATGATGCAATATCATCACTGGAAGTCTTTACATCTTGTATTTCCAAGTTAGTCATATACAAAAGAATGCATGTACCTATAGAATGTTCTCATATTTTGATGGGTTGTACTGAATGACTAAATATATTTGCCTTTATTGAGAGTTACCAGCAATGAAATTATGCACCTAGTTGTGTAGGAATGTGGTTGATGTGGATTTTTATGGTAGGATTGGAACAAAAGAAAATATTTTCTATTCAAGAACAGTTACTTTTTTATATAATGTTATGAAATAGTTAATATTGTTCTCATATTAATGGTAAGGAATATCAATAAGGAACTGCTGTGGTATATACTGTTTGTTGATTAAATAGTCTTTCATGTCAATCCAATACAATAATTTATAATCTCTCGCTTTTCACCCACTTACACGTGTGGGATATCAATGCGACTTTGGCCTCTCAGTGGACTACTATACTGTAGTAGGAAAGGGGAGGCATTTCTATCCTAAAGGTTGGAGATGCCATACACTCATCCCTCGACTATCACATTATTAAGCTGTCACGCATACCTGATAATCTGCATATATCTGCTATCACTGCTCTTCATAACAGCTGAAATGTTATGGTAAATAATGTTATTTTTATGTGTTATGTCCCACCCAAAATATCAATCTCCCAGACTCTCCCCTATGATTGTATGGAATTGGAGCTGGACGGGACTCATATCTCGGGAATGCAGCATTTGTGACAGAAATGCCATAGAAAAAAAGTGTCTTAAAATGATGCAAGCAGTGAAATATGATGTCAAGAAAATAGTACTGTATTATGAGTTGACAATAATTTTGGAATATTACCTCTGTATAAACTATAAATGAGGTTTAGAGTTTTTCAGTTTCTTTCAATCTTTTAGGCTTCTAATAAATATTTACCTGTACATATGAGGCATCTTCTTAATTAAAGAATTTGAAGTTGAATTCTTGTATGTGGAGGTATAGTATTATATAAATTCTGTGCTAAAAATACCCTTACATAAGACGTAACATTTTGGCACTCACACGCAACTGTATAAGATTCCTCATACCGTATTTATAGAATTGTTTAAATATCCTCTCTAAGAATCAAATCTGCTGAGACATAAAAAGAGTGCTAATTCCTTGTGGTTGTATTGTGGTTGTGTGATTGTCATGCTTTGATTTTGGTTTTCATTACAGAGAAGTAAGAAAATTAATCAGATAGTTAGCTGAGAGAAGAGGCGTGGTGTATGTGGTAGTATTATCTTACCTGTGTGTGTATTAATTAGGTGTGGGTTAGATAGTTGTATTAGTGTTGTTAATGTATTACTGCCTTGATAGTTTGTGAGTTTGATCAGTATCCACTTTAGTGAGTTTTGCTTTTACTGTATTATTGCAAGCAGTTAGTTTGTTTGCTTTATTTTATGTATTATAGATGTTGCATTTGTCATCAGTGTTAGGCATTACTGATGGAGCCAGTGAGCTGAATGTTGCAGTTTAGAATCACATTAGTCTTCATCAAAATGTACCTTTTGTTTTCATATTCATTAGTGCTATATATATTTTTTTCTAAACATATAATGCCTTCTTTCTTGTATGGCTAAATTGCATGATATCTGTTTAATTCCTTTGAAATGTTTTGTTTACATATTATTGTGGTGTTATGTATTGTTCTTTACAAACAATACCTATATAGAATAAACCTCACTACAAGGATGGGATTTAAATATACATTTGACTGTGCATTTTACACACTCCAGAGTTTTATCAGTTCTGTTACCATATAATTTTTAAGACTCTGAAGTATTAACAGTGCTCTGTCTGGTGTGGTTTAATTCTCCACTGTGTGTGTGTGTGGTGTTTATTGTATGGTGATATGTCAGAGAAGGACCCATATACATACAACAACTTATATGAATCTGTAATAAATAATTGGTGGTGGGATCTGATAACATCACTAAGTCGGCTTACTGGTCCTTCATCAGTGATTGTAAACAGGGACAAGGGAAAAGAATCTTGTGCTACCCTTGCTTGTCATCCAATCACCAATATAAAAATGGTATACAGTAATGCAAAGTACTGTTGGTTAATTTACCAAGATGTTCAATGTGAGTGATGTTATTGTAAAGTAAATTATGGAAGTGTTAATGTTTTACTTATTTTATTTAGCATTTTATGAGTAATATTTTTCCTAAAGTTATATCTTTATTTTTACTTTAACAAAGTTACCTGCTTGTTCATTGTCCTTCCTTTGATTAAGGATTTTAGTCTTACTGTATACTGTAGAAATTAAGAACCCCTAACTGAGTTACCGGTAACTTCTTTTATGTCTTCAACATCAATCATTGATGTAAGAGAGAGTTTGATGACATGAATGATACATACAGTATACAGACAGCTGTGCTGTATATAATTTAGTGTTAGATAATCTAAGAAAAAGTAAAGTGAGGGTGGCACAAGCTCATATACCATTCCCAGACTCATGGCTCAGGTTGATATTCTTTTTCCCCAGCCCCCAAACTTCCCTTCCCCCATGGGGTCTACCACTTCACAAAGATCGCAGGACGACGCACGCCACACCGGTATTAAAAAAATCTTCCACGCTTTCGGCTTTCAGTCCTGAATGAAGCACAAGCAGAATGCGCTCAACCCCCACGCCTGTCTTGGACTCTTGACAGACACTGACTGGTGGCTGGTAGAGTGTAGCACCCACTCCCCCCCTCTTATACCTATTTCATACACTTCCTTCTTCATCTTCAATAGACCCAGTAGTCTATTATTTAGAGTTTTCCAAGCTGGGAATGGCCTGAGCACTACTGTAGTATTAATGTGTGTAGTTGCCATTATTTTTCAATTCAATATCAAGATTCGTTTCAGCTACACACTTTAGTCCACCAAATGTTTGAATTCTAAAACACTTCATTTTTTGTTTGAAATTAAATTAGTGCTCAGCTTTAATTCCCTTTTGGTGACTCTTGTATGTGCACTGGCCTAGCCACAGGGTATTTTGTTTGCATCCAACATACTATTTATGTTTAGTGTTTATAATTTGCATCAGTATAACATGTTAGTGATTGGCAGGTGTGATGGCTGATAAAGCATCTCAATCACCTGATATTTTTTGTTGTAATAATTCTAGTGGTGACTGCACTCACTGTCTATTTGAGTTGTCATATTAGAGCAGAAGTTTTTCTTACTGCTCCATCTTACAGTAGTATCTTTGACGTAACAAACACTGTACAGTACGTGATAACCCTATCAGTATCGTATAATATTGGGAGCATAATGCTTCCTTTACCATTCACAAACATGTTTTAAATTGTAAATAGCAGCATGTCCTTATAATCTCCCCACAATCTGTATTAAACTCTAAATAGTCTATATGTAATTGAAAAGATGATTACAGTATCAATCTTTGTGTTTAAGGCATTCCTTTCTGGCAGAACAATGTATACATTTCCTTGAATATAAATAAGCTTATAATGTGTACTTGTCTATAATGGCAGCCCCTATAACAGTAAGGTAAAAAGTTGTTATTTTTTCCTTGATAAAATAATATTGACATTTGCCTTTGAACTCTTGTCTTTATTATTGGTATTGCCTGAAAGTGGTGGTTATCATTCATGAAATATTTATATTTATTGTATTCAAGGAGAGTTTGTTATTGTAACCCATCATAGACTGAAAGGCTAAAGTGATTGAGATGAACACTACAATAGTGACATCTACCCTCCACTTTACCTTTATCATATTACTACACCTCACTGTGCAAGACTTACATTACAGACAACTGTCCATCCAAACAATATTAATTAAATCAACAGTTGTCCTTGGTTGTATTTTTTTTTAACAATAACAGAGGTGTACACATATAAATAATGACAAACCAGCTTAATCAAGAGATACAAGTACAGTACATTATATAATTTGTCTGAGTTACATTACAGTGTAGGTATAGTCATCAAGGTAATTTGTTCTGCCAGAATTCTTTGCCATCTCAAACTTCCTAAGCCCATGGCTCTGATTCTGTGTTAATGTTGTTGTGTTTCTGTAATTATATAATTTATTTGTAATCAATGTTTAGCTAGGGATAGGAGAACAGTGGTCAATCAGCTTTATTTTTTACACAGATGCATTATTATTCACATGTAGATTTTGTCCATATTGGAGTTTGTTACCGAGTTGGTTATACTGGGGCCATTCTTTAGTTTGACAGGTGGTACAGGACAGTAATGTGTCCTATATACATATTATAAAAGAATTATAAATACCAAAGTATTACAAAACATTCTCAATCTGATATGAAAAGCACATTTATTTTTTATTAGTTGCATTGTTGTATTGATTTCTCAGTGCATATGTTACATATTCACAGTCCATTCAAGTGAATATTCATGAAAAAAAAAATTGATCTTTAATTTTTATCATGCATACATTTGAATGCATTCTGAAATGGGAATTTCCAGGAAAGTAAATATAATTGACTTAACATTATCAGGGATGTCTTTTGAGTCATAAGTAATTTGAATTCTATAATAGATTAAGTGTCCCACATCTACAGATATTATACGTGAGCAATGGTAACTCAGGTAGAGTAGTAGAACAAATTCCCTGCCATTAACTTTTCAAAAACACACTTTAGGATGGTGGCAGATATATTGCGTAGCCAAAGAGGGTTTATGAATTTATAGACTGTATATATTATATTTTTTTGTGAAATAAAAGTGTGCAATATGACTCACAGCACCACTCATGTGATAACCGAAGTAAATTTCCTGCAGCAAGATATTGAAAGGAATGAATTATATCCTTGAAGTTGGTTGAACATACGGCACTTAAGGGAAATTCTATTATTGGTAAATTGGAAGGCTGCTAAATCCTCCTAACTATACCAGAAAATAGATGCCCTCAATGGTACTAATAGGGGATTTGTTTTGTGATATGTAGTTTGTAAGAATCACAGACCTTCCAATTCACCAACTAAAGCATCTCCCCTTAATGATACTGTATTGGCAGTAGACATTTAGCATCTCCTGTAGAGGTTATTGTTTCAGCACTTTACTCCATTCAATAAATAACAGTAACAATAGGATATTATTACAGTACAGTAATATATTGTAGATACAACCTTGGCTGTGCAGATAATGTTACCATAATTATAATACTGTACAATATAGTACATCCAAATACTAGTATTTAATTTCTTTACTTATACAGACCAAGGATAAAGGATGTTGTTCCTTTCATTTATGTAATTACAGCGAGTTATTTACAGTAGATTTGATGTGTAAATTTTGTTGTTTGTGTAAATACTGTAGTATTCAAACCCCACAGAAAAGTACAGTATATTACATTACCAATAACTGTTGATGGTATCAATAACTGTTGCAGCAATGTACAGTACTCTTATATTAAAACATACAACTCATGAAAACTAAAAACAGCAGACTAAGGGATTGTTATGTAAACTGTTTCTGTGACATTTGTTGCTTACTACAGTGAAGATACAAAGTTGAAAGTGAAGTTAAAGTGACCGACATTCCTATTGAGAAGAATATATATAGTACAGTATACAGCCTGTGGAAGTAATGGGAGAGTGAGAGGAAGAGTTAGGTAATGTAAAGTAAGATAAGCTGAGTTGAGGTGTAAGTAAGGATGGGTTAGGTAGTAATCCTTCATCTGTTACTGTAGGTTTTCATCAGTTCATTTCAATACTGATCTTGCTGATGTGATTTCGTTGCTGTTTTGAAATCTGGCTTTGACGAGAAAGCACTAGACAAAAACTAGCCAAGTTTTTAATGAGTTGAGCACATTGTGTCTTACATATAGTAAACAAAGTACTGTATAGAGAAAGAAAAGACTAATCACTTTAAGGGATAGAACTCTTTTGGTACATTGATCATTCAGTTATAAGTCTTGGGGATGTTTATATGATACAAGTACAGTATAGTAAGCATTCTGTATTCAAATATATATGGTAAATATAATATGCACAGTTTTGTAGGTAAGTGATTAGTGCCAGATTCAGGGTTGTGTTGTGACAGTACAGCTGAGGTGGATCCCATATTTTGATATATCTACCTAAATATACAAATAGAAAAACATCATTGGAAGTTAAACTATACAAGGAGAAAATTTGCAATCAGGATTAGCATAAAAACCTTAACATTGTTTGTCAGAAGTGCTATCTGATATATATATATTATATCATGTAAAGTGAAGAAGTGCTAATATATGCCTGGATTTAATTCACTTGGTGAATTCATTCCTGTACAGTGCAGTAGTTTGTAGATACTGTAATGATATTGTATGCCACTGGTACTTAATGCAATGTAACACTACAAATATGGCCTGCAAAGTTTAAGAAAAGTTGCCAAGATTATGAATTCATGGAGGAAGACAATATATACTCCTATATAGATACTAGCTGAGCTTTTAGGGGTTATAATATTTGAAGATGTTGCCACAAAAAATGTACTCCCATTCATACATAGAGATGTAATGCAACTATTCTGATATTATTTTACAGAGTACAAGAGTACTGTACGTACAGTTGTGTTGAATATAGAACAGGGAATAGTAATGAAAGATGTCTGTGGGTAATGGGATTTTTCTGTGTTTCTCAAATGGGGTTCCAGTAGAGCACAGTTAGTGGGTTAATGCAATAATGACTAAAATTGGGCCTTGATAGTACAGTACAGTACTGCAGTTTATTAATGAAGTTGAACCCTTCAGTGTGAAACTTAATATCCATACTGTTAATGCAGTTGTAGGGTTTCATACAGATTGCTGCGTATTTGATAAAGCAGCAAATGAGTTTCACATGTTACATGATACATTTGATGCTTAAATGATGTTGCAACCACAGATAAGAATGGAAAAAATGTGCTTGTATAGGTATGCGTCTCTTATATAATAGTCCCTTGATATACAAGAAATAAATATTTGTATCCACCACTTCAAATTACACTCAGTCACTCATTGAAGACTACCAAATGTTTTCCCAGGCTTCTGGTATTCATTACCATACAGATTAAATGATTTACTGAGCCTGTGTTAAATGGATAGTGATACAGTACATTTAATCATCTTGTATCGAGGGAATACTGTAACATACAAGTATGGGATGCACAGCATTTTGTATCAGTTGGTCTGCGAGTCCCATAAGCATGTTAGGTTCTTGGTGCTGGGAAACCTGTGTTAAATATTACATATATATATATATCAGCAACAACAGCAACACCATTGTCTCCTTACCGCTCTACCCGACCATTATGTCTCACGGGCTTCTCTGGACACACAGTATGTTAGAAATTGTTAACATAACGAAATCATATTAGCTACAAGTAGTGTAATTCAATACAAATAAATATTGTGAGCTAGAAGTTTTGTTTGTTTATTATTCCTTTTGTTAGGAAACAGTACTGTATTTTTTTTTATATAACTTTGGGGGTAAAGTTAGGGAGCTGATTATTGCATGTTTGTTCCACTGCATGTACAGTAATTGTGATGTGCATGTGATTTTTGGCATTATATTATTTTTGTTGGTTTGACCATAGTCAACATCATCCATTTGTACACTGTTTTATTTTCAGCAAACTATAGACCCTTGATATACAATGAATAATTACTAGTATCCACCACTACATTTTACATTCAGTCATTCATTGAAGACCACCAAATGTTTTCTCAGTCTTATGTTATTCATTACCATACACACTTAGTGATTTACTGAGCTTGTGTTGAAAGGATATGATTATGTGCTAAATTTAATCACCTTACATCGAGTGCCTGCTGTATACATAAGTGATTTACTGACCCTGTGTCTAAAGGATATATGTCCTAAATTTAATCGGCTTACTGTATACGTAACGTACTATGATTCCATAACAGATTGCTGGCATGAAAGTGATATTGTACCTTGTCTTTAATTGCTGTTGTAACATTTGTAACAGAAGTAATGTGTCATTAGTTCATATAATAACACTTATGTTATTATTAATGAGACCTAAATATCTCTTCTTCAATATTAAGGAGATAGTACAGTGTTGGTAAATCTGGAGCAACTGATTTCTCCAAACTATTCCCAGCAACCGGACACCATTATATTTGTTCATCTGGTCCTGTTTCCTGACATACTTTGGAGGAATCATGGCACTCTAATGTACCACAAGTTTATCGTCCCCGTAATATAGGCATACTCTAATATTATATGCATACTGTACATGGAAATCATCAGTTATTGAAGCAGATATATCAGAATAGAGCATAAAAAAAAATTTATGGCGTGTAGAAACCAGATACCTGTACCTCTAAAATGCATTCCAAAACTCTTAATTAATAAGTACTCCAGTGATATATATGCATAAAATGTACCTTATTAACTGAACGAATATCAACAATATAATGAAATTTAGGATAACAGTCATGATTTAAGCAACTGAATGTCATTAATATTTTTTTTTTCCCAAAGGTTAGAAGATGTATCCTATAGTGTGTGTGTGTGCGTGCAAGTTATGATCACTTACACATACAGAACAAGGAATACATGAAAAAATAGAGGAATACATATAGGAAATCTCTGCTTGGCCATCACCCAATTGAGGACAACATAGCACAACAAGTTATATTTGAAAGGGGATAGTACAGTGTTGGTAAATCTGGAGATCCTTCAAACTATTCCAAGCAACAACAGGCCACCATTATTTGTGTTAATCTTGTCCTGTTTCTTGGCATACTTTGGAGGAATTGAGGCACTTTAAATGTACCAAAAGTGTATTACCCCCTTAAATTGACAACTCATAGCACTCGTTGAGGAAAGTGCCGATGAAAAATATAAGGGCCATTCATATATTGTTCAGTAAACACTCATTATAATGGACAATTAGAATTCAAAACTAACAAACAAGCTAGTGTGTGTGAATATCCATTTCTTTTTTACTGTATCATTTTGGTGACATAGGGCCTTTCTGGTCTGGCGTTAGTTTATTATTATTATTATTATTATTACTGTACTGTATTATTATTACCAAGCCCACAACTCTGACAGATTTCAATGTTACTTATGATGTCAATTTTTCAGACTCTATACACACTTGTCAGTACATCCATCCCTACTATTCTTACTCTCAATTACTTATACTTTTGCTACACCAAAGTTTCATTGTTATTGGATAGTGTGGGTATTAACATTCCTTCCATGTACAGTAATCCTCTTGTAGCTTCTGTACTTAGCTCTGTAGTTCTATCCTGTGCTTTCATTACACACCCCACTTTTTTCCTTTGGGTTACTCTGTTTTCCACTTCCTTTTCACTTTCCTCTCTTATGCAATATTACTCCAAGGTACACTAGCCGACTATAAAATCTAGCCCACCCGAGTCGAAACCTGAAATCTGGAGCAGGCAGCCCACTCAAAGCCTTCATTGGTTCGAGATGTGTGTGGCCTTGTGATGGTTTGGGTGGGCTGTCATCCAGAAACAGCCTGCTTCAGATCTCTGGCTTCAACTCAGGTGGGCTAGATCTTATGGTCAGCAAGTATACTTTAATATGTAATAACATTAGTAAAGACAAATTATACTTAGCACATTGTGGAGATGGTTTGTATGTTGACTGCATTAAATTATCCAGGTTTAAATTAATTCCTGAATACTTAACTTACTCTCATATACAGTACACAGACTAATATTACCCAGTGAAACTGACTTCTTATTAAGGGGAGATTCTGTTGATGGTAAATTGGAGGGCTAGAGAATCCTCCAAACTATGACACAAAACAACAGATCCTCTATGAGTATTATTGAGGGTGTCTGATTTCTGGCATAGTTAGGAGGAATCAGTAACCTTCCAATTTACAAACAAGAGAATCTTCCCTTAACAGCTGCCTTCAGATTTGTATATCATTTCCAGAGCAAGTGTAATATTGCTGTATGAACTGGTTGAAAGTATCAGGGTACCATAATCTCAGTTTTTCTACAACTGTACATATATGGTACAGTAGTAATGTTCTAAACTTTATAGTAGAAATAATATGTTAAGGTTTTAGATTTCATAATGATTTAATATGTCATGGTTAATTTACTACACACTAGTAAGTGTTGTATAAATATCAGAAACTACTGTCTCATACATAATATTGTAGTTCTCTCATAACACTTTGACTTCAACAGGATACAAGGCAAATTAATACAGAAATGTAAAGAGTTGAGTGTTATGGCTTCAACTCAAACTTTGTGAAAATATTTACACTTGCTGAATGTAGAATTAGCATTGAGTGCACTTCCCAACTCCTTTAATTACTTGGTGGTGAAAAATACACTACAGGTGATGGTTTGTATCTTATTATGCATGACTTGTTATTATCTTTCAGTTTCTTATGTAGATTAAGCGGAGATTCTCTTGATGGTAAGTTGGAGGGCTACTGATTCCTCCAAACTAGGCCAGGAAACATATTACCTCAATGTTAGTACAGTATTGGGGGATCTGTTTCATGACAAAATTTAGAGGAATCAGTAGCCCTCCAATTTACCATCCAAGAGAATCTCCCCTTTAAGCTGCTTTCTTGACAACAGGAGGAATTTAAACTATTGATGATAATATATACCAGTGCAGAAAGTATATCCCAATCTGTGAGACAAGATAGACGGGGTGTACAGTATTTTGGAGGATGTTATATTGGTAATCATTGTATATTTTTGTCCATAGCAGTCTTGTACTCATTCAGTAAAATAACACATTTACCATTAATTTTAGTTTATAAAATGAAAAAACTTAAATGACAGGATTACTTGAACACATACACCTTGAAATTGGCCTATGATTGTCCAAGTGTTGCAAATTCTAGTGAAGTTGGAGTTTCATATACAATACACTACTGGTAAAATAATTATTCTTCAAAACAACTCCTCATGACCAATATACTGACTACTGTATTTTAATATATTTACAGTTGACAAGATAGATATGATAATAATTATATACTGTACAGTATTCCATGTTGTTATGTTGGTTAACGGGAGATTCTCTTGTTGGTGAATTGGAAGCTCTAATTCCTCCAAACTATGCCAAGAAGCTGATTCCCTATTTGTACCATTGAGGGCGTCTGTTCTGGCATAGTTAGGAGGAATCAGTAACCTTCCAATTCATCAACAAGAGAATCTGCCCTTAGTAATAATACTGTAATGACTCCTGTAGTGGCATGAGTTGAGTGCATGGTCTAATAGAAGTTTTGCACGAGTAGACATGGCGACAAATCATACTCTGTCAGTCATCTCATCCTGGTGGTGGTGGTGGTGGTGGTGGTAGTAATGGAGGTAGTGGTAGTGGTGGTGGGATAACACAATAACTCTTATGAACTCTTTAAATATATGATGACTGTTAGTTTATAAGGGTGCACGATTTTTGGTTAACGTTACTAACATCATATTACTGTATAATATAATATATGTAAACAAACAAACTTGGTGCAGTATAAAAAATGGAGGCTACAGTAATAATAATAAAAGTAAAGTATCACTGTCCATATGTAAATTGTGTCTCTTTTCATTACATAATATTGTAAAAGATACAATATTTTGCTTGCAATAATTTTGTCTAATACACTGATATTTGATACTGTACATTGACCAACTTGATCCTAATTAGTTTGTGAGCATTTATATAACTGCTCTTTAATTGACTTCTTTTTTTACATTATAATTTGTATTACGTCCAAAATATTATTAACGTTTAATTTTTTTATAACTGGATCACATAATAACATAAACATTATAATTATAGTAAGTTATAATGCGCTGTTAAGGAGTTATGGTATTTAATTAGTTATAAATTAATTCTGATGTTACTCTGAAAAATTTGGTGCTCTGTATACTGGATGGGAATCACAAGACTTATTGGGAGTATATACTGTATAAATGTGTACAGTATGATAAATAGAAGGTAATAGTGAATAATTATACTGTATGCATCACGGATGTTCTTGCATATGGCCTTTAGTTAGAGGGATTAACATTGGTTGGGTGATCTGGAAGCAGTACTGTAGTTTGTTTGGCAAATTTTGAGCAACTGATTCCTCCAAACTATTCCACACAATGGGTGACCATAATTTTTGTTAATCTGGTCATGTTTCCTGGCATACTTTTGAGGAATCAAGGCACTCCAATGTACCAAAAGTATACTACCCCTTAAGGTGTCAGACAATATATACAGTACATACTCTATGGATATATGTGTTTCATTAAACAGTGCTTTATCTGTCACTGTAGCTTTATGGGGAGATTTTCTTGTTGGTAAATTGGAAGGCTACTGATTCCTCCAAACTATGCCAGGAAACAGACAACCTTAATGATACTTATAGGAGATCTGTTTCATGGCATATTTTGGAGGAATTACACCTTCCAATTCACCAACAAAAGAATCAACCCTAAATACTGTATTGCTTAAATAAATCCCTGGTAAGAGTGGATTTTAGGTAAGAGTGAACAAACAAACAAAATTATATAGCCTATATATATAATACTGAAGTGCACCTCATTTGAAATTTCATTTTTTCATTATATGTGTTGCATGGTATAATTTCTTGACTATAACCCATAACACCCATAATGTACAAACTACCACCACCATCACTACTAATGTGGATGAGAGTGAAAGATATGATGCAGTGTCTGCCATTTAGTATGAGTATGGTCGTCTACGGAGGTCGGGCTCTTTCTCCAAGTTACGAGCATCAATACGAAGATCAAGTGCGAAGTTGGTGACGAAACTACAGGGAAGATTAGACCAAGACAGCCATCTAAGGTACTGTATAATGGATGTTACTAATAATTCACCAGGAAGTAGCTGTTTACATTATGCTATGCCCTATTTAAATTAACACAGTACAGTAGGTATATTACTAGATTTCTATATGTCAAGCAATTTATTTTCGAGAAATACTGTACACATGGAAAATAATTCATGTTGTTTAAATTAAAAACACATTCTCACTGTGACTTATACTGTACGTCAGCTTACTAAGCAAACCTAATATTTGCAAATAAATTTCATTTGTGTTCGTCTTAGCTAACAGCAAGGATGATTAAGTTAAGTATAGCACTATACAAAGAAAATACTGTACTGTACTGTATGCACATATTGATTGATTTACTATGATATCTGTAAAATAGATCAAGAGTACAGCCATTGTTCACTAATAAAACTACATAAGTTCTGGTAAGTAGAATGATTTATTCAATATATATTTACATATTTTCACTCTTCCTGCCCTGTGTAAACTCAAGTATTTTTTATTTTGTTACTGATTTCTTTAGTCTCTCTATTTATCTATAGTTGTGATGCCTTGTTCCCAGCAGGACCTCCCCCCCCCCCCCCAAATGAATGACCACAGGAGAAGAGTTTTTAATTCTCCCTATTCTAACACTCTTTCCTTACTTGATCAAACCATCTCTTTCACTTCATGCTTTTCTCCCACACAGGAGTCTCCACTGTTTCATTCATCTGACTAGCAGTCTCTCTCACACAAGCTCATCCATTCTCATTCTACACTTCCTTTGTAAAATCCCCATTTTGTATTATCTCCAAGTGCATGATGCTGTGTTATGGAAGACATTTAGGCATTTTCAGGTTCCTTATATGCATAATAAACTATTGAGTGCACTGATGCAAAACTGTAACTTAAGTGGACAGTAATATTGACTTTTAGTACCAAAGAGCTCCGAGATGTTAGTCATAAATTAAGATGTTTCAGGTTCCCTGTCAAGTATTACTTAACACACTGGAAGTGATAAAAGGTTCATGGCATGGTCTTATATTGTGTTATTGTTGATGATTGTAGCCTGAAAGTTTATATAAGATTGAGTGACTGATAGAATGATGGTTTACAATAGTTAATTGATTGGCTACATTCTAAAAAAGAAAGCATTGTTATATTGTATGGTAAAATTATCCGTGACTAATGCATCAAAATTTATGTTGTTACAGAATGAAACGAGCAAATTCAATGTCCGCACTTAGTGGTGAAGTGAAAAATCGAGAGGTGAGTAGAGCTTGAGATGTATATTGTGTTACTTTGGTACCAGTATGTCTTGATGTAGGAGCTGTCTAGTTTGTATTACAATGTTCTTAATTTAAATGTTTTGCATCAACATATGGTGTTTGTTTTGACTCTAATTCTACTGTACAATCAATATACAGTTCACTAGATTAATAATTTTTGCACTGATACTCTTACAGCATAATACATATGTATAATGAGTGCCTTCTTTTTTTCATGCCAAGGGTGGAGAGGTTGGCTTGGGGTTGCGTGGTCGTGCCGTCAGCTCTGAACATATAGTATCCTGACCAGCTGCTGCTTTTGTCTCCATCAACTGCCTCATCCCAACCCCACTGTCACTGTCTCCTTGCACAACCACATACCAGACTCTTTGTTTTTGTATCTTGCGTTTTCATACCGTTTTTCATTAATGATATCTTTTTCCACCAAGAAAGGGAGTAAGTAATATTAAGATAAACAACATGAGATCAACTTTCCCATAGTGCTGTTAACTTTGTGTCTTAGTGATCTGGACATGGTTATAATTTTCCTTTGGTTGTCACAGTAAATATATAGATACAGCCTTGATAATATAGCAACATAATCTACTGATGCATCCTTAAGAGTTTCTAGTCCAAACTAACTAATGCCTTAACTGTCAAGGACAGCAAATTAGTAATAAGGTACTGTATACTGTACTGTAATTTTCCATCTAATATTCTTATCACGAGAGGAATACATACATATAGTTATTTTCTACCTCACGTTGGTTTGTATAAAATATTAACTGATGTTTTCACAAAATTTTCTGTTTTATGAGAATGTATATGATCAGAATTACTGTATAACTTAGACCTAGTAAAGAGGTGACTATGTTAAATATGATTTAAACTATACAGGGATGAATTGATTGTGCCTCAAACATATTCAACTCCAACCAACATTGCTTTGATTTATTTTGTATAGCATGAGTTGGTGTGATTAATTAAATACAGTACTATGCTGTTAGTGGGTCTTTGATGTTTTTACAGTGTAATGTATAAAACAAAGCCTTACATCTCTCTGAAAAGGTCTATCAACACACTGACAACCAATTACACTCATTGCCATCAGTATATACCTCCATAAAATTATATACCGAGAAATTTTTGTCATAAAATTATATCTACAATTACTTCTTACTCAAAGCAATTCAATAAGTAAACCATTACTGGTACTATACTGTACTGTAACAGTATAATATATTTTGAAACTAATCTATGGTAAATTATGTAATAATTTAAACTTTAGCAACTGTAACAACAGATGATCTCTTGAGAGTGTTCTATAAATGACGATTCACTATACTTAAAAAATCATACTATTAATAACATATGCTGAAGTGTGTGTTGTGCACAGTTAAATCTAGTAATTTATTATAAATTGCAATAACCTCTTTCGTCTATAATTTTGAAGACAAATTAGTGAAGATATATGTTTGATACACAACAAGTTTAACATTCTCCAACATAACTCTCAGTGACAGTGGGGAATATATGATGTGGCAGCTTGACAACATTAATTTTCACTGAAGCACTGGATCAATGGCATCAAGTAATAATGATAATAAATAAGACAACAAGGAAATATTTGAGGTTAGAAGTGTGGTGATAGATTTTCTTCAGTAACTAGCAGCCTGGTCTTCCATCATAAATGTAACTCACTTTTACTGATATCATAAGTGATGAAAGTAATGAATGGCTATGAATACAGTACTGTACAGAAAAAATTTTTACACATCCCAAACAATCCATGCAAAGTATAAATGATATATTGTATAATGTAGAGTTGCTCACCACAAAGCACTGCTTATTCTGGATGGTTGAAATGTACTTCATCTATCTTCATGATATCACATAGTTTCTAACCATAACTTTCTTCTGTATTGTATTACAGTACAGGACTGGTATACCTGTACTGTATATATCATGATTTGTTTGAACAAGTTCTTTGTTCATGAGTATATACACAGTACAGTAGTAACATTTACAGTTATGTTATCAAAACTACAGTGTTTTGCAAATTAAACTGAAGAATACCCTACCATGTTTTATGCTTGTTAAGGGGAAAGTCTCTTGTTGGTGGATTGGAGGGCAACTGATTGCTCCAAACTATGCCACAAAACAGACATCCTCAGTGGTATTAATAGGAGATCTGTTTTGTGGCATAGTTTGGAGGAATCACAAGCCTTCTAATTTGACCACATGAGAATCTCCCCTAAATATGAGAGATGTGTGTAAATAAGGGGAGCAAGTGCTGTAATATTATAATTTTGAGACTCATGGTGCCTCACCTAACTAACACAACATTAATGCATTCCAGGTTGATCTTGATGGATGTCTAGTCTGCTATGTATGTATGTATGTGGTAAATATTTATTCTTTGATTAAGTAATATATTAATATATCGATCCATAATATTATTACTGCATAGCAAATGTTATTCTTTATCTACAATCATTCTTTCACAATTTCTGTTTAATGTTTGAACAAGATTGTTAAAATGTATTAATTGTAATTATATCTTATTATTAATAATTTACATATAGTTTTTAGTCATTTCTAAATAACTACAATAAATTGTGGTGAATGAAGTTACCTTTCCTTAGATTTAGTTAATTAAACAGTAGTTAAACATCCACTCCAGCAAACCGACACAACTTTTTACACACTATAAACAATTCCTTGTAATTATCACCAATCACCAAATGAGTAACTTTGGTTATGTGTGCTCTTGATAACACAGTATTAATACTGTATTGTGCATCATTAGCCATTACCAAATATCATTAATAATCTATGGTAGTTGTGATATGCTCTTGATGGCATAATAAGCTGTGTTGTGCATTAAGTTGTGATGAGTATGATATCATTTTCTTGACATACTACACAGATCTACTACCTTATAATGCCAACAATCTACAGATTCCACCATCAGTGCTGAATGTTTACATCCAACCTGTGTTAGTTTCACGTCTGCTTTTGTCGTGCAGTCCCAGTGATGCAAACCAATGTAGAAAGGTTACCAAATAAAAATATTGATGGCTTTATTTTCTCATTTAATTGTTGTTGTTGAAATTCCTCAAGCTGTCTGGCTGAGCAGCCCCTTAATTGTTTTCCCAGTCACAAGGGAACAAGGATGTTGTGGATGACAGGTAAGATGGTATTGTGAAGTATGCATGGGTCTGCTCGTATGCACCAGTGAATGCGCAGACCAAGGTGGGAAAAATTTAAATGAAAGAGTTTTGGGATGAGTTGTATGACTGTCTGGAAAGTTTTGAGAGAGGGAGGAGGAAATAGCTTGTGGGGGATATGAATGGGAAGGTGGGAAGTGACAGAATAGGAAATGTAGTTGGCAAGTAGGGTGTGAATGGAGTGAATGAAAATGGCGAGTGCCTGGTGGATGTGTGTGCCGAGAGGGGGTTGTTCCTCACCAACACCTGCTTCGAGCACAGGCTAATCCACAGGTACACATGGAAGAGGAGAGATGAAAGGAGAAAACAGATGAGTTTGATAGATTTCATAGCGTTGGATGAAAGGATAAGGAAAGATGTGATGGATGCTAGAGTGGTGTATGGAATGTTTCAGTGCTCTGACCACTATGCAGTTATGGCAAGGATTAGGGTCAGAATAAATGGGAGTATGGTAGGAAGGATGAATAGGGGAACAAGAGGGAGGTGGCAAGTGGAAGATTGAATGACATCGAGTATAGAAGAGAGGTATATAAAAGGAGGGTGGGTGAGGTGCTGGAGGATGTAAGGCTGGGTATAGGGGAGGGAGTGGGAGTGAATGATGTGTATGAAATGTTTAAGACACTAGTGATGAGGACAGCAGCAGAGGTAGTGGGATACAAGACACAGAAGATGGGCAAGAAAGGGAGTGCATGGTGGTCCGAAGAAGTGAAAGATGCAGTAGAGAAAAAAAGGAAGGCATATAGGAGAACACTACAGAGGAATGTATCTGAGGAAATGAAAAGGAGGTGGAAGAGAGAATATAATGTATGTAAGAGGCAAGTGAAGAGGATAGTAAGTGAGAGTAAAAGGAGAGTGGATGAGGAGTTTGGTAGGAAAATGAGTCGGAATCCTAGAGAAAACAAGAAATTATTTTAGGAGGAGGTTAAACGAGAAAGAGAAGAAAAGTTTGGTAGCGTGAGAATGAAGAGAGAAAGGAGTCACTGAGTGGAAATGAGGTGAGGAAGTGAAAGAAGTGTGGAAGAGATATTTTGATGGTTAGATGAATGAGGGAATGGGAGACATGTATGGGGATGAAGGCAGGTGGTAGACGACAGGGTGTATAGGGAGAATTAGGAAGGGAAGAGGTTAGGAAAGCAATAGGAAAGGTGAAGATGGGAAAGGCACCGGGGGTGGATGGGATAACTGCTGAAATGTTAAAGTGTGGGGGGAAGGTAGTGGTGGAGTGGATGTTGCTCATATGCACATTGGCCTGGAGGCAGGGAGAGGTGCCAGAGGATTGGAGGAGAGCCATAATTGTGCCTTTGTATAAGGGGAAGGGTAGTAAAGATGAGTGTAGTAACTATAGGGGAATAAGCATTCTTAGTGTACCAGGGAAGGTGTATGGGAAGGTTCTTACCGAGAGACTGATTGAAGTAACAGGGAATAAAGTTAGTGAGGAGCAGGGAGGGTTCAGAAAGGGTAGGGTTCGTATGGACCAGATATTTGCATTAAAATCAACAGTGGAGAAATATATTGGGAAAGGTAGAAAGTTGTATGCTGCCTTCATGGATTTGGAGAAGGCATATGATAGGGTTGATAGGAAAGCTATGAAGCCTTTTATGCAGATGCAAAAGCATGTGTGCGGGTAGAGGATGATCTAAATGAGTTTTAATATTAGTGTAGGGCTGAGACGGGTGTGTTATGTCGCCATGACTGTTCAATATATATATTGAATATATATGCAATATATATCCATATAGATATGGATGGTTGGTTGTATGAGAGAGATGAAGGCCAAAGTGAATGGCCTGGGGGCGAAGCTGTAGTGTCGCCATGCACGCCAATCCATCCCTTTGTCGTCGCTGCACCTCTACCCTTTGTCTGGGGCCGCACCTCTATCACCAGACAGCCCTCAGACCCGACGAGTACATTAATCCCTTGGCCAGACAGGTTAATCCTCCCTTGGGGACACGGCCAGCCTGACTCTACTCCTTCCCGCGCAGTGACTCACCAAGCCGCACGCCTCACCAGGTGGGAAGTCACGTCCGGGACAGTGCGGCAGACGAGATAAAAGGGGCTGCCAGCCGCTGGGAGGCAGAAGATACCACTAGCTTCAGTACCAAGAGGTTCCTGCCCTGTCTCGCTGTCGTCGTCCACCTGCAACATACGTGTTCTCACACCGATCACACGTGTTGTTCAAGCCTTCACCACTCGTCTCAGCAACTACAGACGCTCCCCTGCAACTACGGACTCTCCACAATGCTACACGACAGGCTGGCCTCCCGTATACTTACATGTACTGCTTCCCCTTGTAGTACCAATAAACTGTACTGTGTATTCTGGAGTCTGTTCACCCAGGTAGAAACGTAAGGGCTTCCTTACTGTTTTAGAGTAAATTGGTCCTTGGTAGCAAACCTATTTGCGGATGACATTGTGCTGATGGCCAAGGGTGAAAGTGAGTTACAGAGGGTGGTGAATGAGTTTCAGTCTGTGTAAATAAAGGAAACTGAAGGTGAATGTGGGTAAAATTAAGGTGCTGGTATTTGAGAGGGTAGAAACTGAAGTGATTGACTTTGCCACACCTTACAGAGTGGGAGTACCAACTGGGACTAAATGTGTAAACATGGAAATATGTAAGGAGAAATTAGGGAGAGAGCAATGGAAGGGTAGACAGGTCATAGGATCACTGGGGAGGATTTTGAAGGGTAGAAGTGCGAGTATGGAAGTGAAAAGGGGACTACGAAATTGTATAATCCTGCCAACACTGACATATGTGTCAGAGACATGGACATGGAGTAGGGCTCATCAGTCTAGAATAGGTGCAGTGGAAATGAATTACTTGAGAGGGGCATGTGGGCTTACCAGTTGGGATGGAGAAAGTAAGTAGTGTGTATGAGAAATGTGGTATGAGTGAGAAGGCAATTGGTATTGAGTGTGGGGTGGTTGAGTTGAGAGAGTTGTTGTTGATGTTGAAGTTCCTCAAGCTGTCTGACCGAGCAGCCCCGAGCTCCTGAGGAACCGGGCTTTCCCACAATGCCCTCAGTGAGTGTATGTTGTCTTGGTTTGGTATTGATGCCATCAATGTTTAATTGAAGTAAGTTAATGTTGTGTGTGCAGTGTGTGTTAGGTGGTGCTGCATGGGGGTGAGGAGGGGGAGAAGGTGATGGTAGGGGTGATGGTGTTGGAAGTAAGGGTGATGGAGGTGGGAGTGATGGTGTGGGTGATGGAGGTTTTGGTGTTGGTAGAGGTATTGGGCATGTGGGACAGGTTCGTGTGTGTGTAGTGTTTTCTGGAGGCAAGTGTTGTACTTGTGAAATGGGTCCAGTTTTTGCAAGAGTTGCATAGAACTGAGCTCTTTGTTTACTGGGTTTTGGGCATGTCCGACATGTGTGTTTGTTTTTGGGTCCTGGGCTACTTTCAATGTCTCCAGCTAGAAGGAGAAGCCAAGAAATGACAGCCGGAAAATAATTTCTTGGTGGTGAAAAAATGTGTAGTTGTGTGTGTTGTGTGAGGGGTGTGGTAATTGCCCGGGTGACCAAAGCCATTCCTTGGTGGGGGTGGGGGATTTTGTGGCGGTTTGGCCCCCATAGCTTCCTTCTTTGGTAGCCCTGGGGGTGGTCCCACGACGTAGGTTGAGAGAGTAAAACATATAATACATTGAGGTGGTTTGGACATGCGGAGAGAATGCAAGGTGAGGAGTTTGTAAATAAGGTGTATGGAAGTGAAGTTGTGGGACCTGGTGTGAGAAGCAGACCTCCAGTTAGATGGCAGAACAAAGTGGAAGAGTATGTAAGGGAGAGAAACATGAGGGGTAGAGTAGGGTTTAACCAAGTAAGGAAGGAGTGTTGGAACAGGGAAAACTGGAGACACTTCTGCCGTGGCCACCCCTTGGAGGGAGTTCCCGGAGGGAACGAGGCATCAGATCTATAGATAGATATAGATAGAGGTCCAGTATAAATCTGTATGGGAACTTAACCCAGTACGAGAAAACTACACTCTTAACCCTATTAGGCTAAACAGAATTACTTCCATACTGTACTCACACACTTTAAGTTACTTTCACTAACCTCTCCCTTTACCCTATCTACATCATGACTACCCACAAATGGTAAACTACCGTACCTCCTTGTATCTTCTCTACCCACCTTCCATAAAAATCATAAGAGAGTGGCAATTAGAGTCCACGAAGCAGGTGAGGCAACTAGACAGCCCCAGGGTTGTACTGTAAATATAATAAGTACTGGGCTGTAAGAGGGACAACAGTTTTGTGCTACAGTTGAACAAGTAGAAACTAAAAAGTGCAAGAAAAATCTGGCTGTATATTGCAACATCTTCACCACCACTCAAAGTTCAGCCAATCACTTTCTACTTGCTCAACTGTACAGTTATGAACTTATTGATCTACAGAGACCATCTGTATTCCATACCACTGCCAGTTATCACACAACAATGGTAGTGCAGTATTCTCATTGGTAGTGCCTTATTTTATATTTTTTACCCCAACAATAAAATGTTTGAGAGTGGAAGCTTTATACCATTAAGGTCCTCATCAGAGTATGAGGACAACTAGGACAATCATTATGCCTGGATGAAGATAACAACCTCAGACCATGAAACTGTATGGATGTTAATACCATTTCCAAGTATTGATACACCAAGTTTCTTCCCTGCCATAGCCAGACAAACACAGGGTGAGAACCTTTATGCTGTTGTCTTGAATACAAAGACATCTTAGTATACCCGGACCATAAACCAGGTGTACCCAGGCCTTTTTGTTGGTGGAAGAGAAGCAGCCAGAAATATTAAGAGATTACAAAAATTGTCTATTACTCATGTGTTAAACGTTGCTCTTGGTACACATGGTTCCAGTGTAAAGATAAACCATTCTATCTATGATGAGTGTGACATCACGCTTCGACAATATAAGTTGAATGACAGTCCTATGGATGACATATCAAGGCATTTTGAAGGTATTGCTGAGTTCATTGAGGAGGGCCTCTCAAATCCCAATGGCAGGGTGTTGGTACATTGTTATGCTGGGTATTCTCGTTCACCTTCAGCAGTTGCCTCTTTCCTCATGATGTAGCGGAACATGACGGCCTTTGAGGCTCTCACGTCCATCAAGAAAAATCGCCATGTGATGCCTAACATTGGCTTCCTTTATGCCCTGGCTGACCTGGACAACAAGCTATGTATGGACAGGGAAAATCAATGAGCTAGAGATTCACACACATGGAAGCAAAGGAAGCCAGACCCTCTTTAACACATCTTCACTACCCAAAACACATCATCACCACACATCCTTCACAAGGCAGTGAAGTAGTCCCCAATAATTACTGAAAAAAAAATATATATATATCGTAATATACAAGCACTTGTCCATAATGTCTTTTTAACTTGAGGTTTTCAGAATGCAATGTTTTATAGTGTGTTTTTAACGAATGTTGTTCATATCCGTCACAAATGAGTGTTTATGGAGATATCACCCCCCTCCCCCACCCAATCTCTGAAAATACTCATTTTCTCCAGATATGAACTACAGATTCATCTGAAAAACACTACAACACATCAAATAGAATTAGGTAGACCTCACCTGACCTAACCTAACCAAATCAGGACCGTGGCAAACTACCGGGACCTAACCATAGCAGACTATCGGGGGCTAACCACAGAGCTATACACATAGAGCGCCCCCCCCCCCCCCACTCCTGGAGTGTCGCCACCGGAAGTGGGTTGGCGGCCATGATAGGTTGCCCTTCCCCTCAACCCGCCAGCCTGTCAGCTTATGCCAGGGTAAGATATTATTTCATTTATTCGGTCTTTCATTGATGATATGGTATATTAACTACATTATAGTTACTCACAATATATGAATAAGTATTTCTTTAACCGATATATCAGTGAATGGCTGATTAAATATAAATACATTTCGGTTAAAAGGTGAAATGAGTTAGATAAACAAAACTATCGTTGGCATTCATCCACAGTCACCTTCTTATAATATATATATATACAACGTACTTAATCTCTATTACGATAAATATTTTATGTTCACATTGTTCAGTATGTATGTATGTATGTCACACTAGAGTAATATTACTTGTTACTTGTTACTTGTTGTTGGATATTCTATGCCCCGCTCCACCAGCAGATGGTGCTCCGCAGGGCCTCTCTCAATATTACTAAACACTATAATCACTTGTAATACTCATATCATCCGTGTCGTAACACTCAGCGAACACATGTGTTTTCAGTCTTTTCTTAAAAATCGTGCAATTTTCACTACTCCGGACATCTAATGGCAATCCATTAAAGAGCCTTGGTGCACACCTTTCAAACGCTCTGAAACCCATTGTCAGATTACTCCTTGGCTCATTTAACCTGTATTGATCATCACTATGCCTGAGTTCCATTGAGGTATTTACTTGAAAACCTCTTAAAAGATTCATCAAGTACTCCGGTTTTCCAAATTTTAATGCTCGGAATGTTAGAAGACATATCTTGTAAACGATCCTCGCCTTTATTGGTAACCAATATTAATGTAAGTCAATGAGTGCTGGGGTTATCCTCTCACGAGATGGAAGACCTTTAATTAATCTTGCTGCTCTGTTCATTACGTTTTGCAATTTTCTTAACCGATAGTCTGGCAAACCATAATATAGGGAATTGCAGTAATCCAGGCAGTCTGCTTATGACATAGTTATGAAGAAGCATCTTCACGGTATCCTGATCTAAATATTTTCTAACAAAAGCAATGTTCCTCAGGTGATAACCAGAAACTTTCACCACTTGATTAATTTGAGCTTCGAAAGAGAGATTTTCGTCTAGCAGCACTCCTAAGCCTTTCACTTTGTTTCTTACATCCAGCAGCGTACTACCATGCACTCGTAAGCTTGAGATGTCCAATCTTCTAAGATTGGTCTTCTTTCCAACGACCAAACACTCAGTTTTACTTGGATTTAACTTGAGTTGTTTCAAATCCATCCAATCCTTAATATCGGACATAATAACACTCAAATTCACCTCTGCATCCACCACATTATTTATAGATATATAAAACTGTGTATCATCAGCAAATAGTTTGAAGTTAGCACCATGTTTCTCTAGTATATGTGATAGATTGATAGTGTAGATACAGAAGAAAATAGGACCCAATACAATGTATGTATGCATGTCACACTAGAATATGTCACACTAGAGTATTATGTATGTATGTATGTATGTCACACTAGAATATGTGTGTATATATGCATGTCACACTAGAATATGTGTGTATGTATGTATGTCACACTAGAGTAATATGTGTGTATATATGCATGTCACACTAGAATATGTGTGTATGTATGTATGTCACACTAGAGTAATATGTATGTATGTATATGTCACACTAGAATAATATGTATGTATATACAGTATGTCACACTAGAGTAATATGTATGTATGTATGTCACACTAGAGTCATATGCATGTATGTCACACTAGAATAATATGTATGTATGTATGTATGTCACACTAGAGTAATATGTATGTATGTATGTATGTCACACTAGAGTAGTATGTATGTATGTATGTATGTATGTCACACTAGAGTAATATGTATGTATGTATATATGTCACACTAGAATAATATGTATGTATGTCACACTAGAATAATATGTATGTATGTATGTCACACTAGAGTAATATGTATGTATGTATGTAAGGTAAGTGGAGACAGATTACAGTTATATATATTTGACTTATTTAATAAACCAGTTTAAGTTTAATTTCTTTGCATAATTTTCCGTATGGACATTATCTTAGCCTTGTTAATTGATTTAACAAAACCTGCATAATTAGATAACAAGATACAATGCTTTACAAATCAGGGAAATGTCAATAACTGTGGATAGAAACATACTATACAAGTACGTACTGGAGTTCAAAGCGCGCGCCAAAGGGCATTCCAAGATGGCCGCCGAGCAGGCTGGCTGGCGACACTCCTCCCCTATCTAATAACACAGGGGCGATCGCTGTATGTGTATAGCTCTCTGGGCCAGTGTTGCCAGGTTTGCTTCAACATGAGAATTTCCCTTTTTTACCTCAATAATTCCCCGTTTACTATTGAAAGATAGTCCAGTCGTACATTTACCATCTTCATGTTATTTCGTTTGGTAAATATTTCCCCATTTACTCGAGAACAATCTTTATATAAATTCTGCATTAGTATATACTTCTAATTTCCCATGTTTATTATATTCTCCGTATCTGGCTACACTGTACCGGCACCTCAGTGTTGCCAAATACGGGAATTTTTTCACAGATATAAAAAATAAGAGTTGGCATATTGGGAAATGAAGGAAATAACTCTAGATATGGGGAATTTGGGACTAAGAATTTTGATGAAACATTTGAATTATACAAAGTAAATGTGATTAACCTATAATATTATACTGTGGGTTGTGACCATCTAATGTATAATATCACTATGTACTGCAATATTATATATTTTTTGTTTTCTACTATATACAAAAATTATATGATATGGGGGATTTTTGCATGGAGATTTTGGGAATTCTGGAATATACTCATATACAGTATTTACTGTTTATACAGGTAACAGGTTGTTGAGGTTGGTAACTTATGGTATCTTTGGTCACTGGTGGATTCAAAGCCTCAAATGACTTGCTGAATGCTGAATATGCTGATTCACTTCTGAAGGCCCAACAATTACGTCACCAGTGATTGAACTCGTCACTCCTTTCACTCGTCAGTTCTAAATTACTCGTCTGAAACTGGAAATCTACTCTGGGTGTTTCGTGTGATAATTTTTTTTGTTTTCCAAAGTTTCATTCTAAGGTACCAACTCTTGTTCCAGCTAAAGATGTATTAAGAACAGGCTGTAGGTCTAACATAGGGTTATATTTATTACTGAATGTGGACTCGACTCAACTCACCTGCCATGAATGAATTGCCGACCTACTGAAACTGGGCAGTATTCAAGAACTCATGGTGTATACGATGGTGTGGTACCGGTACTATGGCTCTGTTGTTTGTCTAATGGAGTCGTCGTACTGGTACCATACCGTCGTATGCACCACAAATGTTCTTGAATATGGCCCTTTGTGTTAAACACTAGTTGAAGTTTGGTATTTATGAAGAACAGTTCCATCTTCATTTTCCAACATTTGGTATGGTAAATTTACAGAAAAACTGGGTTCACCATATTGTGTATTTTAGTATCATTACCCACTATATTGGACCATTTTAAGACACTTTTCATCTATGGTGTTTCTCTCGGAGATATGACCTGTTTTACAAACATAATTTGGAAATTAGTCTGACCTAACCTCACCTGACCTAACCTAACCTAGACCAAAGCAGACTACCGGGATATAATCGGTGTAAACTATCATAAAGTGACTGGGGCAAATTCCTGGGACCTAGCCGGATGTGATAACACTGCGCGATCCTAGCCAAAAACCCAGTTATTCTGTAATAATACCTTTGGTATTTATATAATATACCGGGTATTGCCATTTTGTAGCTGTGTTATTACATCCGGATAGGTCCTGGTAGTTTAACCCGGTTAGGTCTCGGTAGTCTACTGCTGTTCAAGTTAGGTTCGGATAGTCTTCTGCAGTCCAGGTTAGGTCTCGGTAGTCTGCTGCAGTCCAGGTTAGGTTCAGATAGTCTGCTGTGGTCCAGGTTAGGTCCCGGTAGTCTGCTGTGGTTCAGGTTAGGTCCCGGTAGTCTGCTGCGGTCCAGGTTAGGTTAGGCTAAGTTAGGCTATGCTAATTCCCAAATTCCCCATAAAAATAGTACAGTGTTGGTAAATCTTGAGCAAGTGATGCTTCCAAACTACTCCATGCAACAGGATATCATTATTTTTGTTTAACTGTTATCTGATCCTGTTTTCTGATATACTTCTGAGGAATCAAGGCACTTCAATGTAGCAAAAGTTTAATATCTCCTTAATTTCTTGGTTCAGACAATGTTGTCACAAGTACAGATGTGGGCATGGACAGTGTGGAATTATATATTACTGTATATACTTGGAGCCTGGTACATGCTGAAGGAACTTACAGCCACACACCATTCACCCTCAGGTACCGTATGATTTTACCTTTTTGTATCTTGACAGGATTGAGTCCAGCTCATTATGTTCCATTTTTTTAAACCCAATTATCATATATTTCTTTAAAGGTATGAATGTTTTTGACTCACACCACCACTTCTGGTAATTTGTTCCAAAGATATATTACTCTATTTGGAAAACTATATTTCTGTACATCTTTATCTCCTCTTCTTTAAATTAATTTCTTACTGTGTCCTCTCATTGTAGGTATTCCTTGTTGACACAAATTTTCTATATTTATCTTATCTTTTTTTGCGACACATTTGTATGGAAAGGAATGTGGGAATTTGTACTAATTGCCACTTTACCATTGTAATACGGGTTATATGCAAGAACTTCCATGGCGTGGTACCAGTATGACAAATCTATAGACAAAAACAGTCATTGTACTGGTAGTGCACCATCGTCAATACCATTAATATTCTTGCATACAGCCCAAAGTATTGCATTGTTATCATTCCCAGTCTAGAGCTGTGTTTACTACCTTCCTTTTCCTTTGATTACACAGGGCTGGTCAGTCAGAAAGGTCGAGTAGCCATAGTTACTGGGAGTGGCCGAGGCATTGGACTAGAGACGGTCAAACAGTTCCTACAGTTGGATATGACTGTTGTTGTGGGTAGGTGGACCTCTCTACCCACTAGAGGAAGCTTCACACTTCATAATATACATCACTGTTTTCTTTTCCACATCAGGTAAGCCATTTTTGCTTTATAACTACATACAGTAATTGCTGCACAGTTCTGTTGTACCAGTTTTTAGTTGACAGTAACTTCAGATTTATTTTATTTCTGTATATTTTGTTAACTGTTCAGTATAATTTCCAGTAATCCATAACTAAAGCACAAATTGCTTACTTGATATAGTTTTTTTATCTTTTCACTATCATCAGTAATGCTGGAAAGGTAGAGTATTAATTTTTTTTTTTAAACCAGGTTTTCCTGCCTTTGTTGCAAATAAAAATAAGTACTGTACAAGTATATACTGGACCTTATATTCTTTATGAGGGCATACTGTATATATATATTAATGTTGTACCATTGAGTTTTTCATATACAGTACAGTATATCTCCTTCAGCGGGGAGACATGTGCCATTTCTTGAGGCATCAGTGGCTGGATTACGTGATGCTGGGTTGACTGGTGGGGAGGCAAGGTGTATGGAGCTTGACCTGACTAGTATGGCATCTGTCCGCAAGTTTGCTGCCGACTTTCTGGCTCTCAGGTGTCCACTGCAGATCCTAGTCAATAATGGTTAGTACTGTATGTTTGTGTGTGTGTGTGTGTGTTTGTTAAGGGAAGCGTTTGGATATACGGTAAAAAAAAAAAATCATATTTTTCAAACTTTGTGTGTGGTTTCCTTGTCTTCTGACACACCCCGGTCGCTCGGTTGTCAGGCTCATAACGCGCTCCTTTCCACGTAATGGCGGTTTAAATGGCTGGGATATTTAAAAGCTCTCTCCCTGCCACACCCCTTTTGGCTTCATGCTTTGTTTTAATTGTATTTCCAGCACTTTTTCGGCTGTTTTTACTAAATTTCTTTGTCTGGTAATGTTGTACGATAGTTTGGGCTGCGTTTTGCGGCAGCAGGCTAGGACAGCAAGCACGTGGAGAGGACAGTGCGATCAATAAAATGCATGGGAGACTGAGAGTATAGAAGCATTGATTTCAACCTGTTGCTTTCATTATTTATCCTAGTTTGTGCCTTGTTTTGAATTATATGGTGTGATAATGATAGATGTTAGCATGAAGAGAATGCATTCCTTAAGTCCAAGAGACAGAATGCCCTGAAAAGGTGGAAGTAAGATGAAATTGAGCCAGGTGTGGTGTAGCTGCCTCACCCAGCTGCACTCTCCTCTCCATGTGCAACCAACGTGTCTTTGGCTGGATTTAGACACAGCTTATTGCAGTAAGAGAAATAAAAGACCCTCAATCAAAACCAAAAGTAAACAAAAGAAAAATGGCCTGGCATCACCTGGCCCTAATTACCAACCTAGTAACTTTTGATGTCACTGATTGTTGCTGGCGACAATGAGGTGGGTTGGCTCCACTCACACCATAGCAAAATGTAATTTTTATATTAGAAATATATGATATATCTTATGATTTATTGTATACTCTAATATGTAAAGGACAGTGAATCAGGAGCCTTGACATCTGAAGGTATACTAGGCAAGCAAGATCACTTCCACACCACCGGGGCTACACAGGTGACATCAAAATTACATAAAATGACCTGAACACAACCTGACCTTCTACTACTGGCCTCCCAGTAATGGTCAAAGGATTGTGTAAGTAGATATTCGCATTTGGTAACTGTTGGTATGATCTTTTTGGTGTTGTGAAGATGAATTACAAAAAGTGTGATTTTCTCAAAATTGTTTTTCATGCATGAAAGTAGCTATCATTCCTTATAGAATCGTGCAATTTTCATAATTCCTCTTGCAAAATGATCATCAAGTTCGTATCTACTAAACTTAGCGTTGCCATACATTATTTCCACCAAATAAATTTATTACCGATTTTTAATGGTGGTTTTCTGACGGGAAATAAAAAAAAGCTTTTTTGCAATATCACTGAAACATTGTCATTTGCGATAGATATACAAAAGAGCTAGATTTGGTACTCATAGGTGTTAACTATCTCTGGTCAAAAGGAAACTGCAATACTATTTATATATATTGAAGCAACTACATAATTTCTAATATGTATCATCTCGCTCGTTTTTAGCACAAAAACTTCAGCCGATTATTATCAAATTACTTTTACAGAAGCATCACATCCGAACGGTTCCCTTAATGTGGGTGCACTTGAGTGTTATACAGAGGGCGGTATGGTATGCAAGAACATTTATTATGTTGACGATGGCATGGTACCAGTACAACTGCTCCACAGACTAATATCACAGTCATCGTATCATTACCACGTCATGTTGTTTCTTACTTACTTTTTCATTTCTGGGCTTGCAGTGCCTCAGCCCTTTGAATAACAAGAAAGTGGTGAATTCAGTGTATTCAGATTACCATGGGTGTGCCAATTGTTTTGGCCGAGACGGTACGTATGATTTTGTTTGTTAGCATTTGGGAATTGTGCTTCTATTCCCATGCAACTTTATTCCTTGTTTTAAGAAGAGAAATGGAATGTCTGTATCTCAGTTTCTAGGTTTGCAGCTCTTAAACAATGCAAGATACATACCCAGTTATCATTTTACACGGCAGGAAGGATATTATATCTGTAGTTATTAATACCCAATTATTTTGTCCAGCTGGGATAATGTTCTGGCCGAGGGAATTGACCGAGGATGGTAACGAGGCCCACTGGTCAGTCAACTATCTGGGCCACTTCCTTCTCACCCACCTACTGCTGCCATGCCTCAAAGCCAACAGACCCACCACCACCACCATTTCTTCCAGAGTGGTGAACTTGACCTCCTCTGTTCATTATATCGGTAGCATTAACTTTGAAGACCCAAATAGCAAGTGAGTGGTTTTTGAGGCACAATGTCACCCTCGTTAAAAGAATTTAATGTTCTAAGGCTAGGCGCACACGAGCCACCTTTGTGCTGCGAGTTTTTTTTTTTTTTTCGTAGGTAACTACTAAAGTGCGCCATGCACGATGTTCCGTTTGTAACACGTGTGTATCATTTCTAAACTGTTGCACACAAAGGTCACTTGTGTGCACCTAGCCTAAGTCATTTATCGTTGAATTCTGGATTTTTGCCTAAATCACATCTTATGGTAGGAGATAAAAAATAAAATCAGTAGAAAAAATGACTGAGGCAGTTTGTTTTAAAGCCATAGTCATTATTTATTGGGGTGCAGTTTCTTCAGTTGTACCACCAATAACAAATGTCACAGTCATTATTTTGTTATAGGGAGACTCTTGTGTTTGTAAATTTGAGGGTTATGAATCCTCTAAACTGTCAGGAAACAGACAACCTCAATTTTAATAGTAATAGGAGGTCTGTTTCATGGCATAGTTTGGAAGATTCAGTAGCCCTCTAATTTACCAACAAGATAGCCTCCTCTCATCTTAATCTTAACGGCCTTTATACTCATCCCAGACAGCACTACAACCCACAAGCGGCCTATGCACAGAGCAAACTTGCCCAGATGATGTTCACTATTACCCTGGATGAATTAGTGAGTGATCAGGGTGTTATGGTCAATGCAGTACATCCTGGTGTTGTGGCTACTCAACTCTTCCAGCATGTTGCCTGGGCCACATATTTTCCCTGGCTGGCTAGAACCTTCCTTAAGGTAGGTTAGTCCAAGTTTTGTATAAATATTTCTCATTAACTAATGCTGTGTCAGCAACATTTTAAGTAATGTTTTCATTAATGCAACCATCAAATAATAAACACTACATAAGGGGAGATTATCTTGTTGGTGAATTGGAAGGTTTCTGATTCCTCCAAACTATGACATGAAACAGATCCCCATTGAAGTTGATGCATTTCTTGGTATAGTGTGATGGAATCAGTAGCCCATTAATTTACCCTCAAAAGAATTTCCCTTTAATAAGATGCAAATTGGCTACATTGATACCAATAATATCAATGTAATTCAAGAAAAACATTATGAACATTATTTGCCTGTAATTTATAGTCCATGCTGCCCTAAGTTTTCTCCAATAGGAATAATGACAGGTAGAATACTCCTATTGAAGTTTCATTGTTTTACAGAATAATCACAAATTTTGATGGAGGTATGTTCTGTCAAATCATCACAAAATTTAAGTTGAACTTCATATGAAAAAATTTGCTTTATTCCCTGAGAAGCAAAAACTTTTTTACAAACTCGCATTTCCCTTCACATTGGATGCACCCTAAACTTGGAAAACAGTATTTGAGAACAAATTAGTAGGCTAGAAAAGTCCAAAAATCTAATACCAGAAAATAGTGTCAAACAAGATACCTTCAATTCTCTGTCTCAGAATCATAACTGAATGATCCTTCAAAGAATAATTGAAAACATAGTACCAAAGCTTGAGGTAATCTGTTTATTGACACCATTTGGTAGAATGAATGTCTTCCAATTTGTTGGAGAAATCATACCCCTGTTCCTTAAGGGGGTCGTACAAATGGTTCCTCTAAATTATTCCAAGCAACAGAGCACCATCATTTTTGTAGATCTGGTCTGGTTTCCTGGTATACTTTGGAGGAATCAAAGTGCTCTAATGTACCAAAATCTATTGGTCCCTTAATGTGTGTGTGTGTGTGTGTCCTCTGCAGACTCCACGCCAGGGATGTGATACAGTGGTGTACTGCTCCCTCTCACCAAATGTAACTCATGGTGGTGGATACTATGAGAACTGTACACCCACGGCTCCAGCTACATATGCCACCAGAAAGGAACTTAGGGACCAGCTATGGAAACTCTCCTGCCAACAGTTAGGGATTAAGGTGTTTGGGGAGGAGGAGTAGTAGTAGTAGTGTGAGGGAAAGAAAATTAGGAAAAATAACTAGAGTTAAAGGCTTGAGAGAGAGGAGAAATGGCAAGGGGATTTCAATTTAGATGTTGCCTGTAGGGAGAGGAGAGAGATGATGAATATTTGAGCATAGCCTGTGGACATGGAGTTCAAAATGACTTTAGTTTTTGCCTCTTTAAGCCACACATTTCAGGGCCTGACTGTGGCATATGGTTTGGCTTAAGAATTTCCAAGGATTTCTAGCTTCTTCTTTCAATATTTGCTCAAGACCTTCATCAATATCTATTTATATTTTGAATTTTTGATACAGTACCTCCTTTCAGATACATCTGGAAATAATAATGATTAGGTGGCATTTATGTGTGGTGGTGCATACTAGGCCCTGTATTTTTGTACCTTCTGGTATCCCTCTGAGGGGACATCCAGGCTGGAACCCTTTCCAATCCCAGTGCAGTACTGTACCTTGAAACATGAATTATCAACTTTTTTCAGCCATGAGTTTTGTAACCTTCCTCTGGGCCTCCTACACTATGAATCTAGAACAAAAGGGATCTATCATTTGATGTGGTACTGGAATGAACTGACATCTCTCTTAAGGACCATACATGCACAGGCCTGCCTGTCTGGTAGCCTGCGTAAGCTGGCTAGCTAGCCCTGGCCTCACCTGACCACACGATTCAGTCCATGGTTCACGTCTCTAGTTCAGTGTTAGCTAAACTCTGTGTAGTGAGAGTGGCTATGGATGCTCCTCTAACCACTTTACCATTTAAGGAAATACTTTATAAAGTACAGTATTCATATACTTTATGTAACCTGAGGTAATTATATTACCCATCACACTGTCTCAGTAATTACGGTAAATTATAGTTCCAGCCAACCACGGAATAAGGAATTTTTATGCAGTCATTCACGAATGTAGAATTATATGACAGTTAAATTTAATGTATTTTTCACCACCCAAAACCACCGTTATCCAACACCCCCGAGATTGTTGTATAGTTTATTAGGTATAAAGGTATAAATGGTTCAGAGCATAGTAAACATATTGGTTAACTAGGGTTGTGTATTGTCCAATATTTATTGATATATATCTTCCATAAATATATATCTTTGATAAATTCTAACCAGAAACTGCTTTCATCCTTGGGAGTGGTCATGGTGGTAGGCTACACTCTAGGCTAAACCTACACAATCTAATGTGTAGGTGACTAGTGACTGGACTTACAACTTACGGCCTGAAGTACCCACACACACTCAAACTGCCTGAACCTGACCGGAGCCTGACTCAGAATATCTGTTGGCAACAGATTCTAAGGCAACGGTTGAGGCCGACTATAACAGTCACCTGCACAAGTGGATTTTCTCCCCACACATGCTAAGTTTTGCCTGAACGGGCCAGCTTATGCAGGCCACCAGGCAGGCTGCCTGTGTGTGTATGGGCCCCTTTACATATGTGAGTTCAGCTGAGGAGAGCATCAGAGAAAAGCAGAAAATAGCAGCAAACTCATTGCAAACCTTTCAAGTTTGTGGGTCAGCTGAGAACTAGAAGTAATACAACAATTAAGGTAAGAACCAAGTTAATGATACTGTATACAGGTACTGAGTATTATCTTGTGCATGTCTTGTATACTATACCTGTAGTTGTTAAAGATATATCTTATACTTTTTGACTATTTGGAAAATGAGAGGACAGTTCTTCTCAGCCGTTTCCTTCAGTATGGAATCACCAAGGGGTGACACACCAGCCTTGTGGGTAAGATGATTGTTTAAATGAAGTATGTAAACATCTTCTTTCTTTATGAAGATCCCACCCAAACCTGAAAAATTTGACAATTTCTTAGATAAACAGATAAACATACTTGAAAAGGACTAAGGGCCGTAGACAAGTACATATCATCGGGTCCCGATGCCAGATGCCCGGGGTACGACGGCCATATAAAATGTATGGGCTTCATACCCCAAACATTGGGACCCGAAGATATGTTCTTGTCTACGGCCCTTAGACCGGAGACAGGAATTATAATTGAACTATATTTCGTTAAAGTGATATATCCCAAATATACCCTCAATCTCCTGTAGTTGGTATATGGTACATAATCTCAGTATATCTGAAGTACAAGTGGAGAGACAAAACATTACTGTGTTGCTGGAAAAAGTTCTGTCCCTCCTAATTCCTTAGATAAGTTATAACTACTGTGTAAAAAATATGAATTAAAGAGGAAAAGCAAGTGTGCAGTTGTTGTGATTGAATTATATGCAGCTAATATGATTCAACCAAAATCTAGGAATTGACAGCTGAAACATGTTGTGAAGAGAATTCTTTGTGTATACCTCGATATAAAAAAGTTAGTAACTGATACCTTGTCCTTCGATGAAGATATCCTTTAAATCAGTACCATTACTAAATGGTAGAAAGATTGGGGCTGGAAAGACTGTAACATCCCCACAGACCTCTGACAGGTTGGGTGGCACAGAGTTGGGGATGGTAATGTTTTGTGGACACAGCTGGTGTAAGTGGTGGGTGAGCAGGTCAGTGCCAATGCTGGTGTAACTCCAAGGGTTAAACTTGTTTGGAATATCCGCCACAACATTCTTAAAAGATTAAAGAGAAGATAAGACATGTTGAGCCAAGTTTTTCCACTGTACTGTAAATGCCTTTTGTGATGCATTTGACCTCCAGTGAACATGGTGTATTTTTATACTGCCACCAAGGTCAGGTTGATTTTTACATAGTGTGAGTAGGCAGGATTCAAATGCCTGTTCATCACTTCCATTAGCAGTGATATTACCATTCCACCACCAAGAAAGCAGTCTTCTTTCATCCTCATTCAATCCCCTATAAATATGTGACACTTGTTTGGCATTAGAAGTAAGCTAGAGGGACTGTAGGATCCACAACTGCAGTTTATGAAACAGTGAAACACAAAATTGAATGCATGCATGAATCTTGGTACTAATGAATGGTAGCTTAAGAGAAACAGAAATGTGAATATTGTATTGATAGCACTAAGAGGTGCGGGTTCCACCTATTGGGTCCTGCTAAATTTTATTGAGCCAGAGAAACAAGTTGTATGTAGAATTAGTTATACTATTTTTTATTCAGAGTACATACAGGTGGGGCACTGGATGGTGGAATGATAACTGCACTCTATTCAATAATCATGAGGTTCTATGAAAAGGTTTACTGTCTCTGTTGAGTCTTAATGAAAATCATCACAGCTATACAACCTTGATGACCATCATAGTTGATAGACATAAAGTACTGTACCAAGAAGATGAACACACAGACATCTCGGCCAAAACACACTGGAAGAGCAGGAAGTTTATTGAGGAGGGGGGGGGGGAGTTTATAGAAATAACTACAGTACAGTTCATAGTTATGTTCCCAGACAGTACCTGCATCAATTTGTGCCATGGAGACAAGCTGAGGTTAGTATTGGCGATGAGTGAATTGGAGATTCTGGAGAGGAAACTAGCATCAGTAGGAAGGGGTCTTAATGTTATAGCATTCAGGTCCAGGTAGGTCCCCCAATACTGTCATAGTAGCTTAAGGCAAGCTGCTTTACTCACTACTGATGCTAAGTTTCCTTGACCTACAAATTTAAGGTAAGATTGGTTAGGGTATATTGGCTAAGATTATGTTACTTTGGGTATGTTAGTTTCAAAGGATATGGGTGTTGCAGAAGCTCTTATCTTGAGGTTGTGGTTGTTTGTTATTTACCTTTACAAACTGGATTGTGGATGATTTTGTGCTCACCCATGTTTGTTTGTGCTAGTTACCAACGTAACTCAAGCACTTACAGATTTTGATATAATCCCTCAGTAGTATTGAACATTATGAAAGAAAAAAGTTTGTTACTCACCGGTGGATCCAATCAAAGACTAAAGGCAGGAATGGATGTACAGCCACGAGCACTAATATGTGTACAGCTTTGAAGAGTCCAATTCACCAACAAAATAATTTCAATGGAGATCTTATTGTGCATTTGTTTACTGTATCTAGGTATTCGAAGCACACTTGAATACTTATAAGTGCTCGTGACTGTACAGTACCGTACTTTAACTTTTATTGTCAAGAATATGGGTGGTTCTGAACACTGATGCTTTATTTGACGTTTGCAATGGTATGCTTTTAACTGTGGGTCCTTGTTACCTATATCAGTAAAACTAACTTGGGTTCAGTTTTTTTGTTCTGTTAAATTTAGGAAGCCTTACTAATTTACAATAAAGTAGTATTGATTATAATTGATGATGCAACAATTAAACCATCAAAGCCAGTACACCTTGAAGCTAGACACTGTAATCATTAGTTAGTGTGTCACTTTTAACCTGAGGGTGTGTTGTGGTTAAAGGGCTAATACAGGGTTGGCAATAAACTTGGAGTAATTGATTCCTCCAAACTATTCCAAGCATGACAAGGTAACGTTATTTTTATTAATCTGATCTTAAGATGTGGTACATTTGAGGGCCTTGATTTCTTCAAAGTATGCCAGGAAACAGGACCAGGCAGATAAATAAAGATACAGGTGGCCTGTTGCTTGGAATAGTTTGGAGGAATCGATTTCTCCAGATTTACTACCAACACCATACTACCCTTCTTCATTGAGAGTCACCATCTTACACAGAATTCGGAACAGTAGTGAACCAATGTCTGTGTGTGTGCCAGGATCGGAGTGGTTCCTTATTAAACACTTGGTCCAGGGCTAACCAATTAAGCCGGTGTGTGTGAGTGTTATGTCATTTCATCTTGTATAAAAACAAGCTAAATACTTATTTCTTCAAAATAAGTTAAGCTACAGATCCTAATTTAGGTCATAAAGTTAGTGAGTGTAACTATGAATACCACCTGGACTGAAACAGTAAACAGAGGTCACCTATACCTTCCTACTGAAACATTTTTTTCCCAACTTGAAATCTATGAGAGAGGTATTTAAATCTGTTCATGGAGACACTCTTATTGAGGGAAAAGACTGTGTAAAAACAATTATATCAGAAATAAGGAGTGTAGAAAATGATGTGCCTGCCGATGTGGTATTCTTCTTTGCGAAAATTTCTGTTTATTTCATGATAAGGAAGCTCAATAATGATATAAAGATAAATAAGAAAGGTAAAACTTGCAGAAGTGAACAGAGAAAAATGATGAAGATGACTAAATAGATACTGTAGAGAGTATATATAGTACATACGGAAATTATCTGTTTTATGTATGCAAAGGAAAAGGTTTGGTGGCGTATATGTATAGCTTTCACTGTCTAAATATAATAATTAAAATGTTACTTTCTTTATATACTTTCCTGTTTAACATTATAAAACAATATAGATAATATATCGGGGATAAACAGTACGATGAACAAAGGAAATAATGACGAGCTGAGATGGGTGGACAAGGACCGAGAATGGCCCAGCTGACGTCATCATCTCCCCGGGACTCGTCTCGCGCTCTCTGGCTGGCTGACCCAGGGTCCATAGAATGGACCCTGGGCTGACCTGTCTGACTAGGCCGTGGACCTTACCTAACCTAACCTAGACCAAGGGGGTAGCGCGACCTGACTCACCCCCTAAACGTGACGTCAAATGTACCCCAGACTCAGTCTCTTGCCTCAGTCGACAGACGACCAGCACAGATGATAGACCAAGTCAAGTCCTATATAAGTGCAATTATGCCCAACAACTGTGCTGTATACGGATGCAACTCTAGTATCAGGAAAAAGGGTGAAATAACTTTTCATCGTTTTCCTAAGGATGATGATATTAGAAAAAGATGGACATGATTAAAACTGCACAAACAATGAGAGTCTATGGGAAAAATTCAGTGTACCAGTTTCATAAAGGATTGCTCATATCATCCCAATCTTTGCCAAAGTTGTATGAAATGGTGAAAGCTACTTTTGGCATCTCTTTTATATTGACCTACAGGTTAAATAAAGGTGGTCTAGAGCACTTTTTTGCCTGTCTTCGGCAAATGGGGGCCTGCCATGACCATCCTTCCCCACTGTGTGTAAAACACCTTGTAAAAACATACCTAGTTGGCAAAGATATTGCACTGGTTGGTTCTAAGTACAACTCTGAGAAAGACTGTAATGAGGAAAATGTAACACAGCTCTCCTTTTCATCTCCAGTGTAGCAAAGGAAAATGATGAAGATTCTTTGCACCGAGAATTGTCCATATCTGCCATGTTGTGTGCAACACTAAATGTTGAAGCTGACCCTGATTGCATATGGGATGATAAGGAAAATCAATGGTACAAGGAAAGTGTGGAAATGAGCTTGGCAGATATGACAGAAAGAGAAGGTCTTCTCTATTTTGGTGGTTTTTTGGTCCACAAATTTCCCCAGTACCAGTACCTTGGGTCTGTTGCAGAAACAGGTGACCACACATGAATTGAAGTTAAAAACATGCATGGAGGACTTATGAAACCAAGTGATGTGTTCATTGAAAAATTGCAAATAATGGAGAGGTTATTTACAACCCACCACGGAAAGGAGGAGCTGAAGCCAGGCAAAGGAGCAGTACAGTCACTTACTGCAAATATAACAAATTTAGTAGACTTCCCCACTGAAGTAATTTCATATTATGTACGTTGTAGAATGTTCTTCCGGATTCGAGTATTAAATAGACGGATAAGAAGTGCTAGAAAGCAGACTCGTAAGATGTGTAAATTGATCTTGTAAATAAGTTGTTTATTCGATAGCCAAATTAATAAAACTGAAGTTTCTGTAATAAGTTATATTTTTTCCTTACCCATGAATAAGCTATGAATAAACGTAATTGTTATTATTATTGCAAGCTCAAATATATCATGTTAAAAGAAACAGGAACTATACAAACGCATGACAGAGGAACAAGATAGGAGAGTGAATACGTGATTTGGGTGTTGGCTGTGAAGATAAATTATATTCTAACTTAACCTAGAACTAAAATATCTTAAACTTACTTATGATTTCGGCGTATGCATTCTTGTGTCAAGAAAAGTAGCTACGTGTTTGTATGGAGAGAGAGAGAGAGAGAGAGAGAGAGAGAGAGAGAGAGAGAGAGAGAGAGGTGAGTAGTGGCTGTAAAAATTAATTATATTCATGCATAAGCGGTCTTAACCCTAACTTGTGTATGTGAATGAAGGCTTATGCATGATCGTGATAAAAGAAAATATTGTTATGCGATCTTATGAGAGATAGAAAAACAGAAAGAAAGAGAGAATATGCAGGGTACATAATATAATATGAACTGAGGCAAGGCGAGCGCCGGGCTGCTGTGGCACACGTGACGTCATCACTCAGCCACGCTCGCATCTTGGTATATATGGGCCTTGACCTAGACCACAGCAGACTACCGGAACCTAACCTGGGCAGACTACCGGGACCTAACCTGGGCAACCTACTGGGAAATAATCGTGGTAAAGTACAGGATATGACCAGAGCAAAATACTGGAACCTAGCCGGATCTGGCAATACTGCTACAAAACGGTAATTCTTTTAATAAATACCATAATGAATTATGAATAAATTATTACTGGCCACAAATAAGCAAAATTTTGAATATTTTTTAATGAAATCCTTATTGGGGTTCTTCAGCAGCGATTTGGGGTTTTGTGGTGCGCCACGGATTGTTGGTGGGCATCCCAACTTTTCGGGACAAATGCAGAATAAAAAAAAGTCGCAGAGGAACCGCAGGTGTACCTACGGCTCGTGTGCGACTTTCCCCCGGCGTTTTGTTGTACCGTCAGCAAAAAAAAAAAAAAGTTGCGATACACCCCCGACCTCTCGGCGGCCCAGTAAACAACGCAGTAGCATTGGCGGTGAACCAGTGATGTATCTTGGGACATAATACCGGCGATATACAAATTCATACATATTTCAATAAATGTATATAGTTTAATGTCGGGGGTGGGATGGGGATAAGTAGGGGATAGACCAGGGATGTTGCCCTGGTGCTTCCCCGGCAAATCTAGCATGTCGCTCTAGTGTAGTGTGAAGTCCTTGATCGTGAGTAAAATGCCATGGTTTGGGTTTATTTCCTTAATATTTTCTGTGGAATGTACATTCAGAGAAAAACCACGGATGCTTGTACAGTGTACAGTATTTCTTTCTATGTTTTGTATATCGATTATATATTTCAGTAACCTTGTGAGAGTGGGTGGTTTCCTAATAGTGGTGGGCATTTTAGCTGTTTTTTTTAGGAATCATGATTACAGTAATCGATTAGTAATTGATTACTGTACTTTGTATATAATAAGCAACCACAGTAGCCTATATTAACAGATGGAAAATGTACTGATAAGAAATGCCAATATGTATCGCTACGTAATATTCTGTAAGCAAACGAAGTCATATATCTCATGATTTATCTTGTATGTCATCAAAACAAGTTAATTTTTATGGTAGAATTATATGCAAATCTTTCATCTTTTTAATGACTCAATTGTAATACTATATTGTAGTGGACAGCAATCACTTTAGGACATATATAACTTGCGCATCTCGGCCCTCACCTGTTGACACCAGCCATACCTGTGCGTGCAGCCTCACCCCGCTCTGGATGGTATAAAAGGAGCCTGAACCAAGTTCAAAGGGGGACGACTGAGTTAGACATCCAGCCATGGCCCTGTCAACACCTACTGCCGACCTCACCACTTCCCCTGCTGACCGTCTTGTTGGCAGGGTGAAGTGGTTTAACCATTTGAAGGGCTATGGCTTCATAACCTCTGACGAGCGAAATTACTTCGTACACAGGAGGGGCATCATTCTCTCTGCTGCCACCACCTCATCACCATCACTGGGGGACGGAGAGGAGGTGTCCTTCACTGTGGAGGAAGGGAGGAAGGGCGTGGAGGCTACCAACGTAGCGGGACCTGATGGTGGGCAGGTCCTAGGCTCACTCCATGCCCGTGGGAGGAAGACGGCTGACGCCCAACAACCGCAGCGACGGCAGCAGCAGGCAGACATCGTCACCGTCTGCACCAAGACTACTGTTGCTTTAGTTGCAGAAGGGCTAGGTCGTCTCTCTGACCTCCTCCTGGACATCTTCAGGAGAAATGGCTTACCACCAATAGCCATTTCTCCTGATCTACAACCACCCACCACCACCACCACCACCAAGAAACGAGGCAGCAAGTCCGCACGACGGGGGAGGTGCAGAGAGGAAGCGCCACCTCCACCCCCTCCGGCCCACCCCCGTCACCGGTTAATGCTGCCTCACCCACTCAACCGGGCGAATAGAGGGAAGGCACCACCACCACCACCACCATCACCATCACCATCACCATCACGTGAACCTTCCGTACAGGACCCCGAGACGGAGGAGGACTTTGACACCAGTTCCTCCTCCAACACCAACAGCAACACCAACGACACCAGTGACAACATGGATCTGGAAGATGGAGGGGAGTGGCAGACGGCCGGGAGGAGGAAGAGGAAGAGAAGAAGGATGGACAGCCAGTCAACAGAACAACAGCTGCCTCACACCACCAAATATTAGATGACAGCTTCTCCTCGCCTCGACTTTTTCCAACAACACATCTCTCGGTGACGTGACCCCAACATCATCCAGATCAGAACAGAGTGGAGGACTCCTATTAGACGGCCTTATCAATATACTAGAATTAAAAATAAATGACTGTCTTAATGCCCACCACTATGGGTGATAGGAAAAAAAAAAAAAAAAAAATCATAGGGTCACTCACCGGCAGCAGCTCCAGCTGGTCACACCACCTCCTGTCCGCTCCAGCTCACTACACTCCAGTTCCAGCCTGCCTCTCTCCAGTTCTTGCCTGCTGCCCTCTACAGCCTGCTAGCAGTTCACCGCTGTCCTGCCTGCCTGCTGCTACTGCACACCTGCCTGCTGCAGCTCTTCACCTGCCAGCTGCTATACCCTATGGCCTACCAGGCGCTCACCGCTATCTGCCTGCTGCTCACCTGGCCTCCGCTACCGACGCCGCTGCCTGCCCATCACTACTACCTGCCTCCTGCAGTGCACATACCTGCTCGCCGTAGCGCCTACCTGCAGCCACCGTACCTGCCCAGTAGCCCAACAACTGCAGCCCAGCCTACTCAAGTGCTCGCTATCCACACTTGCCTTAATCCCGGCTCCCTGGAGTCTAGAGAAAATAGTGTACCACACAATACAACACACTGTATAGACATAGACATACCCAATAAACCCAGTGTAATTCCTTGTGAGTTTGATGTACCCCCAGGTAGTAACTGCCTACACAGACGTTACAATATAATATGTACTGTACACTGATATATACAGTTATCAGTATTCATTTACACAGTAATCAGGTACTTAAAAAAATAATCGATTACAGAGATTTTCAACCAGTAATCAATGTAATTGATTACCTGTAATAATCGATTACGGTATACATTCGAAAATGTGGGCGTAATCATTACGCCCACCACTATTTCCTAATCATTCACATGTAATTATTCCCAGAAACATTATATTATTGGGGAAGTCATTATCTAGTAGCATCTCGGTGTTTATAGGGATAACTTTGACATTTTCGAATGTATACCCGAATTAGCATTTATATTTAAGCCGGTGCACCAGGCCATTCCGCAGATAAACCTCCGACAACCACAGGTAGGCATACAACGGCGTGTGCACGGTAAAAAAAAAAAAAAAAAAAAAAAAGTTAAAGATACCATTACAAAATATTTGTGCGAGCGCTGCGGTGAATCTGAGGGCTTCCCCGGAACATTCATGATACACTGCAGATCCACTGCTGTGCCGTCCGAGGAAGGTTGTAGCAACAGATAAAATTCTGGAATTCGGCTCCCAGGTCCCAGATTTTTGACAGTTCGCTATGTGTGACGGCTTCGGGACCTTATGTGTAAACTTCCATGGCGCACCACGAACTGCCGGCGAAGCGCCCAAATCGCCACCGAAGGATCTGAATAAGGTCCCAAATAAGGATTTCATTAAAAAATATTCAAAATTTTGCTTATTCGTGGCGGCGTTGGGAGCTTATTCGCGTATGTGTAAACTTGGCTTTAACAAAAGGTTCCTTACGCACGTGGCAGCTTAACAGCAATATTAACACGCTACTGTGTGAAAGGAGCCTTAATTGTTTGGAAAGTGGGGGTAAACAAGATTGGCGCCGTGCTTGCATTTCATTTGACGTGCATCCAGAGGTTATTTTGTATCCTGTCGATAGTCCAGGTAGGCCTATTATTTAATACACTATAATTATAAGGTGTCTACAGTATTAATTATGTGAACAGATTACCATTAATGAACATATAAAGTTATTCAGATGGTTTATGAACATACGGTAGCCTACTGTATAATATGAACTCCAAGGTTTTATTGATGACATGACAACCTTCCATTTGTCATACTTACAGTATTATGTCTAACTGGAGAAAATCAAATTAAGGGAATAAAGTTACAATAAAACTCACACTTTCTTTATAAATATAAGGTTTATTGTATCAGTATATTGAAGTATATACACTCGTTACAATGTACATTGTTTGTAACATTACATTGCAAATGCTAGAACAGAGCAGATTGCAATACCACATAGCTTTACAAACTTCATCGTAAATATTACAAAACCGGTACACAAAACAACATACAACGTAAAGATAATTCATTACAAAATGTATACCTGTACTTTATATCTAAATATTCAAAACTAAGAAACTGAACACATCCTTGCGCATAGTGTATAATTATATATATATATATATATATATATATATATATATATATATATATATATATATATATATATATATATATATATATATATTTTAGTACTCAATTGACAACTTAAGAGTAAATTGTCATAGGTAATGTTGATATTATTGATTCTTTAATAATGTGTCATAACGTTTATTATCTCGAGTTGGTTGGTTGACTTTATGACACATATTGGAGGAAACATTATTACATTAACTTCCACTTCACCAACAACATCTCACCCTTAGGAAAGAAGTTACTGAAGGAATGTTGGTGGAACTGAAGCCTTTATATCCTGGTTCACTACAACCCACCTGTACCCACTGAACCCACCACCTCCACCCAATGAATACTCCTTATCAAGTAAGCAGGTATACTCGTAATCCAAAAGGTGTATCCAGATCTTGTTAAAGTTTCGAATCATTTGACATATTAGTGAACCAATTACAACCCTTATCCTGTTTCATATTTGCTTGAGCTCGCTTAATACTCAATCAGGCTATTTGAAGCAAGGCTGGATACATATTTTGGATTGCGAGTAGTCTATGGTGGATACATTATTGAAATCTGGAGCAAATGATTCCTCCAAGCTATTCTAAGCAACAGGACAACATTATTATTATCTGTTCATTTGGACCTGTTGTTTCCTGGCATACTTTGGAGGAATCAAGGCACTCCAATTTACCAAAAGTGTACATATTATTTTCCCTTTAAGGGACCCTGTGATGTAGTCAGAAAATTGGAGATATATGAGTCCTTCAAATATTGCCACGAAACGCCAACTATATGGAAGGTGCTTGTTTCATGGCATAGTCAGGAGGAATCAGAAGCCTTCAATTTTCATACACGACCACAGGGTCCTTATACGGGGGTAGTGCAGTGTTGGTAAATCTGGAGCAACTGATTCATCCAAACTATTCGAAGCAACAGGCCACCATTATTTTTCTTAATCTGGTCCTGTTTCCTGACATACTTTGGAGGAATCAAGGAAGTCCAGTATATCAAAAGTGTACTGTTCCCTTCATTATTTTACAGCTGCCTAAATTATTTTCGTCTCAATAACACTGCCGGCCACTCTTACACCTCGGTTGGGTCAGGTTAGGGTAGGTCAGGTAAGGTAGGGTAGGTCAGGTAAGGTAGGGTTGGTCAGGTAAGGTTAGGTTAGGATTTGTCAGGTAAGGTTACGTCAGCTTGGGTTAGCTTAGGTCAGCTTGGATTTGGGTAGGTGAGGTCAGGTTAGGTTGAATTAGGTCGGGTTAGGTCAAGTCAGGTCAGGCTAGGGTTTATATAATTCGTATATACTAGGTAACATAAGTTTGGAAAGACAATGAGAATATTTTAAAAGAATATCCTATAGTTAATATTATTGCTACAAACCAAGCATCATTTTCATTATCTTATTATTATTTATTTATTTATTTATTTATTTACTTATTTTTGGGCCAGGTATACAAAATGGAAATATACTCCCGTGCCTGACTGACTGACTGACTTTAAAAATAATACTGACAAATTTACATTGACATTATTTATAGGTCTAGGAAGGAAATATCATTAAAAAAAAAGTGATGAAGGGATGTAATTATAGTTTTGGTAAATCTGGAGCAACTGGTGATTCCCCAAACCATTCCAACCAACCATGGAACAACAGGACACCTTTAGTTATTTATTATTAATCTCGTCCTGTTTCTTGGCATTTATATTATTATTTTTTTTTTTGGAGGGATCAAAGCACTCTAATTAATGTACCAAAACTATATACTATATCCCCTTAAGGACCCTGTGATCGTGTGTGAGACTTGGTGGCTTCTGATTCCTCCTGACTATGCCACGAAACAAGCTCCTGCAATACAGGTGGTGTTTCGTGGCAATATTTGAAGGACTCACTAACCTCCAATTATCTGACTACATCACGGGGTCTCTTAATTAATGTATATAAATATGATGAAGCTACAATACGGTACATTTACATAATATATATATATACATTGAGGCATATAACATTTGACTAATTATATACATATCTACATTCAGTATATGTACAGTTGGGGACACATGAAACAGACACACACTTCAAACGGGACCCCTCAGTCAGTCAGCATTAAACATAGGGTAAGATGAGTTCTTTTCTATTCTCAATAATGGGCCTCATATCAAGGTGTGTTTGTTTCGTATGTCCACCAACAACTGTACCTTGAAATTGACCTTTGCATTGATGAGTGTATAATTATGTATAATATGTTGCATTATATTGCTCTACTAAGTGACTAATCTAATGACCACTATGAATTATGTACTGTACACTTGTTGTTGCTTTCTTTATATTGATCGTGGTGAGGTTGTACTGGTGAAATGAATTAACATTGACTTGTGGTTTTGACAATATCCAAATACTGTACCGTTTAATTAAGGAACCCTATCATGTATGTACGTAGTCAGAATATATTGGAGGTTAGTGAGTCCTTCAAACATTGCCACGAAACACACACACACCTACATTGAAGGAGTTTGTTTGTTTCGTGGCATAGTCTGGAGGAATCAGAAACCACCACCACCACCACTACCAGTTCTCACACACACGATCACAGGGTTCCTTAATTAATCTCCATACAGTATAGAAGATAGACTTGTGGTTTTGAGTATATTCACACACAGCCTAGAACATTGTATAATACGCTAACCACATCCAAATATTGACTTGTGGTTTAGAGAATATTCCCACACAATATTTTATAATACGTTAACCACATCCAAATATTGACTTATGGTTTTGAGAATATTCCCACACAGTTTACAGAATCACAGACTGCGCTAACCACTTTCAAATACTGACTTATGGTTTGAGGATATCCTACACAGTTTAGAACTTAATATTGCATTGCGGTTTCTACACTGGGTTTGAGAATATTACCACAATGTTTAGAACTTAACATTGCATTGCGGTTTTGAAAATATTGTACACAGGGTTTGAGAATATTCCCACACAGTTTAGAACATAGTAATTAACTTGTGGTTTTGAGAATATCCGACATAGTTTAGAACATGATAATATTGATTGCGGTCTTGAGAATATTCTACACAGGGTTTGAAAATATTCCACATGTACAGTTTAGAACAATATATTATTTTATTAAAGGGGAGCTACAGTGGTGGTGGTGGTGGTGGTGGTATATCTGGAGCAAATGATTCCTCCAAACTATTCCAAGCAACAGGCCAGCCACTCTTATATGATTTTTGTTCCTCTGGTCCTGTTTCCTGTGGTGCTTTGGAGGAATCAAGGGACTCTAATGTACACAAAAGAATACTATTTTACCCTTTATCATACACACACAAAACCACCCACCATTTTCTTCAAGTAACTTAATAAGGGAGATTCTCTTGTTGGTGAATTGGAAGGTCTCTGATGATTCCTCCAAACTATGCCACGAAACAGATGACCCTAATGAATGTTGGTGGGTTGGTTGGTGGGTTTGTGGGTTGGTTGGTTGGGTTGGTGAGTGGGTGGTGGGTTGGTTAGTTGGTTGTGTGGGGTTGGTTGCTGGTGGGTGGGTGTGTGGGTGGGTGGGTTAGTTGGTTGGTTGGTTAGTGGGTGGGTGGGTTGGGTTAGGGGATTAGTTGGTTGGTTGGTGGATTGGTTGGTTGAAGTGATATAATATACAGTACCATTGGTGGGTTGGTTAGTGGGTTGGTTGGTGAAGTGATATACAGTACCATTAATGGATTTGGTGGGTTGGTGTGTGGGTGGGGTTGGCTACTGGGTGGGTTGGTTGAAGTGATATATATAATATACAGTACTATTGGTGGGTTAGGGTGGGTTGGTGTATGGGTTGGTTGGTTGAAGTGATGTAATATGCAGTACCATTGATGGGTTGGTTGAAGTAATATAATATACAGTACTATTGGTGAATTGGGTGGGTTGGTGGGTGGGTTGGTTGGTAAAGTAATATAATATACAGTACTATTGGTGGGTTGGTGTGTGGGTTGATGGGTTGGTTAGTGGGTGGTTGGTTGGTGGGTTGGTTGATAAAGTAATATAATATACAGTACTAATGGTGGGTTGGTGTGTGGGTTGATGGGTTGGTTAGTGGGTGGGTTGGTTGGTGGGTTGGTTGGTTGAAGTGATATTATATGCACTACCATTAGTGGGTTGGGTGGGTTGGTGTGTGGGTTGATTGGTTAGTTGGTGGGTTGGTTTGGTTGGTTGAAGTGATATAATATGCAGTACCATTATTGGGTTGGGTGGGTTGTTGTGTGGGTTGATTAGTGGGTTGGTGGGTTGATGGGTTGGTTGGTGGGTTGGTAAAGTGATATACTGTACCACTCTCATCTCACATCACCTACCAATAATCACTAGCTGCATCCATAGTAACTCATTATAACTAACCATATGAGAGAGAGAGAGAGAGAGAGAGAGAGAGAGAGAGAGGGAGAGAGAGAGAGAGAGAGAGAGAGAGAGAGAGAGAGAGAGAGAGAGAGAGAGAGAGAGAGAGAGAGAGAGAGAGAGAGAGAGAGAGAGAGAGAGAGAGAGAGAGAGAGAGAGAGAGAGAGAGAGAGAGTGAGTTTGTGTGTGTGTGTGTGTGTGTGTGTGACTAACCTTAGAGAGAGAGGAAGATGCACGTCAATCTCATGTAACCTCAATAGAGCTACATGACCTAGGGTAGCTGTGGGTCTTAGTGGGTCATTGATATTTTACGAAACACACATTCTGCACTTTAAAAAAATATAACTTAATGAAGGAGGGGAAGTAAGTAAAGTGTTGGTACATATGGAGCACCTTGATTCCTCCAAAGTATGCCAGGAAACAAACAAGCTCCTTCAATATAGGTGTGTGTGTTTCGTGGCAATGTTTGAAGGACTCACTAACCTCCCAATTTCTGACTACATTACTGCATGGGTCCCTTAATTAAATAGTTTTGATATAATTCAGTTTGATTATGTGTGAGGTAAAGATTGGTGAATTGGAAGGTCTCTGATTCCACCAAACTATGCCACGAAACAAACAGGACCAGATTAACAATAATAATGGTGGTGTCCTGTTGCTTGGAATAGTTTGGAGGAATCTGTTGTGATGTTTATAATATACTTGTAGTGTTTATGAGTGATGTTAGCTTGTGTTGGGTTAGGTTAGGTTAGGTTAGGTTGTGTTTGGGTTAGGTTAGGTTAGGTTTGTGTTGGGTTAGGTTAGGTTAAGTTTGAGTTGGGTTAGGTTAGGTTAAGTTTGAGTTGGGTTAGGTTAAGTTACGTTAAGTTTGAGTTGGGTTAGGTTAGGTTAGGTGTAAGTTTGAGTTCAGTTAGGTTTGGTTACGTTTGAGGAGGGTTAGGTAAGTTAGGTAAGCTTCAGTTAGGTTAGGTTAATGTTTGTGAGTGAGGTCAGCCTAACACACACACACACACACACACACACACACACACACACACACACACACACACACACACATACAGTCTACTTCGTATTATTTCAGTCAATAGTGAATGTGTGTGTGTGTTGAGGAATCAATATCCTTAAATTCCTGCAATGACAACTGCTGGGGCAACCAACCAACCAACCTTGTGTCTGACCTCAACCTCCTTTACTTACTGTCTGTCTGTTTGTATGTATGTTTGTATGTCTGTCTGTATGTTTGTCTGTCTAAATGCATGTATGTATGTCTGTATGTATGTTTGTATGTATGTTTGTATGTTTTTATGTCTGTATGTATGTATGTTTGTCTGTATGTATGTATGTTTGTCTGTATGTTTGTATGTCTGTGTGTCTGTATGTTCTTACCTATTTGTATCTTTACAGGATTGAGTCAAGCTCGTAATGTCCGTATTTTAAAACACAATTATCATATTTTTCTTTAAAGTTATGTAGATATGTTTTTGACATACATCACTTCTTCTGGTAATTTATTCCATTCGTCTATTACTCTATTTGGAAAACAATATTTCTGTACATCTTTATCTCCTCTTCTTTTAATTAATTTCTTACTGTGTCCTCTCATTGTAGGTATTCCTTGTTGACACAAGTTTTCTATATCTATCTTTTCTTTTTCTGTGACACATTTGTAAACCATAATCATATCTCCTCTCTTTCGTCTTTCTTCTAGTTTAGGTAAGTTTAGTTTCTGTATGTATGTGTGTATGTATGATCGTCTGTATGTTTATATGTATGTGTGTTTGTATGTCAGTTCAAAACCTAATTCATTAAGGGGATAATATACTTTTGATACATACATACATTGGAGTGCCTTGATTCCTCCAAAAGTATGCCACGAAACAAACACAATAAGATTAACAATGTTGTTGCTTGGAATAGATTGGAGGAATCTATTGCTCCAGTTTTTTCACCAATTATGTGTGTGTGTGTGTGTGTGTGTGTGTGTGTGTGTGTGTGTGTGTGTGTGTGTGTGTGTCTGTGTGTGTGTGTGTGTGTGTGTGTGTGTGTGTGTGTGTGTGTGTGTGTACGAGTGTATATATATATATATATATATATATATATATATATAT